>VDFB02000017.1:197687548-197754181 GCA_007258455.2 Sequoia sempervirens
AGCCATTTGGAAGTTGTTATATAGTCCGATTTTCCTCAAGGACTTGTTTAATTTCGCCTTTGAATTATGATTGGAATGTTGCAATGTAGCTACAATTTATCTTTATTTTGTTTCTCTTGAATTTATAGTTCCCTCTTGGGAGTTTTATTGAAACTTTGGTTTATGATCTTGTGTTATTTAGTTTGAGGCTTTCTCCTTGGTTGCAAAATTGCTGGCATGTGTGGTGTAATGTGGAATTTGTAAACTGCCATATCCCGGGGGGTTCCCTGGTAGGTTGTATAGGGGAGTAGATGTGTTGGGGAATTATTTTGAAAGGGGTTGTGAATGGGACCGGTATGGGATGGTCATTAATCCATTCTTCCCTCATTCTATGATTATTCTTATCTATATGGAGGAGTCCTTAGAGAAGGGCCTCAAGTGGTATCCAAGAATATCCATCCTTGTAAACCCCATTATGTGAGCCTTGTGTTGTAAATTATGTGAATGTATGAGGACAGGTGCACCCATTGGGAAGAGCACCCTTTATATGAGGGCAGGCGCACCCAATTGGGAAGAGCATCCTTGCTATTGTTGTGTGTACATGTGAAATTACAAATAAATGTGATGTGGCATACCTGTGAGCTATGTGAGAAAAATAGTAACGTGTGATGCAAAGTTAATATTATTTGAGACATGGTATGAGTTCCATAATTATAAGGTGAAATGTTCTCTTAAGCATATATTTTGACAAAATGTGAAGCTAACAATTCTAAGACATGATTGGTCAATGAAACAAAAATATTCTCTAACATCATGAGTGATGTTTATGATGAAAAGAAATTTTGGAGGTGTATAAAAGGTTATGAATTCATTTAGATATAGTTTGCATAATTTAATTGAAGTCGATTACATTGTTAATAAATTAGAGCTACATGGATTGTTGTGAGCATTTGTTAAATTAATCATATATCAAATAAATGTTCCAATATGAGAAATTTGGTTCTAAGTATTTAAATATTTAATTCATGGAAGAGATTTGCCTCTAATATGTGCTTATAGCTAAATGTTTTCATTCTTCCGTCAAGAAAGTAAAAGTAATTAGTAAGCTTGATATAATTGTCCTTATATTGAGATTATGTTTTCAAACCTTAACGACTTCTAAGAGGAAGTCTAAACTAAGGGGAGGGAGATGTAAGGCCTCTCTTTGCATGTGACTAATACAATCTTAAAGTGTTATATATTCCTCCTAAATAGATGGTTAGATATATTGTAAGTGATATGAAGATGATTGTCTAACAACAACCTTATAGTTTTACGTTATGTTATTTTACTTAATGAAGATGTATGTGCATGAAAATTATTGTATGAGATTCGAACTTATAAGATGAATTTGAAATAAGATAATTGTTGTGTCATATTACATTGGAAGAGTAATTAGCTATGTAAATGATTCATGAATAAAGTTACAAAGATTCGATTTACAATTAATGGTGTTTATTAATATGTCTAACTGTGCTTAATTATGTTGTGCAGGAAGGGATAACCATCAAGTGCAAATCAAAAGACTTCTTGTTGAGGATATAAATTTAACTCCATCCGAGACCTAAAACCAAGTAGAGTAAATGTATTGGAGGGCTAAGAAATCAAATATGCAAATAGGAGGATGGATAAATATTGGAATCAAATCAGATACATCTTTGGGAAATTCTAAGTGTAACCCTATTTGACTTAGAAGGGTTTGAGGTTTTATTATTGATTGGTTGATTATGTTTGAGTAGAATCCAATTGGAGGTCATGTGATGTGAGTTTGGTTGGGGTTGGAACCCTTGGTCAAGATCAAAACTCGTATGGATTCTTTTGTGGGTTTTAAAAAGGGATTATTGAGTCAATTTCCTTGGTTTTTGAACAAGAATAGACCCTTAGGACCTATACCTATGGGTTTGGAATCTTTTTGGCATGTGAACTTGTCCTTGGAGTGTGAAAAGACCCCTCAAAAATCCACATTCATGAATGTGGCGAATTCAAAAAGTGTTGGGGCTTGGGAAGAGTGACTTGTCACTCTCAACCTTCTACTCCTCAAAAAGTTCTTGGAATTGGCACAAGACTCACACATGTGTGAGAACTTGTGGGAAAGAGTGTAGGTTTGGAAGATCCCTATATATCTCAAAGAAGATGGAAGATTTGGGCATTGCCCACTTCTCCTTTGGAGAACTCAAGTTGAGATAAAAGAAAGGATGAGAAGAGGAGGGCTCCACATCTTTGAAAGGATAGTGAGCAAGATGCATTGGCTTGGAGAGGAAAGATGGATACAAGAGCTCAACTCCTTCATCTAGAAGAAAAAAAAAAGATAAGTTCTTCCTCTTTCCATTTACCTTTGTTTATGGGTTGTAAGGTGTCATAGTATATGGATCTTGGTTGCAAATATAAAATAGAGAATCCAAATGCATGAATTTTGTGCTATGTTAGTTCTATCCCTTTGGAAAAATTAGAAAAAGGCTCCAATTATCATCACGGAGTTAGAATAATTCCTTGCTCGGGGGTATGGCTAGAGCCCACAAGGCTCCATGACACCATTATGGTAGGGTGGAGAGCAAGACCTTGTTCATGAGTTGTAAGTTATTTGCTTCCTCAAATATTTTGGTAATATTGTAAGTCTAAGAAGATGGGATTCATATATTTCACTGTAGAAATGAAAAGAGCAAGCCTTAACCAATTGTGAGTTCTCTATTGTAATCCTTTAAAAACTTTTGTAATATGGACAGATAGTGTTCTACTGTAACATGATAGAAAATGGAAAAGAAAAAGTTCATCCCTTGGATTTATATCATGGATTCTCATTAAACTGGTTAATAAAGATCTCCTTTGAAAGTTTCATCTCACTAGTATTACTTTCTTGAAAAGAATCACAAATGATGTGAAGATTGTTGTTTAGACCAGAGAGGCAGATTTATTTGATAGAACTTGCAAATAATACAGTATGTAAATTTTGTTAAAAGGGTATGAATGAATGAAGTTTTAAATTCATTAGATACATTTGTTCCTCCGGTTTTTGAACTTTCTTCCTTACTCAAATAAATAAATAAACTGTATCAGATCCTGCTAGTCTCCACTAATTTTTGAAATATGTGTTCTGCTGAATAACAACCTTACCATTCTTTCATCTATGATGGGACTGAATCAATCCAAAATTTAAAAAAAAGAAGAAGAAAAGAATAGAGTATCTGGCCTCTTATAAAAAAATATATCATTCTATGAAATGGGTATATAGTGGTTGTATACATATAGAAAACATAGAGGAAGTTATATTTAACCACCATTGTGAATTGCATAAGAAAATACTCGTAGTTATATGATTTGTTAACTACAGTCTTATACTTTATAATGTGCAATAGGATTGAACATAAAAATAAAATAAAATAAAAGAAATTCAGATGAGTATATTTGTCTATATGCTAGGTGTATGTGTGGGAAGCATTATTATAAAATATGTTCCCTGTGTCTGCCCTACATATATTTCATGCGAAGAGTTTTGAAGTGAGTTTTAAATTAATTATAGACATGTTAAATTGATAAGGAAACTTGCTAGAAAAAGTGATGTTAGAAAATCATCAATGTGACTGAAATAATTTAGTTTCATTGAGGCGAGCTGAGCTGATCAATTCGTAGTAAATCTGTACTTGTCACATTTCGTTTAAAACCAAGAACTAATTTGAGAGTATCATTCAACTAAGGAATCACTATAAATGAAATACACAAAAACAAGAAGAAGAAGGGTGGTTGAGTTATATAGTCTTGCTCGTGCAGTTCCTCCACCCACTATTTCATAATATATTATTTAGGGCTTAAAGTCCTATTTTTCTGGTTTACTGTTAAGAGTGGAAATGCACGATAGAAATAAATAATGTTAAGCTTGAAATCTGAAAAGAAAAGAGAAGAGAAGGGATTATTAGTACATAATATGTTAGGGTATAAACATTAGTGTTGAAGGGGTTACAGAAGAATACAAACCTTCAAACGTTTTTCCCTTTTTCTGCGTAAAACATCTCCAAATAGATATAAAATAGGGGGGGGGAATGCAGCATAAGGAAAATCCAAACTGCCCCTCCCTGTACCTTGCAGCAAAAATAAAATAAAATGAAGAAAAAAAACCCTTCTCACTGTTGCTCGTTGGTAAACAAACACGGTAAGTTGCAGCTCCATTCCTCTGGAGTTGTGTTTTGAGGCTATCTAAGAATCCTTCTCCTAGTAGTTCCCCATCAAACCAACTTAATGAGCAAAATAGAATGAAACAAAAAACCAGTCAGGTGAGATAAATTGGAAGGAAGACAGTTGAAATTATGCCTCATACAGTAGTTTGATTTCCATTTAGTAATTTTTTAATGTAGCCAGCGATCACCATAATGGTAATAAGGCTTGACCTTGGGGCCTCACATAATCAACGTCCATTTATACAAAATGTAAAGAAATTTACCAGCCTGCACTTAAGTGGTCGATCAAGAAGATCTTGTGTCAGTGTGAACCAGCGTACTAGATAGCCTGCAGCCTTGCGTGGAAGTTTCCTTTTTCTGTTTGAATGACAACACAATATGAGGTCTGCACAACATTAAATGCAACCAACAAAATAAGATCTGATGTGATCCCCTTGGACGCAAGAGCAGGTCAGATTTGATCTGTGAAGATTAGTTATTAAATTCTCACCAACATTCTAGCATCCATTTCTAATTATCTTGTCCTCGAAAAGCCAAATACCTTGTTGCATGCGATATGCATTCTCTGGCAATATTCCTTGGCTAATAAATGTGTCGTTCAAATGGAGTAGTTGAGGTCAAAATGTCAGTATTATTCTAGTCGATTTATAGTGTCTATGATTGAGGTGAGGCTGTTGTGCATTAATGAAATTGGAAAGCGTGTAATTCGTGCAGCGACCTCCATCAATGTAGCTCTCAACTCTCACATCAGTTATGGTTTTGCATGTATGACCAGCTAGACATTCCAATTAGGGAAAATAAAAGCCATTCACTGTGTCCATGCAGTTTTAGCATTTAAAAAAAAAAGAGATATCTTATGGGTCAGGCTAGGCCTCACGCAGAAAATAAAAAAAACATTGCTGTTATTAATCATAGATTTATATATATAAAATGTAAATAATAATTATAATAGTTTACACATTTTCAATATTTAAATACTGTTATCATTTCGAATAATAATGTGCCACAGTATAAGAATATGGTGTGTAATAATTGCAGCAAAAATTTCAGTGTGGAAGATATGAATACAGTCGTAAAAATATCTCTATTAGCAAAAGTCATGAATATTCTTGAACATAGTGTAGAAAAAAAAAAACAAAACGTTATAATAATAATTAAACGTGACATACAAGATAGTATTTGGCATCTATATTAATTATAATACTCACACTACTCCGTGTATTGTGTTGCCAACCAAAAGAAAAGAGTTCAAAATCTATTCGTATAAATCTTTATCTTTTAAAGAATGAAGAAAAAGTAAGAGAGTCTGAACTCTCTTTATTTTCATATATTGCATGGGCATTTCTTTTATATGCCTTCTTTTCTTTTGTTTTTAGAAATCTTCCTCTAAGTTAAGAAATGTAGATTTAGGTTTTCTCCTTTATATTTTATATATCTGAGATAAAACGTGGAGTTTAATTATGTTTTTTTTTTAAGGAAATAAAGAAATGATTAAAATAAGAAATATATCTATATATATATATAAAAGTAATAGTAATAAGAAAAGTATTTATGTTTTGTAAACATTTATTTATCTATTTATATTTAAATGATAATTTATTTATTTATTTATATTTAAATGGTAAATTATTTATTTAGGAATGGTATACCTAATAAGTTAACATGTATACATTAAGTACACAATATTTACACAAATATATATATTAACTTTATTAGCATAAAAGTTAGGAATAAAAAAAGAAAAGAAAGGTGTTTAAATAAATGTGCATTCTTTATGTATATGTTGAGTACAATGTAGGACTCGAGACCTTACCATCCCAATGGGTAGGTAATTGAGGGTCTACATTGACAATGATATCAATGATTTAACTCAATTGTCATTGATCTATCTACTCTTGCACTGCATATTTCGACTATAATACTAGGTAGGGTCGAAACCCAACTTTGAAAAAGAGAGAGTTCAAGGCAAGTTAGTATATCGATAGGATAATGTCTATAGCTCTCATGTTAAAAGTTCAAATGGTTAAGCTACCATATTTCCTCCCTGGGAGATTAACCTTTAGCATGTTGTTTGAATGGCGGACCAACCTTATTAATCATAAAGAAATTATTATTTTTATTCAATATCAGTTAGTTGGCGGTAAACTTTGCAGTGTAATGTTAGAGGTTTAGGGACTTTGTTTCTAGCTAAGTGAAGATGGCGTATAAATTATTCCCTTTCACCTAACAATTCCCCCTCAATATTTATATTATGTTTCCATTTACCCCATTGAATACTTCTCATAAGGGATAGTTATACCCACCTAGGATTCTTATCAAAATTTAAGGGTGTCTTTGATTATCTATGAATAATCATACTCACACCCTTCCCCACACCCCACTCGAGTGATGTGTTAGTAGTGTTGTGCATTCGCAATGTCATGTGATGCATATGGTATGCTTCCATGTGGGGCATGGTTGGTAAATTATGGTTTCTATGCATGGTGAAAAATTAAAAAAAAAAAAAAATTAAAAAAAAATGTTAATGGTGTTTGTTTCCCTTTGGTCAAGTTTTGGGCATCATGAGATAGTAGTACTATCACTAAGCTTTATGTGCGGATTAAGTAACATCCATTCAAGCAACTCTAGTTTGCATCATCTTCAAATTCCTCATAGTATAGCCACTATCGGTGCCCAAATGTGAAGATTTAGTTAAAAATAATATTTTTAGTGTCCAGTTTGCCCAAAAATTGTAAACCACTATTGTGGAATCACCCAATCTACTTCTACATGTATGATAACTATGGTGGAATATAGAAGGAAGTGAATTGTTTGAAAAAATGCCTCAAAGAAACGGGGTCTCATGGTGATGGAATGCCATGACAAACAAATGTGTCATGGCATTCCATCACCATAAGACTGCATTTCTTTTAGACATTTTTTCAAACAGTTCATTGCCTTCTCTATGGTATTATGCTAGGATGGGGTGGATTGTGTAGTGTGGCCTTGGTTATGAGATGGAGGGAGATTATGACATGAAGAGGGAGGAGCGGGGACATGAAAAAGTGGAATAAAAGGTGGAAGGTTCTATGGATTGGTAAATTGAGGATGAGGACCTTGAAAATAATTTGGAGGGGAATTTTGGCTAATGGGTTGGTTTCTATTCTTCAAGAAGTGAGTTGTTTGTAAAAATTCCTCAAAGAAATGTGGTCTCATGGTGATGGAATGGCATTCCATCACCATGAGACCACATTTCTTCAAGAAATTTTTTCATACTACTCACTGTCTTAAATACGATATTGCTTACTATTATGCTTTGATAGAAATTTTTCCAAGGATCCATAGTTTGTTGGAAAGCACCTATTTTAGGATTTTATCCATAACAAGGAAGTGAGTAGTTTGATAAAATTCTTTGGTACACATTTATGGAAAATGTGGTAGCATAGAAAAGGTGGTGATTTATTTGAAGAAATGCCTCAAAGAAATTTGGTCTCATGGTGATGGAATGGAATTCCATCACCATGAGACCACATTTCTTCGAGGCATTTTTTCAAACTACTCACTGCCTTGTCTATGCTATTGCTTACTATTATGGTTTTATAGATTTTTTGGAAGCATCCATAGTTTGTTGGAAAACACCTTTTTTAAGCTTTTAGCCATAGCAGCAAGGAAATGAACTCTTTGATAAAATTCTTTGGTAGAAATGTATGGAAAATGTGGTAGCATAAAAAAGGTGGTGAGTTGTTTGAAAAAGTGCCTCAAAGAAATTGGGTGTCATGGTGATGGACATCACCATGAGACCACATTTCTTTGAGGCATTTTTTCAAACAACTCATTTCCTTTTCTATGCTATTGCTTACTATTATTCTTTCATATATTCCTTCCAAGCATCCATAGCATAAACAAGGCAATGAACTGTTTGAAAAGATGCCTCAATAAAAAGTGGTCTCATGGAATGCTATGACAAGAAAATGCAATTAGAAGCTGCTCCTACTTATTACTTATGCTATGTGAAGTAATTGCATCACTGCTTATGTTGACTTTATAAACAACTATATTGTAGTTGGAATTTTGTCATCTATCAACATCTAGTTATTACTTATTTAATGTGAAGTAATGCTTTGAGTTTGAAAGATGTGCAATATAATGTAATCAATGATATGAATATAAATTACACAAATCTATTAAGTATAATTAATTAGTTAAACTCTTTATTCTATTACCTACATGTAGGTTTATCTAAATCCACTATCACTGGGAGGTGTTCCCTCGAAACCTCCAATATTAGCCTAATCAACATCTAGAATCACATATTAAAATACTATTTATAAAAAAATGCTATTAAAATGTAATAAATTTATAATTGTTTACTAGTTACATACCTCAATGGTAGATGCAGTGGATAAATAAGCAAGTGTAGAGCCGGTGTATCTAGTATCAACATTGTGACCCTAAAATTTTATTAAAACCATAAAACTAAATTAGTTAATCTTGCATTTCAAAATTGAAATTTAATAAATTAAATTCAATGAACATGCTAACATTTACCTGAGTATCAATGCCATAGGCCTCATTCAAAATGTCAACTTCCCTCGCCATCTCCATAGTTGCAGAAATATCTTGCATAGCAACCTCCTGAGTGTGAGTGGGGTCATATGAACAAGTTGGCTTGCAATATTGATGCAAATGGGATCAAAGCCCACCACTTAAAGACTCCTCTAAATGGTATTGTAGAATAGGTCTAGCATGTTGGATGACACTCTGGGTTAAAGAGTTGATGGCCTAGAAAGTCTCTACCTTGACACTCTCCTTCATGATGGAAGGGATAATGATGTGCTCATGAGGTAGCCTAGTGAGAGGTCATCTCCCTTGCCATGTAGGATCCTGCTTTGCACTAGGTTTATCTTGAGCCAACCCCCCACCTCTCCCCTGGAAGTCCCTCATATCAAAATAATTGAAGATTTTGTTCAAGATGAACTCACAATATAGTTTCCTAAGGAAATATTGCGAGACTTCACAATTGTTGCATGGTGGGTAATAAAAAACCATGTACCACCTATCCCAAAAAAGTTCCTAATCTGTTGGTGGTGGCACCAATGGATAGGAAACCTCTTCACATTGAGGGTAAGATTTGCATTTGTGCATGGGTTAGTGAATAATGATCACAAATCAAATTTTGTAATTTTTAGATCTTTTAAATCTTTATCTGATAATTTATCCTAGTAATAAGCCCTAGCTATTTTCCTCCTATCTTGCCAACCAACTAATTGTTTATTGATTGAATCTACATGCTTTAACATTTCTTTGATTGAAGTTTCTAGGGCCATTCTTTCCATGGTTGAACCGTTTGGATCGTTCAACTTCCTGATCAAATGCTCAACTTATTTTTTATTGTTTTCAATTTCACTCATTAAGTTTTGTTGAGCACCAGGAGGATGTTGAGGGATTGGTGGAGGATATTGTTGTTGTGGTTGATCAACTTGAGGATTTTGTTGTTGTTGTTGTTGATGTGCTTGTTTCAAGGATTTTGTTCCTCTTATTGTTTTTGTGCTTGTTGAGGATTTTAAGGAGGGTTTGTAGGTTCATTAACATCTCCTACAAATTCAAAAAATAAATATAAAAAACAACCTAAAACTAACAAATTCACAAAAAAAAAAAACAATCCTTACCTCTCAGACCTCCTCGTCGATGTGGTGGCATCCTAGTGATAAAACAACAACAATTTGGTGAAAAATATTGCAAAATGGCTCCTCCCAAAATACGAGCACAAAAATGAGGGGTTTTGGCTATGAGTAGAAAAAAACACAGTCACAATGAAAATGATTTTGAATTCTCTTGTTTAAGTTAGTCATTGTTGTGAGGATAAGCCAAATCTTATGGGAATTGTGTCTCTTGAGCATTTATTGAGAACCATTCTTTATCTTGTGTTTGATACATTTACAAACTAGTATCTATAAACACAGTCTTTAGGATTACCCTCCTAGGTTTGACATAGCCTAAAGTGAAGGTGTAAGGGCCTAAGAACCCTTACTTAGGTGTTGGCCAATCCTTTCCCTTACAGATAAGTACATTCTAGCAAGATCATAGGTATGTGGTAAGAATAAGTTTGGTTCCTAAAAAAATAACCAACATATAATAGATAAACCTATTTTCCTCTATTTCATTCAGGAAATGAGATCCACACAATGAAATGACTATTAACCCTTAGGTGAACCAAGTCAAAGTGTGAATCTATTGATTTCCCTTTTTTGCTGGGACATGGGTCTAGGTCAAACAATGTTTTGGTGAGAAAGATTAAAAATAGAAAATTAACTCCAAAATGAAAACTAGAAAGTGTAAATGAAAGACTGACTCAGTACTAATGGAACAAGAATCAAAAGGAAGATCTAAGAAAGGAAAAATGATGTGTACTAGTCATCAAATGTGCTCTTTTGAAGCTCACTAAGGACTCATTTTCCCTATGGTGAATGTTTCTTTTCTAAGGCTTTGTGAAAATGCCTTCTAGGTTCTCTACTCATGTTTCTTCACTCCCAGATTCCCAAATCTCATAGTTGGACAACTAGAAATAAATCCTAAAGAAGATTTTTCATGATATTACAACTTTTCTTGCAACTTTGACAACTTTGTAACTTTCTTTAATTTTTTTCTTCAAAGGATCTTGGACGTAAAATTTTCAAACACAAACAAAAGAGGAGAAAAATGTTTTTTTTGGTGAAGGGGGCTTTGCCTTGGTTAAAGAAATTTTTGATAATTAAACTTTGAAATGAAATGAAATAGCATGAAGGAAATGATAAATGAACAATGTAATGTCACAACTCCCCAAATACTTGAATAAACCTTGGAATGAAGATTTGCAACTAGCATGATGTGGATCTTGATCTTGAAACTTTATAGGAAATAATTCCTTGAATACTTGAATGGATCATGAAATCTACATCACCATATTAGCTCAAACAACATGCATGCTACAAAAAGACTTTGACATGATAATAGGATCTTGATGTCTTCAATAAATCTGCTCTTGAATGCCTTGAAATTCTCTTGAAATTCTCTTGATCATAAACTTTGCTCTAGGATTTGAACACTTGAAAGTCTAGGTGAAACATAGTGAAATAACCTTTTATTTATATGTAAGTAACCTTAATATCCCTAAATTCAAATATCACAAGTCAACATTGAATTATGGATTTTAAATCATTAAAATACCACCAAAAACATACCAAAAAGGGGAGTCCTAGGTCTAAGTGAAGACCCATTCACCCTAGGGAAAATGGGTCCTAGGTCACTCACCTAGGAGACACATTCTTCAATGATAAATGTTATGTTTAGGCATTAATGAATGCTGGGTTTCCTCTTCAAAAAGTAAAATTAATTAGGATTGGATTTGAATTAAAGGAGCCAATTAAGGGAAATTAAGCTTAATTAATTAATGAGGTCCTAGATAAGTGTGAAAGTGTAAAGGGGTACTCTTTACAACACAAAAATAAGGCACAATTAAGTCCATTTTAATTAATAGGGCACCCAAATTAATGTTAATATGTAAAATGCATATTACAACACTAAATTAAGGTATAATTAAGTTCATTTTAATTGATTCCAAATTAATTTTTAAAAAGGGATACTTTTTCCTACACTACACCCTTTATTTCTTTCCAAGCCAAACAACTAAAAATCTCTCACAAGGGTATAAGTATAGAGAGATTTTCACAATAATAGTAGAGCATGCAAGTGTATTGTCAATAATGGACAAGATAGAGTCCCACAATATTATGGGTCCTCCAAAGGAAGAAAACCCGAGTTACATACAAATATACCATTGCATTGAAATGTCATGACAAATTGAAGTTGAGTTGCATTTTCCCAAAGACGATTTTAGGGTTTTGAATATTTTTTGTGCTAAGGGTCTTCTCATTTGTGGTTCATTTAAGATGGAATTTGTGATTTGGAACATGGAAGCTAGGCAAGTGTAATTAGTGTCATTTCGAGAAGTGAATCTATCCATTTTGAGGGACATGATAAACTCATGGACATCTCAACTGGTTGTTTGTTGTAAGATATATAGAGATGTACCCACACTCACACATAGTGAAATTTTAGGTTATAGTCTTGGAATTAATTCTGAGGGAGGAGAGGTTGAAGGAGATGACATGAATGCCTCCCGAATGTTCCATAAGTTTGTAAAGGCATGTTATTTAGTTGGATTTCAGCCCACTTTCACCACTTAGTCGGGGTTGAGAATTTTCTTTGCCTCGTTGTTGGAAATAGTAATACCAAGTTTGTCTATAGTTTACTTGAGAGGTGTCGGAGTTGGATAAGGCTTCCTCACTATGTAAAATTTAATATGTATAATACAATCTTTAGTTTTCAACCTAAGTTAGGTTTGAAGGCATAGATTTATTTAAGAGATCTATGTAGAGAATTTTTGCATTTCATAAGTTATGAGTTGTTAGTATGTAGATAGTTGGACTAGGTTCTATTTTTTTTGTTTCTTATAACTTTGTATTTAACATTAGTGGGGCTTCCCATTGATGAATTCTAATGAATTTAGAATATATGTTAATTTTATATGATTTTATATTTGTTACTTAGCATATAAGAATGGAAATGGAAATCTATGTAAAAATGTGAAGAAAATTATCTCAAATTTTTTTTCTATTAGATTTATTAGTATGAGAAATTTAGAATTCTGGGTACTTCATATTTTGTTTTCAATTATTTTATCTAATCGATATCTTTTAGTTGTCTTTCACTCCACTCAAATCTAAATTGGTAAAATAGATTTTATTGCCTTCTACTCAGTATATTCTAAAACTTGTGACAACAAAATTTTCCATCAGTATATATAGACTTCAAAAAGTATTTGATAAATTAAATTATGATATATCCAATATACTTGTGTTGTTTGAAATGTTAGAATTATGGAAAAACTGGTGATATCCATAAAGAGTGCATTGAGGAGAAGAAAATGAAAGGTAAAAATAATTTATTTTATTCTAACTATAGAAAATCCTCTCATGATGATGCATATGCCTTTATCACAACCTTGGAAATAGATGCATTAAAAGATGTGCAGTTAATGGAATTAGGTTAGATTATTTTCACATGACCACTCATAAGGGTTGGTTCTTAAAGGATTAAGAATATGATGGTGGGTGAGTACATATGCAGGTAATGATTCTCATCTAAATATTATTGTTTATGGAAGAGGAAATTATATTAGATTCCTTGATGGAAGAGTCGATGGGATTCACGATGTGTTTCATATCCCAAATTCAATATGGAACCTACATTAAGTGAGTAAACTGAATGATTCGAGTGTCCATGTTTTATTCTCATTTGTAAGATACAAGATGACTAGAGGATCTATGGTGATGGATAAGTGTGTTTAAATTGAAAGTATACATAATCTAGATGCATGCATGGTTAAGTGTAATAGTTCTCCTAACAAGCTAAATAAGTAGAAAAGTCTATAGCAGCTATGTTTGATTTCCATACATTTTGGTTACCTAAGAGTGATCATTCTTTGGAAATGAAGCTTCATGTGAAGAAAAATATTTTGTGGAAAGAAAGGCTTTGTCACATTAGTGAGAAGGGTCTTGGAGCCTTGAAAAATAAAATCCTTGTTGAAAACATTAATTATTGTAATATCAAGCTTGAATTTTGTGAACATTATAAATATGGAATAAAACATGTTTCTTTTTATTCGATTTCCCATAAGTTTTTTGGGTTGTTGGATTATGTTCATGTAGATGTGTTTGGTTTTTTGAATATTCTTTCTTTATCTAGATCTATGTACTTTGTCTCATTCATAGATGATTAGAATAGGGCATTTTTTTATTTTCTTACAAGTAAAGTTGAATTATTAGGTTAGTTTAAGGAGTTCAAGCCTCTTGTTGAAATTCACACTAGAAGAAATATTAGGTTTTTTGAGGATTAAAAATATTGGTAAGTTTTATTCGATAGAGTTTGACAAGTTCTATAAGAACCATATGATTGAGCAACACAATACAACTCCATACACCCCAAAAAAAAAAGGATTTTCATATAGGATGAACTAGATGTGAATGAAAATTGATAGAAGTATGCTAAGTGGTATTGACCTTGAACAAAATTTATGGGTTGAAGGCATAGCCAATGCATGTTACTTGATCAAGAGATCTCGTACATCAAAACTTGTTGAAAAGACACCCATGGAGTCATGGTATCGTTAAAAGGTTTTGATGAGACATCCTAGAGTATTTGATCCTAAAGCTAAAACTCATGTTTTGATTGAGAAGAATTCTAAGTTTGAGAACAATGCACTGAAGTGTATCTTTATTAGCTATGGTGTTGGTGTTAAGAGGTACAAGCTTTTGGATCCAGTGGTCCATAAGGTTCTCTATAGTGGAACTATGACTTTTTGAGAGAAAATATTTCATTATTGAGCTACAACCAAAAAACGGAGAAATATAGTAAGGAGGTAGTTTAGAAATCACCTATTCATATGAGAATTTTAATTTTAATTCTCGGTAATTCATATTAATAATGTTCTATTTATTTTCCATGGAAATTCAAATCGAATTTCAAGAATTATAAAATCATAAAAGTTGGATTTCACATTTATCTATTCTATCTAATTTAACATTTTACAATTTCTTACCTCCTCTAATTACCTAAATTTCACCTTTATTTATAAGAGTTTACCTTCACTCATGCTTACATATGATTGACTATCAATCTTCTTGAACTACATCTAATACTCTTCGATTCACTCATATGTAATATCATAATAAATAAATATAAAATACATTAGTAATTCATTAAACTAAACTTAGGTTCAACATCACTTATTATTTCATAATCAACAAAAACTAGAATAGATAGTTTTTTTATCCAAATGTGATAATATAAAATAAACCACAAAATATTTTAGCTAATTTTAGAGTCAAAGTGTCTAAGACATAATCATTTGAATTCATCCACATCATTGAAAAATAAAGAATGTAATAAGTTGGTCTCTTGAATGTAGAAATTCCTTAGAAAAATAATATATATGTTTTCTAAATTATGTTATAAAGAAAGAGGGGTATGTAGTAACTGATTTATTACAATATATATCTTGAAATATGAGATAATGTTTAAGAATTCTCTTGAATACACATATAGAGTCTAATTTAAAGACAACATATATTTAAAAAATATTAAAAGATAATATCAATGTATTAGAAATAAAAATAATAAGATGCCTAAAATACATCTATATAAATGATGTCAAGAAATTTTTGTTGATGTATAATATTTTTAATATAAATATTCTTAAATATATTTTTTTATCTAAAATTTGAATAGAATATTTACTTCACATTTAAAAAAAAAAAAAATTAAAATTTTTAAATGTTTTTTTTTTTTTAATAAAAGGCAAAGCAGGCTATATATATTATATAAAATAAGAGATTACATCATGGAGTAGGAGTATCTTCATAGTGGTAAGAGCGGTTGAGGAAGAAACCTTTCTGGTTAAACATTCTGATGCCTTTCTGGTTAAGCATTCTAATCCACTAGATTTGCTTGAGACTGTGTTGTTGCTATCATTCCCTGTTCATTCGGTGTGTTATAAGAAAGGACACTACATGATATTTGTTCTTGAATTTTCTCTCTATGGCAATACATATCTTTAATTTTTATAATAAGAAATGTATTAATTTAAATAAGGTAAATACATAAATACATAATTAAATAGATGAAAAAAGATAGATAATTTTTTCCACTTATCTAGAATCTTTTATTATTTTACTTATTGATTTCCCTTTTTCTTTTGAAATTTTATTGAAAAAATATATTTTTAAATTTGTTTTTTACTCCAAAAAATGTTTATATATATATATATCACATTCAATATTATGGTTTTTATGAAATATTAAATATTTAATGTGTAAATAAATTCAAATTTAAGATAAAAGAGTTAAGGTAAAAGTTAAGAATGTTGATAATAGACTCATTTCATTATATTGGATTCCTTGTTATTTCTTACTTTAATAAAATAATTCATATATTTATTCTAATTTTATTTTACTAACATTTTTTATTTATATGACTTATTTTATAATTTAAAATTTATATTTTATATAATTTATATTTAAATATTTATTTACACTTAATATATATATTGCATAATAAATGTATTAAATATGTTTTTATTAGATTATTTTATCTTATATTTCATTATTTATTTTACTATAGAATCAACTTTATTATTTATTGCGAGTAATGGCATGGTGTGATGGTTAAGTTGCCATGTGTTTGTTGAGTGTTTACACCTCTTTATTCTAATAATCATTTTTTTAAAGATATAATATATACCTTCAATATGATATGTTTGACACTATATATATATATATGTATGTATGTATGTATGGATGAGGGAATCTAACAATTTAACAAAAAACACTTCTAATTTTTAAGACATCTACTTATAATTAGGGCAGACAATACCAATAAATTAGGGCAAGATAGGACCGCAATACATATATTTAAGGCAAGATATGAGGGACAATACCTATATTTAGGGCAAGATATGACAACAATAGGTATATAGTTCTATTTAGGGAATGATAAGGGATAGAGGATATTTATTTGTGGGCCTTCCATCACAAGGATCCACACAAATTATAATGGATACAAAGTCTATGGGCTTTATTGAGAATGAAGGTGCAAGTCTAGAAAGATTAAGAAGAAGGGAAAGGGTACTGTAAGCAATAAGATGAGTGATGAGGAGTCACTTTGGTCTGAATGTCTTGATTATATACTTGAGAAGATGATTTTGACCCTATAGATGGAGTTTAGTTCTGGATTTCATACTGTGTGTAAAGAATGGAATAGGCTCCTATAATATCATGAAAACAACAAAGGTAAAATAGCACACAACAATGCAATTAAAGCTCTAATGCAATCTAAGATAAACAACAGAGAACAAAGGAAAGCTAAAACATAAATAAATTGAACAATCTCACCCAATATCTACGTAGTTTCATGTATGACCCTGATTGCCCTTCTCCATTTCGCCATGTAGTATAATTGCCCTTAAATTTCTCTTGTGCAAATATAGCCTGTGATAGTGATTTAGAAAAATATCGAAGATTCAAAAAATAGATATGCTTCCAAAAGTCATAAGATTTCGGGAGAGATTGAAATGATGTAAGATAGATCAATTTATAGAAAATTGAACATTCGAACGAGAGGGCAAGATTGAAAGATAAACAAATGATTCAGATTAAGAGATTGGACATGCATTATGATAACTATTAGTACTGACATGAATGATAAGAACTAAGAATAGAGATAAAGATTAAATTATGATTTAATCTTCTTGTTTGGTATTTGAAAATAGAAGAATCATCTTTGCATGAGAAAGATAAAGATAGATTAAAAAGCAATGTTATGTTTGAATGCATGCACAAGACTTAATTAATTAAATAAAGATATTTAATTAATAAGCATGTGCATGCATATGCGTTAGAACTAGATAACTAATTGATTGTGATAGCACTGCTCAAACCCCTATATTTTTTTTAAGTCTATTTGTGTTTTTTAGTTTTTTAGAGAAATTTTGTAGACAAAAGAGAAGGGGCACATCATATAAAAGGTCACAGAATGAAAACTTGAGCAAATTTAATCAAACTAAAATTGTAGAAGGTGTTTATTATCATCAACAATGGATTTAAAACATACAAACATACCCGAAAGCCTCCAGATTTTTTATATAAAAATTTCGATCAAAATAGTGAAGAACTGACGAAAACTAGAGTAGAACGTTACAGATTGCAAAATTTAATTTGAAACTAAAACCATAGAGAAGTACAGATAGGGCACCCAAGTTCATGAAGAGAGATCCTCAGAAAGAAGACGTTTCTCCAAAAGGCCAAAAAAACCTTCTTTGCAAGTGCCATGCCCTTTCAAACAAAAAGAACCAGAAACCATCTCTGAAGGTGTGCCCAAACAGCCATGAAGCATGCCATGGTGAAGGAAGAACAACAACCAATAGACCCTTTGTTTTTGATGAAGAACACTACAAAAATCTGTTGAAGCACTACATAACTTCTAAAATGAAGCTCTCTCAAACTGCACTAATTCAGCTGATCTCTCACAACCTCACAAGTGCTCACACTGAAGAGATTTTGTTCTCCAATGGTGGATTTGCTGCAAACCTAATCATAGGCTGAAAGCAAGTCAAAAAATCCTCCAAGGCAAAGTTGAAATATTCAAAAAGATGAGTTTCTCATTGCCCAAATCCCTTATAAAGCAAAGGAGGTAAGAACCTAAGAAGGCCATACATTTTAGGGTTTTAGATCATTTAAATTTATGGAAATAAACTTAAGTCACTTTCCATAGTCTACTCTTTAATTTTTGGTGCCTCCTTTAAGTGATTAAAAGATATAACTTAAAATATTCACTTTAGACTTTATTTAAGTGATATAAGAATTATAAAGTCAATTTGACTTTATAAAAAGACTTTAAGTTAAAAATTAACTTAAATCACTTAAGTAAGCCTATCTCCTTCAATTCTCAACAGAATTCAGTGCCGTTAGAAGTAAAGAAACTCCTGTACTACCAAGGCCTACAATGAGCCTATCCACGATCTCAGAAAATGAAATCGACTGAACTCTCCAGCAGGTACCACTGACCTTCTAACCAAACTAGTTAGCCCACAAGGGTCCAAGAAAAGGGCTAACACACTGCATTAGGTGACTAACTAGAGTGGGGACATCATAGTCCGCCCTCCCCTAATTTTCTTGTCTGCAAGCAAACTCAAAGCTGGATGCTGTAAAACACTATCACCCTCCCAAGTCGCATCCTCTATTGGTAGATCTTTCCACTTTACCAAGTATTCCCTAATAACCCGCCTCCAAAGATGATGCTCTCTAGAATCCATAATGGCCTCAGGAATCAATATCAACTTCCCCTCATCATCAAGGGGTGGTAAATTAATTGGAGTCACATGTGGTCCCAAAGCCTTTTTGAGGCGTGAAACATGGAACACATTGTGAACCTTGCTGTCCATCGGAAGATCTAGCTCATAAGCCACTTCACCGACCCGTCTGACAACTCTGAATGGTCCATAGTATCGCGGCTTAAGTTTCTCTGCCCTTCTTACGAAGGGTGGACTGTCTATAAGGCTGGAGCATCAAATACACCAAATCATCGATCTCGAAAGATCGCTCCACTCGCCTCTGATCAACATATTGCTTTTGCTGATTCTGAGCTTTCTGTATATTTTCTCTGAGTGTCCTCATAATATCCTGGTTCTCCTGTAATAGATCACCAGCACTAGGTACTCTACTGTCACTCAGTAACAAGTCTAGAAAGCTCGGAGCATCATATCCATATAAGGCTCGATAAGGGGTCATCTAAATGCTCATGTGATGAGTGGTATTGTAGCAATACTCACAAAGGTATAACCATCTCACCCATGCCTTTTGCTGCCCTGAACTGTAATTCCACAAGTATCCCTCCACCCATTTGTTGAATATCTCCGTTTGCCCATCTGTCTATGGGTGGTAGCTAGTACTCGGAGTGAGTTCTGTTCCGCATAGCTTGAATAACTCTTGCCAGAAGTTACTCATAAACCTGCTGTCCCTGTCACTGACTATACTCCGAGGCAAACCATGCAACCTGAATACCTCACGAAAGAACAAATTTTCCACCTGAGATAGCTGTGTGCGTAGTAGTGATTGAGAAGAAATGAGCATACTTCGTCAATCGATCTACCACCACAAAAATGTTGTCTTTCCCTTGAGCTTTCGACAAGCCCGTAATGAAGTCCATTGACAAGCATTCCCACTTCCTCTCAGGGATAGGAAGCGGCTGGAGTAATCCTGCAGGGTATGTGTGTTCTTGCTTGTTCTACTGACAAACAAGGCATTCCCTGACATACTGGAGAACAAAGGATTTGAGACCCTTCCAAGAGAATCTTTCCCGTACCTGCCTATAGGTCTTAAAGTACCCGGGATGTCCTGCCATAGGTGCATCATGAAATGATCTCAAAACTTGGTTCCTCATCTCTGAACCTAGAACTAGAAATATCCTCCCTTTGTAAATGATAAGATCATCTACAAGTGAGTATCTGGCATCCTGTACTGTTCCATCCACTATGCTAGAAGCCCACGGGTTCTTAGCATACTCAGCTACAATCATATGTCTCCAGTCCTCTGAAATCTGTGTAATGGAGCTCAAGTGAGGACGGTGAGATAATGCATCAACAACTACATTCTGAGTACCCTTGACATAGGAGATGTCAAAATCATAGGACTAAAGTTTGATGACCCATTTTTGTTGTCTTTCATTTAAATCCCGCTATCCAAGGAAATGTTTTAGACTATTATGATCGGTTTTAACACAAAATTTACTACCAATCAAGTATTTCCTGAATTTAGCCATGGCATGCATGATGGCCAACATCTCCTTATCATAGATGCTAAAGCTCATCTCAGGACCTCTTAGGACCTCTCAGCTTCCTGCTCTCGAAAGCTATAGGGTGACAATCCTGCATAATGACTGCACCAATTCCCTCACCACTGGCATCACAATGTAACTCAAAGGGTTTGGTGAAATCCGGCAAAGCCAACACTGGACATGAAGTCATGAGAAGTTTGAACTTCTCAAAGCACGCCTGTGCTAATGGTGTCCATACAAATGCACCCTTCTTAGTCAAATCAGTTAGTGGCGCAGCATGCCGCGAGAATCCACTAACGAACCGATGATAGAAGGCACACAATCCTGACAAATCCCCTGAGCTGTGTCAATGTCTCAGGTGTAGGCCAATCAATGATAGCTCAAACCTTCTCTGGATCCATGCTAACTCCCTCACTACTGATAATGTGACCCAAATACAAAAGCTCGGCCATGCCCAATGCACACTTGGACTCCTTGGCGTACAAGGACTCCCTGTCAAGTATGCTCAAAACCTCATCTAGGTGAACCATGTGTTCTTCCCATGATCTGTTGTATACTAGAATGTCATTGAAGAACACCAACACATGTTTCCTCAATTGAGGATGGAAAACCCTGTTCATAGTGGACTGAAATGTGGCTGGAGCATTGGTTAAACCGAAAGGCATAACCAAGAAATCAAAGTGTCCACAGTGACATCTGAATGCGGTTTTCTCTATGTCCTCCTCTCGGACTCTGATCTGATGATAACCTGTCCTTCAAATCAATCTTTGAGAAGTAGCAAGCTCCATGAAGCTCATCTATCAACTCATCAATCCGCAGTATAGGATATCTGTTCTTTATAGTTCTCCTGTTAAGCATTCTATAATCAATACACATTCTGAGTGTACCATCCTTTTTCTTCACCAAAACAACTGATGAAGCAAAGGGTGACTTACTCGGCCTAATGTGCCCCATAGCCAAAAGTTCTTTGATGGTCTTCTCAATTTCATCTTTCAAGCGTTTGGGGTGCCGATAAGGAGTGATCATGATAGGTTTCGTGCCCTCATCCAGCTCTATGATATGCTCAATACCTCTATCAGGAGGTCTACCTGGTGGGATTGCACTGAAAACCTTGGTATGTTTGGTTCTAAGTTCCTGTACATCTGGATGGTAAGAAGAAACTTGCTGATCCAAATGTGAAGGCATTAACTTGCATTCAGCTACCCAATCTACCATGTCATGACGAACCAAACTTTCCATTCTTTTGAGTAAAATTTCTTTCACATTGCTGTCCTTGATGGCTTTTAGAACATGTTTTGTGCCATCAACTTTGAATTTCATCTCCATGTCATTCAAATTAAGTGTGAACTCTCCTATAGCATGAAGCCACTTCATGCCAAAAACTATATCAGTTCCTCCCATGTTCACAACATAAAAATCTGCCTTAAACTCATAGTTATTGAGTTTCAAAGGCAAGTTTGGAATCATCCTTTTGCAAGTGAGAGTGTAACCATCAACAACCTTGACTTGAATGCCTTCAAACTACTGAGTTTGAATTCCTCTTTTCTCCACTAAATGTGAGTCAATAAAATTGTGAGTTGCACCTGTATCTAAAAGAGATGACTCTTTGACCAGCCAAGACCCCACGGAGTCTAAAAAATCTCTCTCTCTACATGTTGGATAAATGAGCCTCCTTTAACTCAGTTTCTACTACAATTTCAGCTTCATCTTCTAATTCTTCTCCATCTGTATCATAAATTCGAGCTTGCTGATCAGAAAAATCAGTCACTTCTTCTCCCTCATAAAACCACTCCATGTTCCTGTTTTGCCCTTTAGGTTTGAGGGGACAATAATTATTTTGGTCATAAGGGCCCTTGCAGTAAAAAAAAAGTCTCCTCCTACGAAGATCATTCATGGTTTCTTGATCCAAAGGTGTTGTATATTTCTTCTTATGATCAACATTATCAACTTTTTTCGGATCAGATTTATGTTCATAAGAAGTAGAAGGTTTGGTGCCAAATTACTTTCGAGGAGTAGTGAGCTCCATGCTGCGAGCTTTCCTCATGGTTTCCTGTAATGTAGGGGGATCAAATGCCTTGATCCATCCTTTCATAGGCTCCAAAATTCCCTCAATGAAGAGTGTGATCAGCCTCCTCTCAGAAATGCCTGTAACCATAACTGACAATTTCTGAAACTCTCCAATATATAACTCCAAACTACCTAGGTGTTTCAGTTGTGCTAGGTCTCTAAAAAATAGCTCGGGATCACGTTTGTCAAACCTCTCTACCAGTCTATCTGTGAACTCCTAGTATGAAGTAATTTGATCATGGTGAAGAGTAGCCATGCCATGAATCCACTAATCATGAGCTATGCCATCAAGGTGAAGTGCTACAAATTGAATAGCATCTTCCTTGGGCATGGGTCATAGAGTCAAGAATATATTTAACTTGCTGACCCAAACATGTGCTGCAACTCCAAAAATGCCATCATAGTTCACCAAGGTGAGTTTATTGGTAGCCTATCTAAGATCACTGTGCTTGTACCTACGCCTCCTATCATTCCTGTTTTTGTTATGTTCTCTCCTCTGGCTCATGAATCTATCAAAGTTAAGGTGCTCCTTAACTCTAGGTGGCAATGCATCCCATTCATCATGCATAACCATGATGTTATCTGTAAAGTTAATCTCACCACCCTGTTCAACCTCTTCCTCATCCTCAGTATCATTCCTGGTGAAGGTAGGACATGTTGCTCTATCAAAAGTGCAAGCTAGAACAATAGGTCTATGAGGTGCGCCCTGGATAGTGCCGTCACGATCATGCCCTGGATGCTGGCCTCTCTAAAGTGTTAAGTTTTCTACATTTGTGCTGAGTTTTTGGAGAATATTAGCTACCTGTTCTTGACCTGCAACCATACCTCTTAGCACATCTCTAGCTTCTATATCCTCTTTGTTCATGTGAGAACTTTCTCCTTCCCTGTTAGCCATGTTATCCAAGTCTATTTCCTCCTCCTATTCATCAAATGGAAATGTTGGAAAAGGATTATGATCACCTCTTTGATTTCTAGGGCCCCCACGAGAGTAGAACTTGTCAAAACCCTCCTGGTGTGACTTCATAAATTTTTTCAAACCCCACAAGCTGGCAGGATCAGAGCTTTGATACCACTGTGATGAGCCTTGCTAGCTCACTGCTCAAACCCCTATCTTTTTTTTTTAAGTCTATTTGTGTTTTTTAGTTTTTTAGAAAAAATTTTGTAGACAGAAGAGAAGGGGCACATCATATAAAAGCTCACAGAATGAAAAATTGAGAAAATTTAATCAAACTGAAATTGTAGAAGGTGTTTATTATCATCAACAATGGATTTAAAACATACAGACATACTCGAAAGCCTCTAGATTTTTTATATAAATTTTTTGATCAAAATAGTGAAGAACTGACAAAAACTGGAGTAGAACGTTACAGATTGCAAAGTTTAATCTGAAACTAAAACCACAGAGAAGTATAGATAGGGCACCCAAGTTCATGAAGAGAGATCCTCAGAAAGAAGACGTTTCTCCAAAAAGCCAAAAAAACCTTCTTTGCAAGTGCCACGCCCTTTCAAACAAAAAGAACCAGAAACCATCTCTGAAGGTGTGCCCAAAAAGCCATGAAGCCTGCCATGGTGAAGGAAGAACAACAACCAATAAACCCTCTATTTTTGATGAAGAACACTACAAAAATCTATTGAAGCACTACAAAACTTCTGAAATGAAGCTCTCTCAAACTGCACTAATTCAGTTGATCTCTCACAACCTCACAAGTGCTCACACTGAAGAGATTTCATTCTCCAATGGTGGATTTGCTGCAAACCTGATCACAGGCTGAAAGCAAGGGAAAAAACCTCCAAGGCAAAGTTGAAATATTCAAAAAGATGAGTTTCTCATTGCCCAAATCCCTTATAAAGCAAAGGAGGTAAAAACCTAAGAAGGTCATACATTTTAGGGTTTTAGATCATTTAAATTTATGGAAATAAACTTAAGTCACTTTCCATAGTCTACTCTTTAATTTTAAGGGCCTCCTTTAAGTGATTAAAAGATATAACTTAAAATATTCACTTTAGACTTTATTTAAGTGATATAAGAATTATAAAGTCAATTTGACTTTATAAAAAGACTTTAAGTTAAAAATTAACTTAAATCATTTAAGTAAGCCTATCTCCCTCAATTCTCAATAGAATTCAGTGCCGCTAGAAGCAAAGAAACTTTTGTACTACCAAGGCCTACAATGAGCCTATCCATGAGCTCAGAAAATGAAATCGACCGAACTCTCCAGAAGGTACCACTGACCCTCTAACCAAACTAGTTAGCCCACAAGGGTCCAAGAAAAGGGCTAACACACTACATCAGGTGACTGACTAGAGTGGGGACATCACAGACAGAGAGTTAATTCATGAAAGAGACTCAGACATTAAACCAGGAGATAACTAACCAATTTAAATAGATCTCGAGTTGAGTGGGAATGAATACTTAGATAACTTAAGCATTTAAATATAGAAGAAGGTGTTCGAAATAGGATTTTATAAATTAAATGATTTATTTAATTCAAGATTTGACATTTAAGGATTAATTAAATAAATAAGATTTATTTAATTGAGTGGTGAAAAGGTTAAATGAATAATTAAATAATTAAGGTATTTATTTAATTATAGTCGAAAATATGATAAAGGTAAATTAAATAAGAATTTATTTAATTTAAGAAGTATAAAGTTAATTAGTGGCATAATTAAATAAAGAGAATTTATTTAATTAATTAGGATAGAATAAAGAACAAATGAATTAATTAAATAATTAAGATTATTTAATTAATAATTTAATAAATGTTAAAGTGAATTAATTAAATAATTAAATTTATTTAATTAATAGTTGAATAAAGGACTTTAGAAAGTAATTAAATAATTAACATTATTTAATCATGACCATGAAGATACAAATTATGAAGAAATTGAAGTCACAGGCTTAGACCAAATTTCAGTGTCTACATTTTTCCCCTCTTTGATACAATGTCATTTTGGCGTTGTGTCAAAGAAAATAAATAAAAAATATGCCGCAATCATGCCCTGGTGTAAAACAAGTGAAGGTATGCCCCCTCGGGAAAATTGACAAATTTTTGAAAAATTTATAAAAAAATTAGAAATAGTCTCGATTAGTCAATTTGATAGCCATAAATGCAATGGAGTTGATAGAATTGAATTTAGAGGTGTTAGGGATGTGTATGTGTCGATTGAAGTTGAAAGTTTACGTGGCCGATATAAGAGGTTTGAAGAAATGCCATTCAAAACCATAGGTATAAATAGAAAAAGGGTGGAAAACAAATTCATTTTCACCCACCTAGTTTAGAAATTTGATAATTTTGCTTTGGACTCCTAACAAGGATGTCTCCAGTTCCACACACTCACCATCACACATATCGCATTCAGACATTTCGGCGACCTACAGATGCGGACCCCCCGATATGTTGCTCGAAACTGACTCTTGAAATTTTTCATTGCACGCATTTTAATGCATTTATTTCATTTTTTTTTATGTGTTATTTTCCTAAAAATCCGCATTTGAATGTGTAATCAACACATTTTCATGCAGAACGACGCATTTGGAACTTTACATAGATGCTTGGCGTAGGTTTTTGAAATTTATACACACTTGTTATTTGTTTTGATGCATGTGTTAAACTGTTATGCATTTGATTTTAGAATAGACACAATTAGATTTTTGTTACGCAATTGAAAATGTTTCAACGCATTTTCATTTAGGATATTTGTTGTGTTATGCATGACTGTAAAGATACGCATTTGGATTGTTGTACGCATTTGTGATGTGAAATGACACAATTGACAATTTATGACGCATTTGACTTTTTGAAACATATTTGCAAATAAAATGACACATTTAACTATCATAGTTTTTTGAATTTTTTACTAGGATAGATCATTGTTTCTAACATGAGGCATGCACAATTCCATTGCAAGTTGTATTAGATCATATCTATACAAGAGATTCGAGACCATTGACTTTCAGTTTCTGTGACAGTTTGTGGAGTGGGGAGAAATGGTTTTTGTGGCACATGGGATTGCATCATGTGACATTCATGCTCAATATCCAGGAAAACTAGAGACTACTAACTGCATTGTGTGAGCGGTGGAACTCATAGACATCATCATTTCACCTTCCTACGAGTGAGGCAACTGTGACTTTAGAAGATGTATATAGGATTTTGAGACTACCCATGAGAGGCACCGGGGATATGTATGATACACAGAGGGGTTTTTCCAAGATTTGTAGATACTAACCCCATGAGGACATTAGACAGTTAGGTATTGATCATTATGAGATTAGGTGGCATGTCCTAGTGTAGAGGTATAGGCAGTTAGACTATCTTTTGTGTACATTGATAGGTGGCATAGTTCTTCTTGACCATCGAGGTCATGGATTCCCTGTAGGATGGGGGAGATGTTGGTAGGGATGCTAGAGAGGTGAAAGGTCTATGCTTGGGGCCCTTGTATTTTAGTCATGTTATATTTTCACCTACATGATATAGCATACAGAGGGGCACTGTCGATGAGTTGTGGAACCACGCTCTTGATGGTATGGGCGTGGGAACACATAACTATTTTTTGTTTGCCTGTTATAGTGGATGTATGGCATGGAGGACCATATTCCTTCTATTATGTAGGGGATAATGTTCAGCATCATGTCAGAGACACGGGCTATTTCAGACATGCCATCGACATGATGGTTTAGTTTATTTGGCGGCTATACATGGATTTACCTTGGTGGTCAGATGAGGATGAACACTTGGTTTACTACAAGTAGACTTAGTACCCGATTGGTCAGATAGTGTCACATGTCCATATTATCGAGAGACATTTGCTAGAGAGGGTTTTGAGATAGTTTGAAGAGGATTAGGATGAGCCTCCAGGTCGAGCTGAGTATGCAAGGTCCTCTAGAGAGGTGACATTATGGGGTGTAAAGGTTCTAGTGGCCACATCAGAGGTGGACATTGATGTGTTACATCTAGTGTAGTGGGGATGGAGAGATGGGTTAGCAGATCTAGGAACCACAAAGGCATATGATCAGTGGTGGGCTACTCACAAGCTAGTACATCTCACAGATCTAGATCAGGATGCACTGGTAGAGTGGTGAGGGACAGGGCCACATGGTAGGCATGGTAGAGGTAGAGGTCAGAGGGGTGGAGATGGGAGAGGTGATGATGGAGATGGTAGACGAGGTGGTTGGAGGGGTGGTGGTAGGCGGAGACATGGTCAGAGAGGACGAGGTCCACCTTTTGTACCCATCCATGAGGGGGAGAGAGAGGGAGAGGATGTTTTGATGATTGATGTGGAGATTGGTAGAGAGGATTTCCATGTTGAGGAGGTAGAGATTGGTGGAGAGGAGCATGCAGTGGAGGATATTCCACAAGAGCATGCATAGGAGGAGGTAGAGATAGATGCCCTTGGGCTGCTAGGTATATATCAGGATGATGAGGAGGATGAGGATGATGCTTAGGAGTGCAAGCTTCGTGCCAAGATTTTGGAGGAGATGGAGGATGATGATGATGGGATGGAGAGGCCTTGATAGGATGATACATGGGCCATTGATCTAGATACTGTGACTCTACATGCTCAGATTTCCTCCTTGGAGGAGAGTATGAGGTTTTTGATGTTAGAGCTAGATGCCTTATATATGGAGAGGGATAGGGCATATATGGACAAGGATTAGGCCATAGCTTAGAGACAAGAGACCAAGCAATGATTTTCAAAGATCATGGTTCTTTGTAGTGGGATGGCTGATGCATGTGCTTGAGAGCTAGTCATATCTAGTGAGAGGGATTCATATTACAGGGACCTACATGAGGCAGAGGTTCCTCTAGATAGATGGCCACCTAGTTTTTCATAGGCACGTAGCGGCAAGTCTCAAGGTAGGACACACACTAGGACCCATACTAGGACAGTGAGCACAGAGGGGGATGAGGGGCCACACAGATCTGGACCATTTCACAAGCCTCCTTCCACACATAGGTCATCAAGATCCCGACATCATTTTACTTCATAGTCTGGTCATGGTAGCAGTTCTAGTTTTAGATAGGGACATGCATTGATATTTATTGATAGACATTGTACTTTGATCATCTAGCCTGTGAGATTCATATTATTGATACATTATGACATTGTGATGTGACACTTTTTGAGCGATATATATATATATGATTTTGGCGGTGATTCTCATGATCTTGCAGTTCTATTATGCAGTCTTTTATTTATGCACATGTTTCTATATGATATGTATATGTGATGGATGCTTATATTTACTTGATATGTTTATGCAGCCTATGATGTGATGTGTATTCTACATTATGATGTATGCATTAATGATTATGAGATGCAATGTGATGTTTACATATACAATGCTATCTGCATGTGATTCTATATGTTTGATGATGATGGATGTAATGTAATATCTATATTTTCAACTGTTATGTACATGTGATGCTTTTATTATGCAATCTATGATAATGAATGCCTATTATGCCATGATTTCCTAGATATGCTACATGCTTATGTTTTTTTGTTTTCATAATTCAAGATATATAAATGATTTATGATGTATGATATTTACATGATGTTCCTAACATGAGTGCATATGCAGGATACTTTATATTTTTGTGTGTCATAGGAATCCATTATAAGGCAAGAAAGGAGAAATGTTAGTGTGGAAAGAAGATGAATAATAAAAGAGATTGATGTTAGTATTAGCAATCTTCAATATTTTTCCGTATCACAAAAGGTTTTGCACTTTATCATCATTGGGTGGTAACTAATACAAATGGAGAGAAACACCATGATATGACATAGATCAAGGTGTGCAAAGTCATCCACTTGCTAACAATAAACATTCATAGACAAGGATTGTCTTAACTCATACTAAGGGAAAAGTTGCCCCAATATTTTTGTCAAGACAAACCACAGACATCAAAAAAATAAAATATGGGTCATAAGATGTCATTGCTCCTCTAAATCCTTGATGGGACATCCTTGAGGAAACTAGTAACATGATTCAAAATCAAATTTAAAAGACAGTCGATATACACTAGTCAAAGAAAATAGAATTTTGATACAACATTGCTTCTCTAAATCCTTCATGGGACATCCTTGAGAAAGCTAGTAACATAATTCCCATCATAAAGTCAAATGAAATGATAAGATAAATAAGCCATAAAGTCAAAAGCTAGTAAAATATTTGCCAAAACTTGATCTATTTTTTTGATTGTTTTGATTGATAAGATGATTGATTGATTGAGCTTGGTTTCAAGAAAGACACATAATGGATAAGATTGTAAGTTTGGTTTTGATGTTATGACTATATGTATAAGGTATGACAAAAGCCTAGTTTCAGAAAGACATGTATCATATAAGACATTGAGTCTGATGCCATTGATGTGATAACCTGTGTAAGGCTATGCTGATTTGATTGACATTGTCTATATTCAGGAAGGAATCATCCTGTATAAGACATAAGTTGATTGTTTTGATACTATGTATTTTCAGGAAGGACACATCCTATAGTATATATAAGTTGATTTGCTTTGATTGTTACTTTGGAAATTTGTTTGATTTGACTTAGAGACATTGCTCACTTATTCACCAGATTGATCCATGACTTGATATGATGTGTTGACAATTGACTATGTGTGATGAAAAACCCTAAAGGATTGACCTAGTGTGGCCTTGGGGGCTCATTGATTGATTCCCTTGCCTATGTTATACACAGAGACCTCGTAGTTCAACTAGACTTTGATTGACAAGACTGACTATAAAAAGCATGATGTGTATGAAGATAACAGACGTATGTGGTAGTGCATGTGATGAACCCTAATGGACTGACCTAGTGCAGCCTTGAGGATTCATTGATTGATGGCCTTGCCTATGTTATACATGTAGAGACCTCGTAGTTTGACATGACTAATGACCTTGTCATATAGACAATGAATTGAATCATGATTTTATACAGACAAACCTAATAGGACTGACCTAATGCCTCAAGGGAACATCGGTAGATGGCCTTGCCTATGTCCAGTCATAGAGGCAATGTAGTTTGACAATGACACAGATTGACAAATGTGACTGACTTTGATTCTATTTTTAGATTTTCAATGTGTTTTTATTTTTTTGTCTTTTTAAAGTTTTCTAATGGATTTTTGTATTTTCTCAAGATAGTTTGTAATATTTTGGATTTTTCTATAGTTTTACATCTTCAACACTGCCATTGTTAGAACCAATATAACATAAGTCAAGTGTCTGCCCCCAGTCAAGTATAAGACCAATTGATATTGAATAGGATAAAATGGGGGATATGAAACGATCTTGATGTCAATCATTCCAAGTTATGGGAAAGACTACCACTTATTATGAATTGTATGTACAAGTGATGGATGAGAAGATAGGTGATATGTATAGGGATAGATAATATGTATAGAGATAAGCGATATGTACAGGGATATGTGATATGTACAGGGAAGTCAAATTAGAATGCTAGTAGACAAAGGAGCAGAGTCAACTACACATGGCACATGTTTGCCAGGTTTTCACCATGGTACTTATCCAAAGCTCCACCGAAGTGGTTTTCACTATTGGACAACTTATTTCTCTTTACTATTTTCTAGATTTTCTAATTTTTTTGATGTTACCAAGACGCTTGTTTGCCAAGTTTTCACCTAGGTAATGATTTTTTTTGTATTTTTGATATTTAAGACAATGCTCTCAGAAGCTATGCGTAGAAATTCTTCAAATGAACACTATTGAAGGGTGTTGAAAATATTTATCCTTTAGGAGTAGAGAGTTGATATGCTCTTGATCCAAAGGCTTCTGTGAAAATGTAGGGTCCTAACCAGTTAGGTTGAAACTTTCCTGATTTTTCTCTTTTGGCTTGATTCTTAGGGTTCTCCATTAAGACTAGGTCACCAATGTTAAAGTTTCTATTCAAGAATTTCCTATTGTAGCTACAATGAAGATGATTCTGATATGCTTGGAGTTGATCTAATGCCTTCTTTCTTCATTCATCTAGGAATTCTAGCTCATGTAGTCTTGAAACTCGGTACTCTTCATCGTCAATGTGCCCTTTCAAGGATACCCTCAGGGAACAAATCTTGACCTAAATAGGAAGAATGGCCTCAGAACCAAATACTAAAGAATATGGAGTGGCACTAGTAGGAGTATAGATACTTGTGTGATAAGCTTATAATGCGAGATTAAGCTATAAATGCCAATCACGACCAACATCATTGACAGTATTTTTGAGGATTCTAATGATAGTTTTATTAGATTCCTCTGCTTGGTCATTACCTTGTGGGTAATATAGGGTTGAAAAATGATGTTGGATATGGAATTCTTCTTAGAGATGATGAACTTCTTGGTTCTTAAATGGATGACCATTATCTGTGATTATGGACTGAGGGACACCATATGAACAAATGATATAATTTAGGATAAACTTAGAAATCTGTGTGTCAGTGATGTAGATCATGCGAATAGCCTCAATCCACTTGGTGAAGTACTCATTCGTAGTGATAATGAACTTATGGCCATTGGATGTTGTGGGATGTATCTTACCTATGAGGTCGAGTCCCCATTGGGAAAAGGGGCATGGTGACGTTATGGGATGGAGCTCCTGCGCTAGTGCATGTATCAAATCTTCATGTACCTGACATTGGAAATATTTCTTAACAAAGATATATGAGTCCTTTTCCATAGTAGGCCAATAGTAACCTAGTCTCATAATATTTTTAGCTAAGGTAGGACCGCTAGAATGAGATCCACATATACCCTTATGCACCCCACACAAGGTTGCTTATGCTTCATTAGTATCAAGACATCTCAGTAGGTTATTATCTAAGGAATGTCTATAAAGGGTGTCTTTGATGATGGTGTATTTGGCTGACTTGCAGAGGAATGTCCTATGTTAGTTATTAGAAAGGTCAGGGGGTATGATCTTGACATGGAGGTAGTCATAGATATCTTTATACGATGGGGAATTGGGACCAACAATCTCACACACCATCTCTGAATCCAGGATGTAATAGGTAGGGACCAAAAGCTATTCTACCAAAAACTCAAACTTAGGCACATTGCTTGGTATGTCAAGGAGAGAAGCAATAGTTGCCATGGTGTATTCTGCCCTATTTAGAACATAAGGTATTTGATGAAAGTCAACCTTGTAAAAGTACTCCTTAAAACTATCTTCCATGCATTTGTAGGGAGAAATATTTTCATCCTTACTTTCATAGTCATCATTTACTTGTTAGATTACTAGTTGAGAACCACCATAAACTTGTAAGATCTTGATTTTCCATTTGACTGCCATGCATAATCCTATCACAAGAGCCTCATATTCTGCTATGTTTTTTGTACATGGAAATGCAATCCTAAATGACTTAGGGATAGAATCACCCTATGGTTTGATAAACAAGATACCAACCCCTGAACCATGATTTGTATGAGAACCATCAAAGTACAGTTTCCATGTTTTGTTTGTGTTAATGGTGAATATAAACTCATCAGGAAAATCTGCAACTAAAGGGTGATCTACTTGTATTGGTGCATCAACTAATTGATCATCAATAACTTGTCCCTTAATAGCCATTCTCTCTATGTATAAGATGTCATACTTACTAAGTATCATTACCCACTTGGCCATTTTCCCTATTAATGTTGCTTTTCTTAGAAGATATTTCAGAGGATCTATCTTGGAAATCAACATTGTCTGATGGTTTAGCATATAGTTCCTTAGTTTTAGAGTAGCAAATACTACTACAAGACAAGCACATTCAATGGTACTATAGTTGAGCTCATAACCTACCAAATTCTGAATGATATAGTATAATGTCTTTTCATGAACTTCATTGTCATTTTGTGCAAGCAATGCTCCTTGTGATGAATGGGTTGCTGAAATATAGAGAATCAATGGTTGTCCCTCAACAAGTGGCAATAAGACTAGTGGAGTAAGTAGATATTCTTTGATTAGTTGAAAAGCCTCTTGGCACCTAACTGTCCATGCAAAGGGTACACTCCTTTCTTAAGTAAATGTTGAAAGGGATGTATCTTATCTGCTAACTGCACTATAAATCTTTTGATGGATTGCAATCTCCCTTGTAATGTCCTTAGCTAACTGAGACTAGTTCGTGGAGGCATGTCTATGATTGTTTTTACCTTGGCTAGATCCACTTCAATTCCCCTTATAGAAATAATATAACCCAAAAGCTTTCTTGATTTAACCCCAAACACACATTTCTTGGGATTTAGTCTCACTTTATACTCTTCTAGTCTTTGAAATATCTTGTCTAAAACTTGTAAATGATCTGACCTTGTGAGTGATTTAGCAATAAGGTCATCGACATAATCCTTCATATGAGTGTGTATAAGGTCATGAAAAATAGTGGTCATGCACATTGGTAGGTTGTTCCAACATTCTTGAGTCCGAAGGGAATAACATTCCAACAATACATTCCCCAAGGACATGCGAAATTTTTTTTAGGTTGGTATTTAGTTGCAATTTTGATCTGATAATACCCTGAAAAATCCATCCATAAGGGACATCTCATGTCCTTCTGTCATGTCCACTATCATGTCAATGTTGGGCAGAGGGAAGTCATCCTGAGGGCAAGCCTTGTTGATACCTCTAAAATTTGTGCAGATGCAGATCCCCCCTATTGGTTTAGTGACTAGTACAAGATTGAAAATCCAATCTACATAGTGGATTGATCTAATTAAACCAACATCTAATAGTTTCTTGAGTTTTTCCTTGACTAGTAAAGCAATCTATGGGTGCATTTTCCTCAATTTCTGTTTGACTAGTTTTACACCTAGTTGTAAGGGAAAATGATGTAGAACAAGTTTAGGATCCAACCCAGGCATGTCTACATATGACTAGGAAAAATTTATCTGTCTTTGTGTAAAAAATTTGTGGAATTCTAGTTGTTCTTCTTTTGTCAATGATGTTGCAAAACATAGGTTAGTCAGGGATTCTCTTCTATGCCTATGTTGACTTCCACTAATTCTTCAACTAGCACGGGTGAATTTTCCTATGCAAAGGGGAGAATGTTCAAACCTCCATCCTTAGGTGCCTCAAAGAGGTTTTCTCCTTTGGATCCATCCTTATTTTTTTCTTTTTCATTTCCTAAAGGAGCCTTTCAGTTTTCACCTAGAGACTCATCATTTTTGTTTTTGTCACTATTTTTCTTATTTTTGTGACTAGAGGGTTGAACAGATTCCCCAAAATATGCTTTGTTGTCCAAGTCAATAGTAAATCCAACCTTGTGATCACCACTAGGTATGCCTTCTCTTAGTCCCAGGAACTCAAAAATTTCTTTGCCATTCTCAAAAATGACTAAGATGGTTGTGTCTTGTTGGTCCTAATCAATGAGTTGGGGATAAACTAAGGGCATGCCATCATTAGAGTTGTCAAAGTTCAAAGGAGTCAAGGTAAGGACTAAGTTGTTCATATAGTCACAAAGTTTTTTTACCAAGTCCTCTTTGCTCTTTTGCTTGGATCTAGGTGGATTTAGAGGTGGGCCTAATGCCAAGGTTTGACTATCATGAATAGACTTATTAGGTTGCCAAGAGGTAGGATCAAGATATTCCCAATAGTAATGTTTAAACCATTCCTCTTTTTTCATAGTCTTAGGTGGAAAGGAATTCAATGGATTTGGTGAGGATTTCAACATTAAGTCAAGTTCTCCAAAGAGTTTATCAAGGTCCATGGAAGAGGTGGAGGATAGGGAATCTCACTTGTATTCATTAGAGTTTGGGGAATCACAATAGTGTTGGTCAGATGGATCATGAGATGTATCGATACTTTTGGAAGCACTTACTTCCTTGAGTAAAGGTGATGTGATACAAGGAACACCAATTTGAGTCGGTTGAAACCCAATCCCTAGGCCTTTTGACCATTGAGAAACAAATATTGGTTCAATCCTTCCATCTTGATGTAAGCCTAAACCACTATGTCCATTATATCCCTTGCTCTACATGATTGTGAATCCTTTTCCATATTGATCTGTAGGAATGTGAGCAAGTGAGGGAGGTTCTTTAGGGCCTTCTCTATACAACTAGGAGGTCACATCTTCTGCATTTACAACTTCTTTGCTCAATTCTCTCCATTTGGTAAAAGTTGTTGTGGGAGGGATATGTATAGTGACCACTGACTGTATCCTATATGGTGTAGGTAAACCATAAGATTTAGGAGGAATCAAGTGACTGACACAATAAGATGTCTTCATGTAATATTCTCTACAACCCTTGTCTTGGATCTTGACCCAAGGAGTGGAAGGTAGTGATGATGGAGTGGATTTTTTAGTGAGAGTGGATGGATTAACATAATGAGATGAATTGGATGATGAGGCCTCTTGGTTTACTGGCACTTGGTGTTAGGGTATCTCTTTTAGACTGGTGCAATATTGGAATGGATCTAGGTCACCATCTATTGTTATTTCAGTGCCATTGTAGGGGAATTTGAGACATTGATGATATGCGGAAGGGACTGCCTTCATGGTAGGAATCTAGGGTCTACCTAGTAGAAGGTTGTAGGGAAGGGTGAGATCCAAGACTTGGAATTTTGTCTCCATTACTACAGGACCAATTGTGATAGGAAGTGTTACCACCCCATTTGATTTTTGTTCCTCATCATTATAAGCCTTAATGACAATACTTTTAGTTGTGTCTACACACGCTTATGAGAAACCTAATGCCTTAATCAATTTTAAAGTGCAAAGATTTAACCCTGCTCCTTCGTCTACTAAAACTCATCTAACTTGGGTGTCGTCAATAAGGACTTCAAGATGTAATGAGTCATTATGATTTGTCTTTTTAGTGGCATAGTCTTGTTCAGAGAATTTGGCATGATGATTATTGGTCAAGTAGTCTACCATTTCCTCAAAATGATTGACATCGAGATCATTAGGAACAGTCATCTTTGTAAAGCCTTATCTAAAATGGATTGATGTTTAGGGGAGATACACAATAGTTCAAAGATTGAAATTTAGGCTAGGCTCTTCCCCAACTAGTCAAGTAGGTTATATTGTTACTTGGAAGTTTGTGGTGTCTGATGTGATGGAGGGCCTTGGATAGTGATCTTGGTTTGACGAGTATTAACAACACACTCGGGAGTTTTATTTATGGAAATGGTGTTGATATTCTCATCGATAGCTCAAAGATGATGTATGGTTTTTCCACTACTATAATCATGCTTGAAATTAGTGTAGTTGGCTAACATATTGGTCTTATTACTCAAACTAGGGACATTTCCTTTCCCATGGTCATGTAGTGGATCCGAAAAGACCTTGTGATCAGTGTTCTTAGATGTAAGTTTTTGTCCACTGACTTCAATAGTTCCATTGTTGACAAAGTCTTGTATGATGTTTTTTCAGTTGACAAATTTTTTTTAGGTTATGTCCTTTGGTCCTATGGAAATCATAAAAATCATTTTCATCCCACCAAACTGGTTTAAATTTTCCTTGATCATATTGTCACGGCTCTTGAAGCTGTATAAGATTGTGTTGCAATAGTTGTTTGAATACTGACTTAATGGGTTCCTCAAGGGGAGTAAACTCACATTTCAGAAACTGTCTTTGTTGTTGTGGTTGTTATGTGTTTTGTGTAGTGTTGGGAGGTTGATTGATGACAATGAGTGTGTTGGTAGAGGGGTTATTTCCTCTAAGTGTGATGATTGATCCTGCTTGTAAATTCTTGGTATCAACTACCCCATCATTGGTAACGTTTTTGTTCCAAGACCAAAATCTATTTATGTCATTGGGGGTGTTTTGCATAGTTGGATTTCTATTGGGTGTCTATGTCTTAAGTTCTCCTTTTTCAATGAGATCTTTTTCTATTATGAGCCCATTTTCCACTAGTTCTGTAAAGGATGTGCAACAATGAACCCTTAAGTAACTTCTCAATTTTGGGTTGAGGTTTTCTTGGAACATAGTGACTTTTTGTTTTTCAGGTATCTCGATGGGACACTAGCTAGCTATAGTCCTCCATCTCTAGAAGAAAGCGATGAAAGTTTCTCCCTTGTCTTGTGTTGTGTGACACAAGGTTGCTATATTAATCTTACGGTCTATGTTAAAGGAGAATCACTCAATGAATTTCTTAGCCAGTTTGCCCCATGATTTTATGTCATAGTCTAGACCTAAAAACCACTCGGGTGCAATTCCCACAAGACTTCTTGGAAATAGTCTCATAAGATAAGTGAGGTCATAGGAAAAATCAATGCACATGGTAGAAAATTATCTTATGTGTTCTATCAAGTTTTGTTTTCCATTGTACTTGGGCAGATTTGATATGACATACCCATGAGGGAAAGGTGTCATGTACAATGATTTATTGAAAGGAAAGGGACATAAATATTTTGCTGAAAAGGATTTCTTAGTTGACACAACCATGTTATCCATTTGTGTTTGGAGTGCTTGAATTTGTGTCTACAAGACATCAACTTGAGTTAATGATGTGGTAGCTGGATTATTTGGATCTACGTACGTGTTTTGGCATCTAACATTGTTTGATGAATTTTGGTTAAACGTGGGTATGTAAAGTGGATTTGGTTTCGGAGTGTTGGTGAATGGATTTTGATTATGGGTTTGTGTAAAGGGGTTTTGATTGGGGATTTTTTTGAATGGATTTTGTGTAAATGGATTGCAAGTAAGAATATGTGAAGTGAGAGGTTGGCTTCCATAATACAAGGAGGGTATACCTCCTTTCTATGAGACACTAGTTTGTGGTGTTGTACTAGCAACATTAACACTAGTTATAGTTGTTGTTTGTGGGATTGTGCTAGTGACATTAATAGTTGGTATAGATGGTGTCATTGGAGTTGATGTTTTAAATCGTTTGTTCCCAACAAGAGGACCAAAGGGATTGGACGATGATGCCCTAGCAGTGAAACTTAAACCTGGTGTCGAGGTAGGTATACCAAATGGGGACGTGTGTATAGTTGTGGAACTCAGTGTAGGTCCTCTAGCTAGTATGGGTGATCCCATAATAGTGGTTTACAATTTTTGGCCAAACTGGACACTGAAATTATTATTTTTAACTAAATCTTCACATTCGGGGACCTATAGTGGCTAAACTGTGAGGAATTTGAAGATGGTGCAAACTAGAGTCTCATCAAATTTTGTCTGTAGATTCTAAAAATATTTTTTTCAAAATTTTTGGAATCAAATTGCACTTCTTTTCCATCTCCCACGAAAATAGATTTTTTTCAGAAAACAACATTTTTAAAAAGTGACGCACACCGTATAATGCATAACTTTTTTTCCATGAAGGATAAAATTCTAATTCTTTCAAATTTAGATTTGTAACTTTGATATCCAGTGCTTCCACTTGGTTAGATAGTTTTTTATTGAATACTTTTTCCTTAATCAAGTTTCAAAGTTAAATGAATTACAATTCAGACATAGCGCGACTGTATAACATGTAACCTTTTTTGTATATGTGAAAATTTAATTTAATTTTTTTTGTTGGATCAAGGACTTCAATATCTGATGCACTCATATTTTTCAAATTTTTTTTTTGATAATATTCTATTTTTCCACATGTGAAGAACAAAGGAATTCATTTTCGATAAAAAACCTATGTTTAATAAAACTTAAAAAACAAATACATAACAAAACCAAAAAATATTAAAATTATATTCATTGGATAGCTTGTTCTATGGAATACCATAATAATTTGAAATAAATTTTAAATGAATTCATTTGGTCACCCAAAATCTAAATCAAAAGTGATTTTTTATCAGCATTTTGATAGGTGTAAAGGAGACACATTTATAGGTATGGTTTAAAACTAGCGAGGTTCTATCCAAGGAGGTTTGATCTAAGGTGATTTGATCAAACCCTCTTCAATTGGAATCCTTAAAATGGAACTTTTTAAGGATTAAATCATTATATTTTCTAAAAATATGTGATTTCAGCTAAAATTCGTTCTTCTCGAGAATTGTAAACCACTATTATGGTAGCACCCGTATTGCAGTAGTCACTTGGGTAATGCTAGCACTAGTGGTAGTGGTGTTCGTTCCCTAAGTTGATGTAGTTTGTAGGGTATTAATGTCAAAACCAGGAGGTAGTTTAGCACCCTCTACTAGAAATTTGGCTAAGTATCATTAAGGATCATTTGCTAGATAGTCATCTACAAAGGAAGCAAACTCAGGGTCTTGTGTAGCAACATCTATGTCTTTCGATACAATATGTCCTTGTGCATCTCTAGTAATGAATTTGTCTAACAAATATTTGTGAGGTCTAGATGAGAACTGATTGATGAATTCATTGGGATCAACCATTTTTTCTCTTTCCTTCCTTTTAGATCTAGTTTCAACCATGTAATGTGAGCTCAAAGTGCAAGTGATGCAAAAGCTAAGTCTATGGATGATATGAATCTAGATAAGCTATGTTTTTGGGATTTTTTGAATATCAAGGATAAATATATCCAACAATTTTTTTTTTGGTATTTTCTGTGTAAATAAGCTATGTCTAAGATGTCACTAGTCTAGGATGATAGTATCTAAATATGCAAAGACCTAAGCAATTATAGAAGAGGTTATCTATCAGCTAAAGTGTAACCCTAGTTTCAATTAGTTTTGATAAGGAACCTTTGTAGGACTAGGATAAAAAGATAAGGTGAACTCCCTAGTTAGACTGATGAGTTTACATGATTCACATGTAGAACAAAATATATAATGACGTGACTAGGTTCAATGACAATGTTGGTTGAATCAAGGGTTTATCGAAAGCATGAAAGGTGCCTATCCTAAAATTTGTCAAAGATGATCTCTCTAAAGGAAATTAAGACCCCTAAGGTGATAGTAAAATGTCCGATTAAGGTACCGATCACTAAGACTGAATGATTCCTAAAGTGTGTAATTGTGCAAGTTTTTGAGCGAACATTATAGTTTATGTCCTAGAATAAGTGTAAAAGGATAAGTTAGATACTAGTTTGACTATTTGTTCTTAGTTTCCAACAGTAAATTCTAGTTTTCTAATACTTAGATAGATGTGTTGCAGAATTTAGAAGATGTAGTTTTCTGGTAAATCAAGACTCGGGTATCAAACAAATGTTGTTTAGTTTACAACAGATGCGACTTAGGATTACAATAGTGACTCTAGACTACTCAAATGTAGTTTTCTAGACTTTGATAGTGTACTGGTAAAAACATTATTTATGTGACAACGACATATGCATTGTAAAAGTCAACAAATACGACTCACCTAGTTAGATGCATCACAAAAGATATGGATTACAATTTTCTAGCAATAGAGGTTATGACAGATGCGACTAAGTGTAAACAAATGTGGCTTAAAATGAAACAGATGCCACTCAAATTTAAACAAATGCAGCTCTAAGCAAAGTGGACTCAATTTTTGATAGATGTGACCCTAATTTAAAAAGATGCGAGCTATATTGACAGATGTGACTCAAATTAAAATAGATGTGACTTGATAGAATAATTGCTGCTTTTTGGTGAACAGTTGTGACTCTATTGATAGTTGCGGTTTTCCAGTGAATTGTGATGTAAAACTGGCTCTGTTTTGTGATCAAGTTTTGGAAAACAGATACAATCATAAGACAATGTGTTTTCAATTTGATTTTGTCTCAAAGATTGTTTAATTTGACAACATAAAAGCACATCTTAGGCTATGTAGGACAGTATTTGCTAAATTCTCACTTGGTTTCCCAACTACGCTTATTCAAGGTGGATGATTAGTAGCTTGATCCCACTGGCTCCCCTCCACGGATCAACAATTCATTTAGAGTAGCGAAGCTATAGTACCCATGAACATCCCATGGCATACTTTCATCTCTACACATGAACTGTAAGAACGTGAGATAGCTTCACAGGTCTGACCTGCTGCACTAGTAAATAGAGGGATTTTGGACACTACAAACAAAAGTGTTTAATTAGGGTATTCCATTCATAGGGCATGATCCATGTGACGAGAGTCTCTTTTGATCTATATTGTTGGAACCATACACGTGATTCATTGGGGTTTCCCCAAGAATCCACTTTTATATGCCGGATGGAAGTCTCTCGGGTTTAGGGTGCTACTAGTTTGAGTCATCCTAGGGTGAGTACTTTTTCCCACCAGGATAGGCCTGATTTCTAGAGTCAGTAACCAATTCTCTTACATCTAGGATTGCACAAATGTGCAAGGGGAGAGAATATTTTGATATACTGAATGATAAAGGGTAACAATAGAGTGTTCTTTCACACCAAACATAGTAAACAATAGTTAATTTTAAACCCAAATGACAATTTTGTAATCTACCAAACAATCTGTTTCAAAAAAAGATCTTCAACACATGTCCTGCAGAAAATTCATTAGTAGTTTTACAATGTTCCTTTGACAATTGTCTTGCAAGAGGGGTTTCAAAAACTATCTTCTATGATACGCCCTGCAAACACTAGTTAACTCCAAAAACACATGCTGCAAACCAAACATTAGCTAAAATAAAAACACAAAAGAAAGTTGTAAATCGGAAAGTAAACCCAAAAAAATTCACCAGTCAGATGCACCGTTTAAATTAATAAATGTGTCATAGATTTTCACTAGTCAAATGCGTCTCGAGAATTCACAAATGCATAAAATTTAATCATATGTGGTTCATATAATTAGTTACATTGTGTCGTTTATCAGATGTGTCATTCCGTAGGATACCTACAAAAATTGAATAAAAGTCTACAGATTCGCGAAGATAGTGTCTTCACGTCGGGTTCACCAAATGTAACATCATGAAAACAACAAAGGTCAAATAGCACACAACATTGCAATTCAAGCTCTAATGCAATCTAAGCTAAACAATAGAGAATAAAAGAAAGTTAAAGCATAAATAAACTAAACAATCTCACCCAATATCTACGTAGTTCCATGTATGATCTCGATTTCCCTTCTCCATTTCACCGTGTAGTATAATTGCCCTCAGATTTCTCTTGTGCAAGTATAGCCTATGATAGTGATTTAGCAAAATATTGAAGATTCAAATAATAGATATGCTTCCAAAAGTCATAAGATTTCGGGAGAAATTGAAATGATGAAAGATAGATCAATTTATAGAAAATTGATCATTCAAACGAGAGCCCAAGATCGAAAAATAAACAAATGATTTAGATTAAAATATTGGACATGCATTATGATAACTATTAGTACTAACATGAGTGAGAAAAACTAAGAATATAGATAAAGATTAAATTATGATTTAATCTTTGGGTTTGGTATTCGAAAATAGAACAATCATATTTTCATGGCAAAGATAAAGATGGATTAAAAAGCAACGTTATGTTTGAACGTACGCACAAAATTTAATTAATTAAATAACGATATTTAATTAATAAGTATGTGCATGCATATGAGTTAGAACTAGATAATTGACTGATTATGATAGAGAGTTAATTCGCAAAAGAGACTCATACATTAAACTGGGAGATAACTGACCAATTTAAATAGACCTTGAGTTGAGTGGGAATGAATAGTTCAGATAACTTAAACATTTATCTAAATATAGAAGAAGGTGTTCGAAATTGGATTTTATAAATTAAATGATTTATTTAATTCAAGATTCGACAGTTAAGGATTAATTAAATAAATAAGATTTACTTATTTAAGTAGTGAAAATGTTAAATGAATAATTAAATAATTAAAATATTTATTTAATTATAGTCAGAAATATGATAAAGGTGAATTTATTTAATTTAAGAAAAAGGATAAAATTAATTAGTGACGTAATTAAATAAATAGAATTTATTTAATAAATCAAGATAAAATAAGAAACAGATGAGTTAATTAAATAATTAAGATAATTTAATTAATAGTTGAATAAATGTTAAAATGAATTAATTAAATAATTAAGTTTATTTATTTAATAGTTGAATAAAGGACTTTAGAAAATAATTAAATAATTAACATTATTTAATCATGACAATTAATATACGAATAAATTGAAACACATGTTGTTGCCTCTTGTTTTCTCACACAATCCTAGAAGACTATTTCCTTTTGTTTCTTGCCAAGCCCAACAACTGGAAATCTATCATAAGGGTATACAAAAATTTGTACAAAATCAGGTGCAAGCCTACTGTTAATCGAAATCACAGAGCCTCAGAAAATGCGTATGATCTGTAATCTCCTTACAAGCACATACAGAGAGATTCCCGCAATGATAGTAGAGCATGTAAATGTAGCAGCAATATTGGACGATAGAGAGTCCTAGAAAATTGTGGGTCTACCAAAATAACACCCCAGTTGCATACAAATTTACCATTGCGTTGAAATGCCATGGAAGATTGAAGCTGAGTTGCGATTTCCTGAAGAGGGTTTTCATGTTTTGGATATTTTTTGTGCCAAAGGTCTTCTCATCTGTCATTCAGCCAAGATGGAATTTGTAATTTGAAACATGGAAGCTAAGCGAGCACAATTAGTGTCATTTCCAGAGGTGAATCTCTCCATTCCGGGGGACACGATAAACTTATGGACCCCTGAACTAGTTGTCTGTCAATTTTCCATCCTGTTTGTGGTAAGATATTTAGAGATAAACCCACAGTTAGGCATAGTGAACTTTCAGGTGATAGTGTGGGAATTGCTTCTGGGGGAGAAGAGGTGGAAGGAGATGACAAGAATGCCTCCTGATATGTACCTTAAGTTTCGAAAGGTGGCTTATTCAGCTGGATTGGAGCTCGATTTAGCAGGTCACTCAGTCGGGGTTGAGATTTTCTTAGCCTTGCAGTTGGAAATAGTAATACGAAGTTGTTTGTTTATAGTTTACTTGAGAGGTGTTGGAGTCAGGTAGTGGCTTCCTCACTTTGTCAAATTTAATACATATAATACAATCTTTGGTTTTCAACCTAAGTTAGGTATGAAGGTATAGATTTATTTAAGAGAAAGAATTTTTGAAACTCACAAGTTATGAGTTGCTAGTATGTAGATAGTTGGATTGGGTTCTATTGTTTTGTTTCTTATAACTTTGTATCTAACATTAGTGGGGCTTTCCATTGATGAATTCTGATGAATTTAGAATATATGTTAATGATTTTCTATATGTTACTTAATATATAAGGATGGAAATGGAAATCAATGTAAAAATGTGAAGAAAATTATTTGGAAATGTTTATTTTCTATTAGAGTTATTAATATGATGAATTCAGAATTCCTGATACTTCATATTTTCTTTTCAATATTTTTAGATTGGGATCTTTTAGCTGTCTTTCACTTTGGTCTAATCTAAATTGGTAAAATAGATTGTATTGTCTTCTACTCAGTACATTCTAAAACCTGTAGCAGTAGTATTTTCCATCAGTATATTGTTGGAAATAATCCTAACTGCCAGCATTAACTCCCACCGCAGTAGAATTTCAATTTTGGTCCCTAGCACAAATTTTACAAATCGTCTCAGATGTGTGAGATTTCATTCTCCAGCTAAATGCATTTAAACTATATTTTGCAAATTCCAAGCATAGGAAATTTTTTGAATTAATATTCAAATGTATATCTTTATAGACAAGATTTCCCTGTTGGTAATATTAAATGCAATTAAATGCTTTTACTTTTTCCCTCCTTTGTTGGGCTCATTCATAGCTTTCATAATAAGTCATAGTTTTTGGTTATTAGATGTAAGGAGTCATTTTTTGAAGTTAGTTGAGCGGAATGAAAAAAATAGAAATGCAGAGCAGAGCAACAAATACATTTTTCTGCAATAGCAGTTACAGAAGCAACTAGTGTTGTAGCAACAACTAGAAATAGGGGAATTTATCTGTTTTATTTTCTGAGTATAAACAAAAAAAGTAGCAGCTCTGTAATTTTCTTTTTGGTGAAAATATTGTAAGCATTGAAAAATATAAAAAATATAAAATTCTGTTTGGCTCATTTCTGTGTTTAAAATTTCTGCACTCCATTCCTGTTCTCTGCTCTATTCTATTTTGTTTTGTTTCTATTTTGTTTTCCTATCCTCTGCCTCTTCCTTCACGTGGTATCAGAGCTGAAGGTTATTAGAGCTGAAATTTTTTCAAAAACGATTCTTAGCATAAAGAGTTTATAGTCATCAATGGCGGCTCTAAGCACAAGCTTGACAAACCCACAGATTCCTCAGTTCAATGGCAAGAATTATGAATATTGGTCTATCACAATGAAGGCATTATTCTGCTCTCAAGAAATTTGGGAGCTTGTTGAAAGTGGTTACTCAGAACTAGCAGATGTAGCAGTATACAATGCACTTACACAAGCAGAAAATGATTTGTTAAGAGACAACAAGAAGAAAGATTCTAAAGCTCTCTTTTATATTTTCCAAGCAATGCATGAGAGCATCTTTCGAAGGGTTTCAATAGCAACAAAATCTAAACAAGCCTGGGATATTCTACAAACAACATACCAGGGAATGGACAAGGTGAAGACAACAAAACTGCAAATGTTGAGAAGAGACTTTGAGACAATACTCATGAAGGAAACTAAATCAATAAACTCATTTTTTACACAAATCATTGGACTGGTTAATCAAATCAGGTCTCATGGTGAGACACTTGAAGAAAGAAGAGTGGTTGAGAAAATCTTGAGAAGTTTACCTACAAGGTTTGATCTAATTACTATTACCATAGAAGAGACAAAGGACCTCTCTAAATTTTCTATTGATGAATTACATGCATCACTCATTTCACATGAGCATAGGTTGAGTAGAACAAAAAATTCATCTTTGGAGCATGCTTTCAAGACACAAGCTACAATTAGCCATGGTAGAGGCAGAGGAAGATCAAACTCAAGAGGAAGAGGAAGAAATTCGTATAGAGGTGGAAGAAGTAGTCCATCAAACTCAGGAGGAAGAGGTAGCAGCCAAAGTTTCAATCAAAATCAGCCCCAAGGACAAAGGTATGATAAAGCACAAGTCCAATGTCATTATTGCAAAAAATATGGGCATTATTTAAGTGAATGTAAGAAGAAGCAATATGATTCTAGGCAGCAAAATGCAAATTTTACAAAAGAAAATGAAAATCAGGGCAGTATGTTTTTAGCCTGTAATGTTGCACAAGAATAACAAAAGGATGTATGGTTTTTAGATTCTGGATGCAACAATCATATGACAGTGAATGCAAAACTGTTTTCTAGTTTAGATGAAAATGTAAAATCTGATGTCACATTAGGAAATGATAACAAAGTTTCAGTTATGGGAAAAGAAAAAATTGACATTCTAACTAAAAATTGGGAGAAAAGTTTATTTCTGATGTCTATTATGTCCCTGGGTTAAAACAAAATTTGATGAGTATTGGACAGCTTGTTCAAAAGGAATATAGAGTATTTTTCAAAACTGGAGAATGTACAATCTTAGATAAATACCCCAACAATTAGCTTATTGCAAAAGTCTGAATGACAAACAATAGAATGTTCCCCATTAGGATACAACTAGATTTGAAGGCAGAATTTGCTAAAACACAACTTGTAGACAAAGAGAAAGGTGTAGCAGTCACCCAAAAAACATTTCAAGCTGAAGTTAAGGATGAAAATTGGCTATGGCATTTAAGATTTGGACACTTAAACTTTGGAGGTTTAAACTTGTTGCATAGAAAAAACATGGTAAGGGGATTGCCACTCATAGAGAAACCAACAAGGTTGTGTGAAGGACGTATTCTGGGCAAACAACATAGAGAATAATTTCCAATAGGAAAGTCAATGAGGGCAGCAACACCATTAGAGATTGTCCACTCATATTTATGTGTTCCTATGCAAACAACGCCAATTGGTGGAAGATATTATTTTATGACATTCATTGACGATTACACAAGTAAAACATGGGTTTATTTTTTAAAGCATAAGGATGAAGCATTTGATTACTTTCGCCAATTCAAGGCTCTTGTGGAAAAGCAAAGTGGGCACTATATCAAAGCATTGAGAACAGATAGATGAGGTGGGTATATCTCAAATGAATTCCTAAGATTTTGTAAAGATAATGGTATTCACAAACAATTCACTACAAGGTACACACCTCAACAAAATGGTGTAGTTGAAAGAAAAAATAGAACAATTATGGAAATGGCAAGGAGCATGCTAAAGGAAAAACATTTATCAAATGAGTATTGGGCTGAAGTTGTTTCATGTGCAGTCTATATAATGAATAGATGTCCAACCAAGAGTCTAAAGAATATGATTCCGGAAGAAGCATGGAGTGGAAGGAAATATAATGTTGCTCACATGAGAGTATTTGGATGTGTGGCATATGCACATGTCAAAGATGAATTGAGAAAGAAATTGGACAACAAAGGAGAAAGATGCATATTTGTGGGATATAGTGAAGAATCAAAGGCATATAAGCTATACAATCCAATAACCAAAAAGGTAATAATCAATAGAGATGCGCAATTTATTGAAGAGGAAGCATGGGATGGTAGCATAGAGAAAACAATGAATGTAACAGCAAGAATACAACAAGAAGATGGAGAAGAATTAATACTAGCAGGTATCCCTTCAAATATCACTCCTACTCCCATTCAAGCACATCAAAGTGGTCCTCAAGTAACACCTTCAACAAGCACAAGGATGGCCTCACGAATTCAAGTAAACACACCTTCAAGTGGACAACAAACACCAACAACAATAGGAACTCATAGTGTAGGCCCATCAAGTCCACGTTCTCCAAGTTCAAATTCAAGTGATATGTCAAATCCAACCTTGGCAAGCATGAGAAGACAAAAAATTAGAAGTTTAAGAGACATCTATGAGCAAAGTGAAGGTGAGAACAACACAGATCTGAACTCTCCTTATGCATTATATTCACATGTTGATGATCCAATTCATTTTGAAAATGCAATTAAAGATGAAAAATGGATAAATGCAATGGATGAAGAAATAGATGCTATAGAAAATAATGAAACATGGGAGTTAGTGAGTCTTCCAAAAGGAAAAGAAGTTATAGGAGTCAAGTGGGTGTATAAGACAAAATGCAATGTAGAAGGAAGAATTGAAAGGCATAAAACAAGATTGGTTGTCAAGGGATACAAACAACAACCAGGAAGAGATTATGATGAAACATATGCTCATGTTGCAAGAATGGAAATAGTAAGGGCAGTCTTAGCAATAGTAGCTCAACATCAATGGAAGGTATATCAAATGGACGTAAAGTCAACATTTTTAAACGGAGTGTTAAAAGAGGAAGTTTATATAGAGCAACCTCTTGGATATGAGGTTCAATGACAAGAAGAAAAAGTGTATAGGCTGAAAAAGGCACTCTATGGTTTGAAGCAAGCACCGCGAGCATGGTACAACATAATTGACACATATTTCTTGAGCAATGAATTTAGCAAAAGTGATGGTGAGCCTACTCTCTACATCAAGGAAGTGATGGTAAGATCCTAATTGTTGTCCTGTATGTAGATGACTTAATATTCACAGGGAATGATGATATCCTCATTGCTGATTTCAAAGAAACTATGAAAAACGAATTTGAAATGACTGATTTAGGGCTGTTAAGATACTTCCTAGGCATAGAAGTGCAACAAAAGAAAAATGGTATTTTTATTTGTCAATCAAAGTATGTAGATCAAATCTTGAAGAGGTTTAAGATGCAAAACAACAAGTCTGCTCCAGCACCAACAACCATAGGTCTGAAATTAAGTAAAGATGATTGCAACAACAATGTCAATCCGACACTATACAAAAGCAATGGTAGGAAGTCTAATGTATTTGACTACAACAAGACCTGATATGATGTATGCAGTGAGTTTAACTTCAAGGTTTATGGAGACCCCAAAGGATACACATTGGTTGGCAGCAAAAAGAATATTGAGATATGTTAATGGAACCAAAGGATATGGAATCTTATATGGTGCAGCAAATGACTTCAAGTTTGTTGGATACACGGACAACGATTTGGAAGGAAGTTTAGATGATAGAAAAAACACATCAGGCTATGCATTTCATTTGGGTTCGGGAGTCATTTCATGGGCTTCCAAGAAACAACCAATTGTTTCTCTATCTACAGTTAAATCTGAGTATGTAGCAGCAATAGGGGCAGCATGTCAAGCCATATGGATGAGAAGAATTTTAAAAGATTTGAGGCATGAACAAGAAGGGGCAACTACTGTCACATCCCTCGCATTGAGACAATATGTTTGGTTATATATATATATTTTGAATACAACGATTGTTGCAAGTAATTGCTTTCATGGGATTATGACATTGAGAATGCAATAGTTGTTTTATTGTAACTGTAATGATAACAAACTTTTATTTTGCCAGTAAATTTATTGTTCACGGGAAGTTGAATGAAATTACGAGATTAAATTTAATGCATATTATTAAGTCGTTGAGAATGATCTAATCCATAATCCTTGTCAGTGGATGCAGGATTGCCAACGCCGTGAGGGAAAGGGGAATATCATCAGGGAGAGGACATGGTTAACAATGGATCAATATTATTGTCTACCTCAAGCTGGTGTATGACAAATGTCTAAATCATAACTTGGCCATGAGTAATTAAATTTAATTATTTATTAGGTTAGCCAGTTTAAAACAAATAAATCTATAATCACCTTTAGAGGAGATTGTGAATGGTTAATAAATAATAAATCAAAATAATGGATATAATTAAATATTTTATCCTTTTGGAAATTAGCGAACCAAATTCTTGATGACTATATAAATTTTTGTAGGAGGATATTTAATATTAAATTAATAATAAGGGATACAAGATATTTGCCATCGAATTGAATATAAATGTAAGTCTTAAGTTAAAAATTAATGGAATAAATTCTGGTGTTGTCGGTGGTTTTGAAGCGGACATATTCTTCCCCCATGCTTTGATTAGAAACGGCCAAGACGGGTAAGCAAGGGTCGCGTGACTCTTGCAGTCTTGGCGGAAGACTTTTAGAGCAATATAGTGGAAGCCGAAGGGGGACTTCTTCTTTTTCTCATGGCATCAACTCTGTTCTGTTTTTCTATCATTAAGAGTTCTCTCTCACCCGTCGGAAGCCATCTTTAATTTCTTTACTTACTCTCTTAAAATTCTGTGTCATATGCAACATCGTATTCGGGGAAATTTTTTTGGTTATGGTGTTCATCTCTCTCTGGCTGGGGTCTGGGATCATCATTCCACATTTTAATCAGCTGGAAGCCGTTATTTTCTTATCTCTCTTGACTTTACTTCTGACGCCCCTCAATTAACTTCCGCATTCTTGAAATCTTAGATGAATGTCGCATCCATCTGCAGCAACCCCTGTTTCATAATTCTTCCCTTTTCTCTTAAAAATCTCGACGTCACTTTTATTATGTGCTATTGGGGAAGTCGCGAAGTCATCAACTATATTATTTTAGAACTTTTGCTGGAGATTCTGAAGATATAATTTTGGGATTGCGTCTCCATCGACGGTATCTGCACAGGGCTCTTCCAGAAATCGAGTTTTGGTATATTTCCAGCCGATTCATCATCATCAGGCACGTATGGCTATCTTAGAATTCAACTTGAAGCTTGGTATAGTTACTCGATAAACAAAACTGTCTAGTTTCTATTATCTCCTTAATTAAATATGAGTCTGTTACCTTAGAATAGTAATGTCTCTGTTGAAAAGAACTTTATGTGAAATGCTAGAAAACTGTATTCTTCTCATTCCTTGGCTGGAAGTTGTTATAATCTAGTTCTCTTCTTGCCAGAATTCTGAAACCTAACTCGTGTTGGGTTGAGCTCCATTAATCTTCTTACTTTTGTTTTGAACAACTGTGGAAGGCCAAATAAATATTTTCCTTTTCATAAAATCATCAACCTTGAACTTCTGATATATATATATATATATATATAAATTCTTTGTTAAGATCCAACCTCGAATTAAGAGAGAAATGGATACAACTTGTCATGGTGAGATAGACCTAGAACTGGGACTAACTTGAGTAGAGAAAGTTAAAATGTTTCTCCCTTGAAGAATGAAAGAATTTTACTTATAAATGACTGAAAGGAAATTTGGGTCTGAGATTTTAAAACTTCTTCCTTTCTCTATAATCTTGAAAGAACTATGTCGTTTGAAATCCCTTGTTGCAAGATGAATCTTGGAAATATGAATTATCATAAATAAAGAAATAAGAATATTAAATTTTGAAATGAAACCATGTGGAGACCATTTACTTGATGAAACCCTCTTGAAGGACCAGTCCCATCTTCTTTTCTTTATGTGTTAAGTTACCAAATGGCCTTTTAAGGGGTGATTTGACATCAAGCCAGGATTCTCTTATATTCTTAATATCATTGATGTACGAGGATTTTAGAGGAAAGTTCCGAATTCCAAGTATTGTAATATAAAACACAAAATCCTTATAGTCTAGTGAGACTCCTTAATTCTCCTCATAAGTTTGAGAATAGAAGATTATTATTACTTAGATGAGAAAAGTCATGAGATGAAATTCTCTCCTAAAAGATAACTGCATAATCCTTAACAAATGTGGAATCAAACCAAGTTCTTGTAATGTTAAACCTTAAGGGTAAGACTTAACCTCGAACTAAGAGAAGATCGATAACCAAACCAGTTATGGTAAGATTAAAACTTGGTCGGCGAGTTATCATACCGAGCAAGGATGCGTGCTGACGGCACAGTGATGCCACAAATAATTAATTAAAAATCCTTGGCCAAGGTAGATGCCCGTTTGGCAATGTCAGCTTCCATGGCCAGATATACTCTGATCAGGATGATTCTTCTGATAGGAGGTACCTATAGAGGAAGGATCGATCAGTAGTATAGGTTCGTGGACATCAGGCTCAGAGGTATGATGATAATTTGATCCATGTTGATTACCCTCGTGAAGGGCGGGTTCTTCAGTTGGAGAAACTCGGGAGACCAGTAGGTCTTGGTTGGGCGGTAAAGCCCATGATGATAATTCTCTTTCCCTCGGTAAAGATTTCCAAGTATGATAGTATGGAGACGATGTCAAATGTATTTCTTCCTCTCTCGTGTATCCAGGTACATGCAATGGTAATTGAATTTCTATTTCATCTATGCCATGAATGCTATTCTTTATGTTAATGAACATTGTAAGATTCTAAGATACTTAGTGAGATAATTACTTGAATTTATTCAGTTATTATATTGTTTCATAGCTATAGTAATTAATCGTTATCTTCTGGAAGCAGATAAAAGTAATTATTATTCTTCTGCAATTTCCTGTTAGTTGTTTATAGTAATAGTTTCTTTTCCGCTGAAAATGAAATTAAAAGTTAGTTGATGAAGTGTAAAATGTAACGACATCTGAATTGAATTCTCTTTTCTGTCTTGCCGCAAATGAAACGCTAGTTGGGCAGTTATGTAGTTATTGATCTGCCATGAGTAGTTGGCCGAAAACTGTTGAACGATTCATGTGAACTGAAACTGAAACTAAAAATTAAAAAAAATAATTGCAAGTTGAGTTAGTTGGTTCAATTGGAAACCCTTGTTTTGAAAACAATTTAGCTGCAGTTCAGCTGAAAGTTAGTTATCAGTTGAAATTTTTTAACTGTAGTCTGGGAAGGCTGTTACATATGGTATCAGAGCTACCAGGTTCGACACTGAACCTCGGGGCTCATCATGCAACTCAGAAAATTGAAATCAATCTTGTGAACCTTGTAAACCTTTGCTTTGAATCTATCACAGTGAGTGGTAGTTATTTTGCATTAAAAATCTATCACAAGAAGTGATAGTTATTTTGAAACATTTTTGTATTGGATCTATCACAGGAAGTGATAGTTATTGTAAACAATTATGTGATTGAGTCTATCACAGGAAGTGAAAGCCAATCCTGTAAACAAATCTTGTATTAAGTCTATCACAAGGAGTGATAGCTTTTTTGTAACCATTGGAATAGAATCTGTCACAAGAAGTAATAATAATCTTTGTAAACAATTTTGCTCGTAACCGTTAAATGCTCTTAGAAATAATTGAGTTATCAAGTAAATAGGAAACGATTCCACCTATGTTAAGGCAAGGTATGCCTAGGGTATCAAGATTGTGATCAAAACTTAAAATATAGCTTAATTTGAGCTTGTGGACTAAAAGATTCAGAAGCAATCAACCAGGTGCAGGGGCATCTGAGTATTGGAAATCCTTAAGAAATATATATATATATATCAAGAAAGATGAAATCTAGTCTAACGTCTAGATTGATTGGAAAGAGCCAAGTGAAATTAAAGGATCAAGATGATAAGAAATAATAGTCAAGGACAATATGTTGTTGCATGATAGATAGCTTGTGAAAAGGGAAAGCAGATTAGAGTTTTATTAAATTCATTTGTGCATCCAGACGAATGATTCGGTAAGTGAACAAATGTTTGTTTACTTCGTGGGAGAGGAGTTACCACAAATTGATATTATGGTGAGATCATTGATTAGATTGTTTGAGAATATCACTTTTGGTTCTCCATCAGACTGATGAATTAGGAGTTACAGAATTTGATTTGTTATGACAAGAAGTTGTTGTCATAAGCAACATGTAATTCAGATATTAAATGACAAATGTTGGACAACTTTAGAGGACAAGTTTGTTGTCTACATACATGGTCCGCAATGTTATTGGAATGATGAAATACTTGTTAGAAGTTATTGACTATGGGGTGGCATAAGTCAAGCAGAGCATACACTGTGTTCCTTAATGAGATACGCATGAACCTTTGATCAGATCTCAAAATAAATTTACAAACAATCATCGAGAAAGAACTTTGATCTCTATGGTACCTCAAGAAGTATTGGCATATATGGTACATTATAGTTATCTCATATATTTATTTTGCTAGTAGTACTCAGGAATTTCAGATGAAGTTCGTTCATCCTCTTAGCAATGACTGTGTTTAGGCCAGTGGTAGTAAATTGCAGGGTGCAGGTATATTCATACAATCTTGGTCAAGCATCACTAGAGGAACACTTGGACAGGATTTCTATGGTTAGCATTACAACGAAATTTCTTTATGAACAATGCTAATGAAGATGTCAACAACATGATTAAGGTGATAGTGAGTATCAGCCAGATCATTTCTTGAAGACTAAAATTAAAAAAAAATTAAAAAAAAAAAATAAAAAATATAGAATAAAAAAAAAATGGTAAGAGTTTATTGATCAAACCCTCCTTGACCTCTTGGCACATAGGTTTATTGTTCAAGAATTCAGTTCATGAATGGTACAATGGTGATGGAGCAGTTAAGCAGACAACTTGTGTGAATGAGTAAATTTGTAAAACATTTTTGTTGATACACCAAGTTTATATGTGATTCTGATAAAAATTTGCAACTCAGACACGCTTAGTTATTGTCATCTACCTGAGAAGAGATAGAAGATCAAAGTTATGAGTTAATAGGAATGAGAGTGTTGCAGTTACAAACATGACACAAAGCTAGCTTTTCTACAAGGTTATTACAGATCTTCTTGGCAACACCTAACAATGGCATAATGACTCCGATGTCTTTAACTATAGCATTTCTGCTAGTGGTAATCTTAGTGATGGCAACATAAGGACATACAAAGTCACAGGTATATGATATTCTTTAATTGGTGGAAACTTGATACTCATGATATTTAATTGGTTTCTCAGTTTGGTTAAGCCACCGATGATCATTAAGCAGGTATCTGTAACACATGTTATGAACAGGAACATGCATACCATGGATATGAATATAATACATTGGTTTCCTCATATGTGTCACGACACAATACTTTGGTCGGCTAGTTGTACAAAGCTCAATCTTAATTGGGAAAGTTTTTTATGCTTAATTCTTACACCGGTTGATAGTGATTGCAATATTGTCTTCTCAAGAAGTGATTTATTGGCATGGAATGTGGAGAAAATGGTATAAAACTAGGAAATACTTGCTCATCGAGATTCATGAGAAAATCAATTGCGGTAATTAAGCATAAGTAAGGATGAAAGTTGGAAGGACTTATTGGTTGAAGTGTCTGTAACACAGTCTCTAACTTAATGTAAGTTTTTGGAAGGACTGACAACAATGCAGCAATCTGCTTCCTTGTTAATGACTTAGTTAAGTCATGTGATGCAGGATAAATGTTCTATAGAACTTGGCACTGTAATGGATTTTGGTAAAATCCCTTTTTTATACTGGCAAGTGATGCCATTGCTTTATTTCTTAAATTCTAAAGTAGTCTAGCTGCTGAATTTTGAAAATTGTTTATGGCCATTTGGTTAGAATTAGGTTCAGTAATGAAGATGAGCTCAACCTATTGATTTCTTGTTGAAATTAAAACTGTTATATTCAAGATTGAGTTAAGTTATTGTACAGGAGCATTGTGGATTGTTTCTCAATATTTGATGAAATGTTCATCTCTCCTAGATGGGCCTCTGTTGGATTTTGTAAGGAAGTAAATTGGGTATTAAATATACCTTTGCATGATCTTAACTTGGCAAAGAAGGAAATCTTCGCGGTTATGATATGCCTACGGATAGGTAGCCCAAGAAGCCCGTGAATAGCTTCTCCAAGTTGAGCGTAGGATGGTGAACATATATACTCCGCATTAATTTAGCTGAACTGTGGCTGTCTTCACGTAGTAGGAGGAGTCCTTAGTAGCACAGATTGGTTAAGTAAGTACACACCGAGTTCGATGGCAAATCAAGGGAAAAGTTCTTCCTTTCAAGAGGTAATGAAGTCTTGAGGACAGTTAAATTGAAAGAGAATTTGATTCTTTCGTACTACATAGCCAATTTATTTTAATGATGCATTAAATAATGAAACCGTATTTGGTGATGCTAACCTTTGGGTGAAAATTCTCTTGGTAATTGTAAATGCTAATTTAGGAATGGTAACCATCCTTATGGTATTTGCTATGTCAACTTTATAATTTCGGTGACAATTGGATTTCATTTGAAACATTGACAGAAAGATGTCAAATTCCCTGTAATAGATAGTTAGAAGCTAGATTAGCATTAGTCCGGTGAATGTTGAAAGAAATGGTAAACAAATCGAACCAATCGTAACAGATTGGTGGAAGCATATCACCATGGCTAAATAGTCAGCTCTCGAGGATTATGAAGAAATCCTCCTCAAATTTCCTCTTTATCTTTTGTTGAGCAATTGAGAACACTTATATTTATGTTTATGTATATGTTTAAAAATTTAGAATAAAACAATCACTGAGGATGATGATTCTTATGTGGGAGGAGTATGTCACATCCAATGCGATTGAGACAATATGTTTGGTTATATATTTTTTTTTGAATACAATGATCATTGCAAGGAATTGCTTTCATGGGATTATGACATTGAGAATGCAATAGTTGTTTTATCATAACTGTAATGATAACAAACTTTTATTTTGCCAGTAAATTTATTGTTCACGGGAAGTTGAATGAAATTACGAGATTAAATTTAATGCATATTATTAAGTTGTTGAGAATGATCTAATCCATAATCCTTGTCAGTGGATGCAGGATTGCTGACGTCGTGAGGGAAAGGGGAATAACATCAGGGAAAGGACATGGTTAACAATGGATCAATATTATTGTCTACCTCAAGCTGGTGTATGACAAATGTCTAAATCGTAACTTGGCCATAAGTAATTAAATTTAATTATTTATTAGGTTAGCCAGTTTAAAACAAATAAATCTATAATCACCTTTAGAGGAGATTGTAAATGGTTAATAAATAATAAATCAAAATAATGGATATAATTAAATATTTTATCCTTTTGGAAATTAGCGAACCAAATTCTTGATGACTATATAAATTTTTGTAGGAGGATATTTAATATTAAATTAATAATAAGGGATACAAGATATTTGCCATCGAATTGAATATAAATGTAAGTCTTAAGTTAAAAATTAATGGAATAAATTCTGGTGTTGTCGATGGTTTTGAAGCGAACATATTCTTCCCCCATGCTTTGATTAGAAACCGGGCATGGTGCCTTGACTTTGGGTGCCTTGGCGAAGACTTTTAGGAGCAATATAGCGGGAAGCTCAAGTGGGACTTTCTTTTTCGGCATCAACTCGCTTCGCTTTTCATCATTAAGAGCTCTCACCATTTGCCATCTTTAATTTCTTTATTTACTCTCTTTAAAATTCCTCAGGTCATATGCAACATCGTATTCTGTGGAAATTTTTTGGTTATATGTTCCATCTCTCTCCGGGTCAGTCCGGGATCATCATTCCACACATTTTAATCACCGAAGTCAGTATTTTCTTATCTCTCTTGACTTTACTTCTGACGCCCCTCAATTAACTTCCGCATTCTTGAAATCTTAGATGAATGTCGCATCCATCTGCAGCAACCCCTGTTTCATAATTCTTCCCTTTTCTCTTAAAAATCTCGACGTCACTTTTATTATGTGCTATTGGGGAAGTCGCGAAGTCATCAACTATATTATTTTAGAACTTTTGCTGGAGATTCTGAAGATATAATTTTGGGATTGCGTCTCCATCGACGGTATCTGCACAGGGCTCTTCCAGAAATCGAGTTTTGGTATATTTCCAGCCGATTCATCATCATCAGGCATGTATGGCTATCTTAGAATTCAACTTGAAGCTTGGTATAGTTACTCGATAAACAAAACTGTCTAGTTTCTATTATCTCCTTAATTAAATATGAGTCTGTTACCTTAGAATAGTAATGTCTCTGTTGAAAAGAACTTTATGTGAAATGCTAGAAAACTGTATTCTTCTCATTCCTTGGCTGGAAGTTGTTATAATCTAGTTCTCTTCTTGCCAGAATTCTGAAACCTAACTCGTGTTGGGTTGAGCTCCATTAATCTTCTTACTTTTGTTTTGAACAACTGTGGAAGGCCAAATAAATATTTTCCTTTTCATAAAATCATCAACCTTGAACTTCTGAATATATATATATATATATATATAAATTCTTTGTTAAGATCCAACCTCGAATTAAGAGAGAAATGGATACAACTTGTCATGGTGAGATAGACCTAGAACTGGGACTAACTTGAGTAGAGAAAGTTAAAATGTTTCTCCCTTGAAGAATGAAAGAATTTTACTTATAAATGACTGAAAGGAAATTTGGGTCTGAGATTTTAAAACTTCTTCCTTTCTCTATAATCTTGAAAGAACTATGTCGTTTGAAATCCCTTGTTGCAAGATGAATCTTGGAAATATGAATTATCATAAATAAAGAAATAAGAATATTAAATTTTGAAATGAAACCATGTGGAGACCATTTACTTGATGAAACCCTCTTGAAGGACCAGTCCCATCTTCTTTTCTTTATGTGTTAAGTTACCAAATGGCCTTTTAAGGGGTGATTTGACATCAAGCCAGGATTCTCTTATATTCTTAATATCATTGATGTAATGAGGATTTTATGAAAGTCTGACCCAAGTATTGTAATATAAAACATTGAATTCATATTGTCGAAAAAGACTCCTTAATTCTCCTCAGAAGTTTGAGAATAAAAGATTATTTTACTTAGATGAGAAAAGTCATGAGATGAAATTCTCTCCTAAAAGATAACTGCTTAATCCTTAACAAATGTGGAATCAAACCAAGATCTTGTAATGTTAAACCTTAAGGGCAAGACTTAATTTAACTAAGAGAAGATCGACAACCAAAACGTTAAGGTAAGATTAAAACTTATCGGGCGAGTTATCATGTCGAGCAAGGATGCGTGCTGACGGCACAGTGATGCCACAAATAATTAATAGAAAAATCCTTGGCCAAGGTAGATGCCCGTTTGGCAATGTCAGCTTCCATGGCCAGATATACCCTGATCAGGATGATTCTTTTGATAGGAGGTACCTATAGAGGGAGGATCGATCAGTGGTATAGGTTCGTGGACATCAGGCTCAGAGGTATGATGATAATTTGATCCATGTTGATTACCCTCGTGAAGGGCGGGTTCTTCAGTTGGAGAAACTCGGGAGACCAGTAGGTCTTGGTTGGGCGGTAAAGCCCATGATGATAATTCTCTTTCCCTCGGTAAAGATTTCCAAGTATGATAGTATGGAGACGATGTCAAATGTATTTCTTCCTCTCTCGTGTATCCAGGTACAGGCAATGGTAATTGAATTTCTATTTCATCTATGCCATGAATGCTATTCTTTATGTTAATGAACATTGTAAGATTCTAAGATACTTAGTGAGATAATTACTTGAATTTATTCAGTTATTATATTGTTTCATAGCTATAGTAATTAATCGTTATCTTCTGGAAGCAGATAAAAGTAATTATTATTCTTCTGCAATTTCCTGTTAGTTGTTTATAGTAATAGTTTCTTTTCCGCTGAAAATGAAATTAAAAGTTAGTTGATGAAGTGTACACAACGACATCCTAATTGAATTTCTTCCGCCTTGCCGCGAAAATGAAACCCTAGTTGCCGCTTATGTGCTGTATTGATCTGCCATGAGTAGCTGGGTCAAAAACCTTGAATCCATTCATGTGAACTCAAACCTAAAACTAAAAAATTAAAAAAATAATTGCAAAGTTGAGTTGCCGGGTCTTCAATTAAAACCCTTGTTTTGAAAACAATTTAGCTGCAGTTCAGCTGAAAGTTAGTTATCAGTTGAAATTTTTTAACTGTAGTCTGGGAAGGCTGTTACATATGGTATCAGAGCTACCAGGTTAGACACTGAACCTCGGGGCTCATCATGCAACTCAGAAAATTGGAAATCAACCTTGTGAACCTTGTAAACCTTTGCTTTGAATCTATCACAGTGAGTGGTAGTTATTTTGCATTAAAAAACTATCACAGGAAGTGATAGTTATTTTTGAAACATTTTTGTATTGGATCTATCACAGGGAGTGATAGTTACTGTAAACAATTACGTGATTGAGTCTATCACAGGAAGTGAAAGCCAATCCTGTAAACAAATCTTGTATTGAGTCTATCACAGGGAGTGATAGCTTTTTTGTAACCATTGGAATTGAATCTGTCATAGGAAGTAATAATAATCTTTGTAAACAATTTTGCTTGTAACCGTTAAATGCTCTTAGAAATAATTTGAGTTATCAAGTAATTATGAAATGATTCCACCTAAGTTAAGGCAAGGTATGCCTAGGGTATCGAGATTGTGATCAAAACTTAAAATATAGCTTAATTTGAACTTGTGGACTAAAAGATTCAGAAGCAATCAACCAGGTGCAGGGGCATCTGAGTATCAGAAATCCTTAAAAATATATATATATATATATATATATATATATATATATATATATATCAAGATAAGATTAACTCTGGTCTAACTTCTAGATGGTTTAGAATGAGCCAAGTGGAATTAAAGGATCAAGATGATAAGAAAAATAATAGTCAAGGATAACATGTTGTTGCATGAAAGATAGCTTGAGAAAAGGGGAAGCAGACTAGTGTTTTATTTATTTTTAATCTCTCTGAGGAGTCTAGAAGAATGAGTCAGTAAGAGAAAGGATGTTTGTTTACTTTATGGAAGAGGAGTTACCTCATATTGATAGTATTATGAGATTACAGATTAGGTTGTTTGAAGATATCCCTTTGGTTCTTCATCAGACTGATGAATCAGGAGTTGCAGGATTTGATTTGTTATGACAGGAAGTTGTCATGAGTAGCATGAAATGCAAATATAATATGACAAGATGATGGACAACTTAAGGTGGCAAGTTTTTTATCTACAAACATGGTCAACAATGTTATTGGAATGATAAAATACTTGTTAGAAGTTTATTGAATATGTGGTGACATAAGACAAGCAGAGCATACATTGTGTTCCTTAATGATTTACATATGAACCTTTTTGATCAGGTCTCAAAACATATTTACATAACAATCATCAAGAAAGAACTTTGATCTTTATGGTACCTTAGGAAGTATTGGCATATATGGTGCATTATAGTTATCTCATATATTTATTTTTCAAGTAATATTCGAGAATTTCAGATGAAATTGGTTCATCCTCATAGTAGTGATTGTGTTTAGGCCAGTGGTAGTAAATTTCATGGTGTAGATATATTCATACAAATCTTGAACAAGCATCATTGGTAGAACTCTTGGATAGGTTTCTAGGATTGGAACTACAAAGACATTTCCTTGAGAACAATGCTAATGGAGACAACAACAACATGATTAAGGTGATGGTGAGTATCAGTCAGATCATATCTTTAAGGCACAAAGTAAAATGGTAAGAGTTTATTGCTCAAAACCCTCATTGAATTTTTCATCACATAGGTTTATTGTTCAAAATTCAGTTCATGAATGGTACAATGGTGAAGGAGTGGTTAAGCATACAACTTGTGTGAATGAGTAAATTTGTAAAACATTTTTGTTGATACACCAAGTTTATATGTGATTCCGATAAAAATTTGCAACCGTGACATCGCTTTTAGTTATTGTCATCTAATTCGAGAAGAGATAGAAGATCAAAGTTATGGAGTTAATAGGAATGAGAGTGTTGCGCTTACAAACATGACACAAGCTAGCTTTTCTACAAGGTTATTAATATTGTGATCTTCTTGGCAACATCTAACAATGGCATAATGACTCCGGATGCCTTTAACTAGCATTTCGCTTAGTGGTAATCTTAGTGATGGCAAATATAAGGACATACAAAGTCACGTATGCGATATTCTTTAATTGGTGGAAACTTGATACTCATGATATTTAATTGGTTTCTCAGTTTGGTTAAGCCACCGATGATCATTAAGCAGGTATCTGTAACACATGTTATGAACAGGAACATGCATACCATGGATATGAATATAATACATTGGTTTCCTCATATGTGTCACGACACAATACTTTGGTCGGCTAGTTGTACAAAGCTCAATCTTAATTGGGAAAGTTTTTTATGCTTAATTCTTACACCGGTTGATAGTGATTGCAATATTGTCTTCTCAAGAAGTGATTTATTGGCATGGAATGTGGAGAAAATGGTATAAAACTAGGAAATACTTGCTCATCGAGATTCATGAGAAAATCAATTGCGGTAATTAAGCATAAGTAAGGATGAAAGTTGGAAGGACTTATTGGTTGAAGTGTCTGTAACACAGTCTCTAACTTAATGTAAGTTTTTGGAAGGACTGACAACAATGCAGCAATCTGCTTCCTTGTTAATGACTTAGTTAAGTCATGTGATGCAGGATAAATGTTCTATAGAACTTGGCACTGTAATGGATTTTGGTAAAATCCCTTTTTTATACTGGCAAGTGATGCCATTGCTTTATTTCTTAAATTCTAAAGTAGTCTAGCTGCTGAATTTTGAAAATTGTTTATGGCCATTTGGTTAGAATTAGGTTCAGTAATGAAGATGAGCTCAACCTATTGATTTCTTGTTGAAATTAAAACTGTTATATTCAAGATTGAGTTAAGTTATTGTACAGGAGCATTGTGGATTGTTTCTCAATATTTGATGAAATGTTCATCTCTACTGTGTCCTGGATGGGCCCCTGTTGGATTTTGTAAGGAAGTAAATTGTATTAAATATACCTTGTATGATCTTAACTTGGCAAAGAAGGAAATCTTGTGTTATGATATGTCGGCGGATAGGTAGTCCAGTAAGCCCAGGTGAATAGTTTCTCCAAGTTGAGCAGGATGGTGAACATATACTCCAGACACTTAGCTAACCAGGGTTGTCGTACTTAGTAGGAGGGTGTCCTTAGTAGTGCGACAGGATTGGTTAAGTGGGGGGGGTACACACCAGAGCTCAGATGGCAACTGAAGGGGAAAAGTTCTTCCTTTCAGTAGTGTGTCGAGTCTTGGAGGATAGTTAAATTGAAAAGAGAATTCTGATCTTTTCTTTGTACTTACATAATAATTTATTTTAATGATGCATTAAATAATGAAACTGGTATTTGGTGATGTTAACCTTTGGTGAAAATTCTCTTGGTAAACTTCTACTAAAGGTAATTGAATGCTACACTTAGGAATGGTAACCATCCTTATGGTGATTGTTATAACAACTTTTATAATTCTGTTATCAATTGGATTTCATTTGAAACATTGGACAGGAAAAGATGTCGAAATTCCTGTAAGCTAGATAAGCTAGAAGCTAGGATTAGCATTAGTCCAGGAATGTTGAAAGAAATGGTAAAACAAATCGAACCAATCAGAACAGATTGGTGGAAGCTATTAACAATTACAGAAGCTAAATAAATGCCCCTGGGAGGATTATGAAGAAATCCTCCGAAATTTCCTTATCTTTTGTTGAGCAATTGAGAACACTATATTTATGTTTATGTATATGTTTAAAAATTTAGAATAAACAATCATTGAGGACGATGATTCTTAAGGGGAGGAGTATGTCACATCCGTCGCATTGAGACAATATGTTTGGTTATATATATATATATTTTGAATACAACGATCGTTGCAAGTAATTGCTTTCATGGGATTATGACATTGAGAATGCAATAGTTGTTTTATTGTAACTGTAATGATAACAAACTTTTATTTTGCCAGTAAATTTATTGTTCACGGGAAGTTGAATGAAATTACGAGATTAAATTTAATGCATATTATTAAGTTGTTGAGAATGATCTAATCCATAATCCTTGTCAGTGGATGCAGGATTGCTGACGTCGTGAGGGAAAGGGGAATATCATCAGGGAGAGGACATGGTTAACAATGGATCAATATTATTGTCTACCTCAAGCTGGTGTATGACAAATGTCTAAATCGTAACTTGGCCATAAGTAATTAAATTTAATTATTTATTAGATTAGCTAGTTTAAAACAAATAAATCTATAATCACCTTTAAAGGAGATTGTAAATGGTTAATAAATAATAAATCAAAATAATGGATATAATTAAATATTTTATCCTTTTGGAAATTAGCGAACCAAATTCTTGATGACTATATAAATTTTTGTAGGAGGATATTTAATATTAAATTAATAATAAGGGATACAAGATATTTGCCATCGAATTGAATATAAATGTAAGTCTTAAGTTAAAAATTAATGGAATAAATTCTGGTGTTGTCGATGGTTTTGAAGCGAACATATTCTTCCCCCATGCTTTGATTAGAAACGGCCAAGACGGGTAAGCAAGGGTCGCGTGACTCTTGCAGTCTTGGCGGAAGACTTTTAGAGCAATATAGTGGAAGCCGAAGGGGGACTTCTTCTTTTTCTCATGGCATCAACTCTGTTCTGTTTTTCTATCATTAAGAGTTCTCTCTCACCCGTCGGAAGCCATCTTTAATTTCTTTACTTACTCTCTTAAAATTCTGTGTCATATGCAACATCGTATTCGGGGAAATTTTTTTGGTTATGGTGTTCATCTCTCTCTGGCTGGGGTCTGGGATCATCATTCCACATTTTAATCAGCTGGAAGCCATTATTTTCTTATCTCTCTTGACTTTACTTCTGACGCCCCTCAATTAACTTCCACATTCTTGAAATCTTAGATGAATGTCGCATCCATCTGCAGCAACCCCTGTTTCATAATTCTTCCCTTTTCTCTTAAAAATCTCGACGTCACTTTTATTATGTGCTATTGGGGAAGTCGCGAAGTCATCAACTATATTATTTTAGAACTTTTGCTGGAGATTCTGAAGATATAATTTTGGGATTGCGTCTCCATCGACGGTATCTGCACAGGGCTCTTCCAGAAATCGAGTTTTGGTATATTTCCAGCCGATTCATCATCATCAGGCATGTATGGCTATCTTAGAATTCAACTTGAAGCTTGGTATAGTTACTCGATAAACAAAACTGTCTAGTTTCTATTATCTCCTTAATTAAATATGAGTCTGTTACCTTAGAATAGTAATGTCTCTGTTGAAAAGAACTTTATGTGAAATGCTAGAAAACTGTATTCTTCTCATTCCTTGGCTGGAAGTTGTTATAATCTAGTTCTCTTCTTGCCAGAATTCTGAAACCTAACTTGTGTTGGGTTGAGCTCCATTAATCTTCTTACTTTTGTTTTGAACAACTGTGGAAGGCCAAATAAATATTTTCCTTTTCATAAAATCATCAACCTTGAACTTCTGAATATATATATATATATAAATTCTTTGTTAAGATCCAACCTCGAATTAAGAGAGAAATGGATACAACTTGTCATGGTGAGATAGACCTAGAACTGGGACTAACTTGAGTAGAGAAAGTTAAAATGTTTCTCCCTTGAAGAATGAAAGAATTTACTTATAAATGACTGAAAGGAAATTTGGGTCTGAGATTTTAAAACCTCTTCCTTTCTCTATAATCTTGAAAGAACTATGTCGTTTGAAATCCCTTGTTGCAAGATGAATCTTGGAAATATGAATTATCATAAATAAAGAAATAAGAATATTAAATTTTGAAATGAAACCATGTTCTTCATTGCAATGTGGAGACCATTAACTTGATGAAACCCTCTTGAAGGACCAGTCCCATCTTCTTTTCTTTATGTGTTAAGTTACCAAATGGCCTTTTAAGGGGTGATTTGACATCAAGCCAGGATTCTCTTATATTCTTAATATCATTGATGTACGAGGATTTTAGAGGAAAGTTCTGAATTCCAAGTATTGTAATATAAAACACAAAATCCTTATAGTCTAGTGAGACTCCTTAATTCTCCTCATAAGTTTGAGAATAGAAGATTATTATTACTTAGATGAGAAAAGTCATGAGATGAAATTCTCTCCTAAAAGATAACTGCATAATCCTTAACAAATGTGGAATCAAACCAAGTTCTTGTAATGTTAAACCTTAAGGGTAAGACTTAACCTCGAACTAAGAGAAGATCGATAACCAAACCAGTTATGGTAAGATTAAAACTTGGTCGGCGAGTTATCATACCGAGCAAGGATGCGTGCTGACGGCACAGTGATGCCACAAATAATTAATTAAAAATCCTTGGCCAAGGTAGATGCCCGTTTGGCAATGTCAGCTTCCATGGCCAGATATACTCTGATCAGGATGATTCTTCTGATAGGAGGTACCTATAGAGGAAGGATCGATCAGTAGTATAGGTTCGTGGACATCAGGCTCAGAGGTATGATGATAATTTGATCCATGTTGATTACCCTCGTGAAGGGCGGGTTCTTCAGTTGGAGAAACTCGGGAGACCAGTAGGTCTTGGTTGGGCGGTAAAGCCCATGATGATAATTCTCTTTCCCTCGGTAAAGATTTCCAAGTATGATAGTATGGAGACGATGTCAAATGTAT
>VDFB02000017.1:197754281-197780324 GCA_007258455.2 Sequoia sempervirens
GGGTGGTCTATCTACTTGACGATAGGTGGGCCTATCAGCAATCCTACCATGACCCTGACCAACATATGGTGGAATGTCTAGGTAGTTAACTTTGAGGCCCAAATGGACCTCAACATACAAATGCTAAACAAAATACAATGGAATTTGGTCATTGTTTGGGTATATACCATGTGTCGCTAGAAATCGTGGGTAGATCAATGAGGCCATAGCATGATCAACACACCGTGACCCTGTGATCCCTAACCTTACGCATATTTGATAAAATGGAAAACAAGTGGTTACCATTATGACACCATTCCTGTATTTGTTTAAGGGAACGTCACAAAATTTTCCGCATGCAGAAAGAATAGCCACTGTCTGGGAATACACTAGTCCTCTCAAGTTCATCTTTTAGTTTTTCTAGACTATGCAATATTAACATGCATGGTTCACTATATATCCCTAGGTTTGCACCTTGTGCTAATGAATCTCTTAATTTTTTTATCTCATTACTAGTATTTGCAAACAAAGATTCTAGCATAGGTGAAACATGATCTACATTTTCCATGTTATATATATATACAGTACACCTAAAAAAATAATAAGACTTTGGTAAATAATATATCTAGATAAAAAGAATACAAATCTAAAATAGAACCTGTAATTTAATTCATCTACTCATCAATAATATTTTCATACTATTAACTTGATTTAAAAAGAATTGGAAGACAACTATAATCTATAACATAACATCCTTAAATGGTTCAAATTTTAAATGAAACGATGAAAGAAAGAATAAGAATATAAAGATTAAAGTATAAAATCATTTGAAAATAATTGGGGATAAAAATATTTAATCTAATAGTTGCTAACATAAATGAACTTCAATTATATAGCCAAGAACATCAAATAATTATAGAACATAAAAATGCATCATTAAATGTATATTAACATCATCCTAATTCCAATTAAAAATATTAAAAAACAACATGGAATACAAGAGATAAAATTAAAAAGTTCCAACTAATGATGTTATAATAATCCTCCCCAAGTTGATCCTCTCATCCCAATCATCATACTTAATGTTTTGGTACTTGAATATGTTGGTACTTGAATCATGTTTTGGTACTTAATGTTATGTTTTTTAAGAGGAAGCATTTTCTCTTTCTATTACCATAAAGATTATTCTTGTTTTTGTAACTTAGTATTTCTGTTTGTAGATTTTCAACTTTTTATTATGTAAATCATTCTTTGATACCCAAGTAGTCTAAAGGTTTTCTTGAATCTTATTTAGTTTTTAGATTTAAGTGCTTTCTCATTGTCTAATTTCTTAATCAAATCTAAACATTGTTCGATCCTTATTTCCTTCTAATACCAAAATCATCCTCTTTTCCTAACTATAAGAAGTCATAGTTCAATCCCACCATGGTTGTGAATCAATCTAAAATTGGTATGATTGGGAATATGCATAAGATAGATAGGAGTAAAACAATAAGGAGGAATACATGAAGAAGAAGCTTGGGATGGAGGGAAAATGGCACATCACTCAAAGGGATTGTTGAGCTTATCCTTTTACCTATTTAACTTTAAGTAATTTCTTTCCACATGGCTTATTGAGAAAATGGTAATCAAGATATAGCTTTGATTACCATTCATTTGACCATGAGGCCCTTGTTGAGAAAATGGTAATCAAGATATAGCTTTGATGCACACAACCTTTCTTTGGATCTTGCAAATTTGGCTAGTAATATTAATCCTAGTACAATGATTGATCTCCTTCATATACTATGTTGATTAATAAGCCATGTGGAAAGAAAGTACTTAAAGTTAAATAGGTAAAAAGGATAAGCTCAACAATCCCTTTGAGTGATGTGAGATGCCTTATCCCAAGCTTCTTCATGTATTCTCCTTATTGTTTACCGACGATCTCGGAGGAAGATTTCTCCTTCCACCTCAATCTCCCAATTTATCCTCTCCTTTTTCCTAGATTCTATCCTGCTTTACTTTTATGATGATGCCATAGTTCTCTTTGTATCCATATTTAATTATTAGTTTTGGAGCGAGACTGGTTGTTCCTCAATTTGTCTTAAGTGTCTTTTGTCACTCCACTCTATTTATTATAGTCAATGACAATTTATATTACACTTCACCTTCCGATTTCTCATCTCAAATTTCTCACTCAACCTTTAACCTAGTGTCTCTAATTCACCCTGACATTAATGGTTAAAGGCTTTGTTGAGAGATGAAAAGTAATGTTGATTCTTTACCACGCGGAAAACATGTACAAGAGTGTGCAACCAAACACACCAATTCAAAATTTAAGCATATCCATTTTTGTTGGTTTTTGGATCCTTGGGGACTAGAGAGATGGCAATGTTGAAGAGATCCCATATTCAAGGTTCTTTAAAGGTATGATTGGATTTTGTGTATGATAATAAGTTATTGGTTAAGTTCTTCCCATGAAATTTAATAGTATTATCTTCCATTTGGGTCTATTTTTTAATATTGAAATTGGCCAATGCAAATATTGGGAATGTTAGATTGAAGTTTATTATTTTAGATTTTTTGACTGTAAACAAGGACGGCTGGGTATATACATCTTTAATATGATTGGTACGTGAAAAGTGAGATGCGAATGTTAACAACTGAAAAGCAGCGAGGGCTACCACAATTTAATCACTTATGGGGATCTCTCCTAATGCTTCATCTACATCATCCTTACCCCTGTAAAATTTGAAAAGAAAATTATTTCCAAAAGGATAGTATAAACAATGGAAATGACCATCGTGACAAACCATACATTATAAATGTTTCTAATATAATTATGACTCTTAAAGCCTCCAACTTTTTCCTTTGTAAAATGTGCTTCAAAAATTTACTGGGCTGCTTGCATGATTACACTTCCTCCTATTAGGCCATTAGGATAACCCAAAGTTATTCCCAAAAGATATAATGAGAAAGAATTTTGTTATTAAATTGTGAGTTAATTGTAATTATACCAACATTTTATGGGGATTAAGGAATAATTGATTAGCGGATTTGATTCATAAAAAAAAAAATTAGGTTGAGGGGTTAATATTGGGGTCAATCCTTCAATTGTTCATCCCAATGAAAATTCTAAATATTTTACACTCAAATAAATCTAATAAAATGGTTTCAAGTATGAGGGTCATGTAGATTGAGGTAATACATACATGTTGACGAGCTTGGAAATCAGCTGATCTGGCCATGTATGAGGAATGATAATTTGTTGGTATTAATAAAAATTATAAGGGTACTTATTCTTCTTCTTATGTACCAGTGATTGACTTTTATAGAAATTTCTATGGACTAACTAGTATTCAAACTTAGGACCTCCCATTTGGTGTTAGGATGCTCTACTATTGAGCTAATAGCTCACATTGTGATGAGTCTTTTTATGACTTAGGTGTGTATCATTTCTCCAACACACTCCCTTGAGCCACAACATAGGTGTCAAATGCACCTAGCTTGGCTCTAATACCATACAAGAATACCAATTATGAGGACCCCCTATAAAAATATGACATGAAAAACCGTGAACAATATTTAAAAGATAATCCATAGTCTATATTATTATTTATGCATATTTTCTAGGACCACCTATGCCCAAAACACAAAATAGTTTTTATAAATACACCAATTAGATCTTATAAAATGCATTACTTAGATCAAATTATATGGTAAATTAAATATAATTAATGATTACTTTTTCTTTTAGTATGAAAGAGGTTAAATTCCAATATATGTTCTAGTGGGCTTGATTGAGTGAAAAGGTGGAGTGATTGTTGTAATGAAGAACTTGCTAGGAAAGCTAACCACCAATTAATCTTGGAATGAGTACTTGGATGCCTATGTTGTCAACAGATATTATTATTTTACTATTAGTTCTCCTCATTTTGAAATTTCCATGAACTAGTTAGGATGCAAATCTCCACCACTAAGCTACCCACCCACTTTATGACAAGTCAATTTATGATTTAGGTATGCTAATTTTTTTGACACCTTCTTCACATTGTGAGATATTACCAACAAATAATTGCAATGGTCATTTGGTTTTGTGTGGATCATGAACCATGTAAGGGTGTACGTATTGATCTTACTCACCAATAAATGTATGCATTGAATAATTTTTGTTTTATCATCATTTTATCAACAAGCATATGCATATTTGAAGGTTTATTTAAAATTGACTAATGATATGTTGATTGGAACTATAGGATACATTATTTTACCTTAATTTTTGGTCTAAAAGACAAGGGAAGTTCTTATTCTATGTCATATTCTTTCTTCTTTAGATGTATCTCATATTTTATTTGGGTATCCATGGATAAAGAAATATCAAGCAACATCATCTATGTCATGCCATTAAGGTATCAAATATGTTTGAACACTAGTAAAGAGGTTACAATTGCAAGAGATCCGTATATGCCTTTATTTTAGATTAAGGCATTTAACCTTAAATAATTTTAAGAACATACATAAGGATCCTCTATATAAGTGCAAGGATTCTTTGCCTAATTTGTAAAATTTTCAAAAGGAATAACAATGGTGGGAAAATCAAGACAAGATGCAACAATTTAGAATTCCTAAAGGGTTTACAATTATTAGAGCCAAAGTAGGTTATATTTTGGTTATATATTATAAAATGATTCAAGAATCTATAAGGCCAAAAGAACCATAAGCATTGCAAAATTTAGTTTAGAAGCATAAGGGATTGGATATTTTCATTCCTAAACATGATTTTCATTAAAAAAATTACTCATGTACTATACATACATATTCATGTATATGTGAATATATCTACATATGTATACATACACATGCACGTATCTAAATATGTATATATGTATATATGTATATGTAGATATGTAGACACATTCATGTATACATACATATGTATATATGCATGTATATATGTATATACATACATTTATTTTCTATATGTATATATATACATACATATATACGTATACATAAATACACACACATATGTATGTATGTATGTATGTATGTATGTATGTGTGTGTGTATGTATATTTATGTATACGTATATACATGTATGTACATATGTATATGTGTATGCATACATGTATATATATGTATATATGGATACACACACATTTTGGTTTTGTTTTGTAAGCATCCTCTTTTGAGGACAACCCTTTGTTGATGATGTTGAGTATTAGTTTGTTGTAAGTGTGTTTATTATTTTAATATCATTTTAAAACAATATGTTATTTATTTATAAATTTTGGTATAATCTCTAATTTTATAATATGTTTGTGTGTGTAGGTTGAGTTGCATAATTGTTAGAGGCACACACAATCAACACAATGCAAGATAATAACTAATTCAAGGGATCGAAGTTTAGTTTCTAGTCAAGCAAAGAGAGGCATAATGTTTCATTAATAGCATTTGCTACACATACATAAACACTTTTATATCTTTATGACACATTCATAACTATTTTCATGAATATATATTGGTGATATTTTGTAGTCTAAGAGACAATGTTGGCCTCATGTCACTGTATATGATATTTTCATGATGTATTATGTATGTCTTCATGACCTTATCAAGATCAATATATAAATATTTTGTGCATATTCATAGCAAATGGTTTGTGCTTATTCTATCTATCTATATTACCCTTTATCTCTATCTCTCTTTATCACTATCTCTCTCACATATATATGATGTGCATGAATGTTGAATGGCATACATGTAATGAACCCATACTAGTTCTAACTCTATTTAGCCTATCAACAAATAAAGATTCAACATTGGTCTTCTAGATTTACATACATCTTAAGAATTTACTACCATAATCCATAAGACAAAGCAACAATAACCCATATGGGTGTTTAGACTCACAAGTGAAAGTCAAAATGTTATAGCTAGCTATCCCTTCACTAAAAAATAGTAGGGTTTTTAGTTCAAACAAGGAATTACCCCATTTTATTGTATGGTTCTATATACTAAAACCCTATCTCCAATAACACACATAAAGTAAAAAAAATATCTACTATGTTTGGCTTCATGAATGCAACACAAGCTTCTAAATGTCCTAGGTAGAGCAATAGATTTCCATTCACATAGTAGAAATTACAAGCTAATGCTTTTTAACATGATTTCTAGAATTTCATACAAGAATAGCTTTTTCTCTTACATTACATATAAAAATACTAAAAAGAACCTTCATAAAAAATCATACCTCATTACCACCAAGTAAAAACAATAAGGTTTACATACTCGAATTTCACAAGCTTCAAAAATGTATAATTTGCACTACCTTCTTCCTCCTTTTGCCTCTATCCTCCCCTTTCCCCTCTTTCTTTTCCTTTTAATCTTTCCTTGATTTCCACCATTTTTTCCATATTCTCTACATGTTTCCTATTTCCACTTCCTTTTCCTTTATTTCTTCCCACTTTGTGAACAATAAAGTCCCACTCTCTCTTCACTTACTCATCATTCAAGTTTCCTCGAATAGCGTACCTCAACATTAATGCTTGATACTTAATATGATGGGGCCAAAGGTGGGGTGGCCACTTTTTGGCCCCACATCTTTTTGCACTCACTCTAATAAGGTTTGTCCTTTTGATAATAGTAATGTCCAAAGGTGGCTCTTGTTTGCATGTGGATACATTTATACCAAACATCAACTTTTAGTGATATGTGTGAAGATTTTGTAGTGGTTCTATATATTGTTCTTATTCTCTAAATATAAAGGAGGATGAATAATCAAGTCATGATGGACTAATGAAAGAAGATGAATTGAATAGTGATAGAAACTAGTCTACTATAGTTAGTGATGATGAAAATACATTATATAAAATTATGCAGGGATTCTCATATTACTTAGAATCTCTAGTGTTACAATATGAATAGTATTTTAAACACATGATAGACCTTTTTCTAGAGTGTCTCTACAAACTTGTGACCATTGAATTTGCTTGGGAGTATAGAAAATTGCATTATAATACATCAAATAATAGGGTAGAGAATGTAATTGTTAATTTTATGGTTCCCAAGACCAAACTTTGTAAATGATATTAATTGAGGGCATGAAGACACAATCAAGTCTTTGTTCTTGATGGTTTGATTTATATTTTCAATCAATGGTTCCATTTATACACACTACATGAGGAAATTGTTCAATGAGAGTAACTTATAGTTTTAGTCAATTATATTTCAATTTTTACACACTACATGAAGATATTGAACTAGCTTCATTTGTTATATGGAGATATTTTATTGTAATGTACGTAATCAATGATATGATTCTTGATTTTTTATAAGATTTAATATTATAACACCTTAACAAATCAAGCTATGACTTTCACGGTTCACTCCTACATGTATGAAATTTGCATTTTCATCTACAAGTTTGACCCTAAATTTGTAGTTTTAAAATTATTTTGTGAGCTTAACCCTACATTTCTAGTCTTTAGGAATGTATTTATCTCCATTTTTTAGACTATGTTGAGAGCTATTATAATGTTTTTTTGCACTAACTTTCGGAGGAAACTCATTTTTCCTTACTCAAACCCTTGGATTATGCAAAATGGGGACGCAAAATACTATATTAAAAATGCTTTAAAAACTTTCAAACAATCAAACAAGTGCAATTTGAATTCAACAAATTTTAAAAAAATTGCATATCTAGGGTTTCAAAATTAAACAAATACATGCATTTTGAACTCAAAAAAAATGGAATTTTAAATACCTCATGCTCAATAGTAGTCGATATGCGAATTGGAATGATCAAGTTTGAAACGAGGACCCAAAATTTGCTTTCGCCAGTGAGAAATTTTGTTGGGTCACCGTTCGGATTATGTTCGCCATGCCCAGGGACAGTGATTGACTGGTAATTCACAGTGAAAGTGTGAAAGTGAAAGCACTTTTTTTGGTTTTGTCATATTCAAGGGGTTCGGCCGAACCTAGGTTCGGCCGAACCTTAAATATGATTTTTTATTAGGCTCGGTTTAGGGTTCGGCCAAATCATATTGTTCGGCCGAACCAGCCAAATGGTTCGATCGAGCCATATGGTTCGGCCGAACCACTTTGCTATGAAAAGTGTGGAAATTTCAAAATTTCCTTCCTCCACAAAAGTGTAATCCACTTATGTGGCTTCACCCAATAGCAAAGTGGTTTTAGTTTAGAAAGAAAAATCATGGATGATGTTGTAATTCCTCATGAAGTGTTCCATTCCCTAAAGAAATAAAATAAAAAAGACATGGTGGTGAAGCTCGATTTGATAAATTCCTATGGTAGGGTCTGATGGAAGTATTTGATGAAGGTGATGGAGAAAATGGGTTTCCTCTGCATATCAATGCCAAGGTATTTAGTAATTGTGAATGGGTCTCCTTGTAGCTTTTTCAACAACAGCAGGGGAATACATGAAGGGTACCCACTATCTCTCTTCCTCTTCATCATTATGGAATATGTGTTGAGTTTCCACATTAAAAAAAATGAGGTTGAATGGTTTGTGAAGGGGAATAGAATTGATTCTATCCCTTTCAATTATATCTTGTCATGCCCAAAAATTCTCACTAGAAAAACATGGATTTTTTTTCTTTTTGAATACATTAATTAGGCTTATTAACACACTAAGAGTCTGAGGTGCAATATGGTAGCATCCCATATGCTTCGAATGCCATAAATGATCTTAACCACTTTGCATACACATACCAAGATGTCACTGTTAAGAGTAACAACTTTGGCGATGATAAAATTATACTATTGTGCTTGATAAATTTTATGATATAAGTGTTATCAACATTATTATTGTTGTGATTATTTATATACATAGTACATAATGAAGAGATACCTCCTTAATTAATGATATACCATACTTGTGAAAATCCATGCTCCTAATAATACTAATGTTAGAGCCCCATTATTGTATACGCGTCATCATTTTTGCTATTAATCTTAGAAGTAGTAATAACATTGATATCAATATTATTTCATGTAAAACCTACCAGCACCCTAGAATAATAACAAGTTGATATTTAGATTCATTTTTAAAATAAATTGTGGGACTTGGATTATTAATAATACTTGCATTGAACCAAGTAGATAATATGATTATTAGCCTCAATAATATTATTCTCATATTAACAGATATTATATTATTATTATCAATAATCAACGATCAATACTAAGTCTCGTATTAATGTGACCTCCCTCTTTTTAAACAATAGAGTTAACATCAGTAATATTATTATTACTCGAATTAATATTGCCCTCCATAATAATATCACTATTTATTATTACTTGTATTTATTTATAATTCATTTCATTATTTTTCTATATAAATATTTATTTATTTAAGAATTCATCTTTATTATATACAAAAATAATTAAATGAATAAATATATATTCATATACATATATTTCATTTATTCAAAAGATTTATTTATTTTTAAGAAAAGATTAAAAAACCCAAATAAATAAATAAAAATGCTTCCCTTTTAAAAGTGGTTTTATTAGTATCTATTTTGTCTTATTTTAATTTAAAATTAATACTCTCTCCCACCAATGGAAAAAGTAGTTTCTCTTTTTTCTTTGAAAGGATATTAAAGAGACTATATTTAAGGAATTTATAAGGAAATAAACGTGGCATCTTCTATTCACTCCATTTTTTTTTTTGTGGTTAAATGCTAACTTGAAATTAAAGCACAATGCGTTAGTCTTCTTTGATTTGAGAGACAATTTATGGGAAAGAATGAAACAAGGATGACGCCTTGGTGGAAAGCAAAGACAAACTCAACCTTAAAGTGTTTCATGATTAATTTAAAGTTCAGTTCAAAAACCCTAAATCAATAGTTATTAAAAGTAAATTTGTAAATTGTAGTTTTTAATATTGCAACGTCCATTTCGAGATCCAAATTTGAGGCACCCTAAAGTAACTAAAATATGAAGATTTCAAGAAATAGTGACTTGACTGTATCAAGAAGCAGATCTGAACAAAGATGCTAATAGGCTTCATGGTGGAAAATGGTATTACAAAATAAAAATTAAAGAATTATGCCAGCTACTCCATAAATAGTTTTATTTCAATGTAATCATCTTTTTTTTTGTTTGCATAGTCCACTGAACAACATTTTGGATTCATTTTAAACAATGCACATCAAGAGATATATTGATATATATATTTATTTTTAATGAATTGATTTACTGTAAGAGTGTGCAGGCTACAATTTAGGCTGAATGATTTCTACTAACTATTCTATTTTCTCTAGAAATATCGTGTTAGATGCAATTAGAGCTACCTAGCTTTTATGAGAATACAATGTTTGAAGTCTGAAAAGAGCCAAGCTGTTGGTTCATTCAATGTAAATGATAACAAAGGGGAAAACATTAGTGGTATTTCCAATGATGCATAATCTATGCTTGCAGAGTTTATTCCCAGTATTCATTAATCGCCCAACAACCAGAGGGAGAGCATTCAAGTCAGATTTATGTATTAATTACTAAATCCTCTCGATCCCTAGGATGATACGAATCAAGCAGTCAACATTACCACTGGCCATGCTTAATTGATTCTCTCTCAATACCGTCGCCTCCAAAGATTTTCTTTTAGTGCATCCATGACTCACATCGCTATTGCGATTCGATATAGGCTTGAGGCAAGGAATTAAACCCATTTAAATTAGTAGTTCTAATCTTATTTAGTCCAATGGGTTTTGACATAATAATAAGAAGGGCACTATCACGGTAGAGTCAGAGGGCAACCTAGATGTACTTCCATCGGGATAAATGACAATGACAATGAAAAGCCATCGATACAAAATACATTAATGAATTGATTTCAGACGTTTACTCAAGCAAGAACACTCTACAACTGGGGAACACATTCAAGAGAAATACTAACGACGAACATGACTGCCCACTAAACTGACTGGAGTGACCGTACTTTTTTTTTTATATACTCTAATTGATAAGAAGTCGGGTAGGCATGTGGCAACTATAGATGGCAATTATGGAGAACAATAAATGTAGACCCTAGAAAGGTGTAATGGATAATGGCTAGGACTCCAGCAATAATTCCCAACAGCCCAATGCTTATATCAGACGATCCTTGCTTAACATTACCATGCTAACCATTACTATTTTATTAACATGACACGATTCTGCACTTAGCATACATTTTTCTTGTTATCTATAATGCATTTTAATTTGTTACCATGATTCACGAAAGACAAAAATAGAATGACTTATGAGAGGCACGACGGATTAGGAGGAGAATAAATTCTTATGGAGTAGGACGATCTCCATCCCCATCAACAGTGTCCCTTCAGCTAGCTATACCATGACCTGACTTTATTTCATAACCTGTTGGATTAACCATGCCATACGACCAAGGTAGTAAATGCTAAGGGGTCGATTTGTTGAAAAAGTTGGCATGATGCACGGTATTAAAGAAATCGTCTAAATCCCTGGCTTACAAACCCTTGGGTAAGTGCACCAAGATAGTTCCCAAAAAAGGGGCTTAAGCGGCCACTTTTTTTCTGAAATTAGGAAATACTGACCTTGGACGTGAAATTGAGGATAGCTACTCTCAAAATTTTTAGATGGAACAAAAACAAGGACCGCAGTGCTCCGAGTCTACTTTCTAAACTACTAATTTATTTTGAAAATGGTTGAGATTAAGGGGTTCAAAAGAGGGATACACACAAATTGATGTTGGTTCTATCAAAAAAACATAACATAGCAACTCTTGTGTGACCCGAGCATGGTGGACTTTTTTGTAGTATTTTTAAAATAGCTCGAGTCAGAATGTAGATAACAGTATGTAGTAAGGACTGGATATTTTCTGATAATTTTTTAATGAATATTTGATTTTTTATTAATTTTCTAAGTGGGCACTTCCTAAAAAGCAGAATTTTGGCGTTCCCCTAATTTTTTTTGAAACTAATAGATTTTTTTTTTAATTTTTTTTTTTAAAATTGTAGAATGGAGTCTAGTTTCTAAAAATGTAATTTATTTCAAATTTTGATGAACGGTTAATTTATAGTGAAAAAAATACCAAACACTGCTTTTTGAAGAAAAACAGACATAGAAACAAAAGAAATTATGGATGAAAGGCTTAACATTGTTAGAAAGTGAAAAAAATTACATCGTTGGAAAGCTAATAAAGAACCTAACATTACCCATGTGTTTGATTTTCTTGATATTGAACCAAATGCAATCTTGATGGTGAGCACGAACCCGATTATGTGAAAATTTGTTAAATTTGGAAAAAAACACGTCTCTGGTCTTCGGGAATGCCCTCCAAGCCTTTGGATTGGTATTCCAAGGAAAATACCAAAGCAAATTTGCAAACAAAACTATAATGTGAACGCGTTATTTGTTAGTTTGGCCACAAAAGTGGGACCATTTCGGTGCACTTACCCCCTTATCTACATGCCATCCATCAAGCTGCGTGGGAGGCAAAGGAAAGGTGCAGCGATGCTTAAGGCGCGTTAATTTGGGTGGCAGTGAAAATGTCTTCTTTGTAGATCAATAATCAATTTGTTTTATTGTTTTCTTTATTCTCTTTTTTTTTTTAATTATTTTCGGTCTCATTTCCATTTTATCTTGATCCTCACCGCCCCAAACCCTAACATCTTTTATTTTAGTTTCTTTCCTTTTTATTTTGCTGCTGCACATGTGAGGGGACATGGGTGGAGGACTAACATTCTTATTGAGCAGAAAGATTGCCACTCTCCTTTCTTTCTTTCTTATTTTCCTTTATTTTTTATTTTTATTTTTCCAAATGTGATAAAATAAGCCCTCCTCTGGTAAGTTCACATTTTGTGACCATATTCATCTTCAATGTAAATATATTTCCTTAAAACAAGAGTATCTGAAATGCTTATAATCTTTATAATATGTAACTAAAATGAAATATGTTAAATGGATTTACTATCTTTCTTTTTTTACTAAGAATATATATCCTTTCTACTGTATTTTAGGCTAACATCTTGATAAATGTAAATAGATTTGCAGCTTGCCTTCCTAATGGTAGGAGAAAATAACCATTTTTTAAAAAAAATATATGTTGTTTATTTATAAATACAAGGGAATATACAACCATGCATTTAACACTTGTTAATACACTTCATGTATCTTAAGGAAGATAATTTACTACAAACTCACAAGGCTTCCATATTTTCTTCATTACAACAACACATAAAACTTTTAATACCACACTCATTCTTTAGGAATATAATGGGCAACACACAAAGGAATAAAGCTCTCTCTTTCTCCATTTTCTTTCATGTTACAACAATCATTGGCTTTACATATTACAACTAATTTTAAGAAATTCAATAAAAGACACAACTGATTTAGGCTTGCTCTCCACCCTACCGTAATGGCATCATGGAGCCTCATGGGCTCTAGCCATACCCCCGAGCAAGAAATTATTTAAGCTCCATGGTGATGAATGGAGTCTTTTCTCATTTTTACAAAGAGATAAAAATAACATAGCTCCCATTTCATGCATCTAGGTTCTCTATTGTCAATTTTCAACCATAATACATACACTATATCAAATGCTTGCAACTAATAAACAAGGGTAAATGAAAATAGGAAAAACTTATCTCTTTTCTTTGTGGGTGAAAGGATTAAACTCTTTTATCCATCTTTCCTCTCCAAGCTAAGGAATCTTCCCTATCTCCTCCAATAGGTGGACTCCTCTCCTCTTCTCATTCTTTCTACCATCACCACTAAATTTCTCCGAGAGGAGAAGTGGGTAACAACCTCCTCTTCCTTCCTCTCTAAGATATATAGGATTTTCAACTTGCAACTCTTGGATGGGGATGTGTGGAGTGTCCTTTTTTTTCCATAAATGAGGGTCCTTTCCTTATTAAAGAAGATACATGCACTTGGACAATCCCTCAGTATTTCCATTACATCCTCTCTTCAAAACTCGCCACTCTCCATAATGAGGACTTTTCAGGGGTCAAATCATGTCCTAGGGGCACTATTGCATGCCTACTTGACCCCTACCACTATGGTATAGACCCTAGATGGTTTATTTTTGCATCCCAACCAAGAAAATTGACCAACAACCCTCTTTAAAGACCCATTTAAGGATCTATCCGAATTTCAAATTGAATAATGGTTTCTAAACCTTATCCCCCAATTTATAACTCACTTGACAAACAAATAAATACTCTCTCAAATCGACAATAAATTATCCCTTTAATATCAACCCTCACCACTTCAACATGTTAACTTTATTTCTTTCTAAGCTCTAAAAGGGGGTCAAATTTATAGCCTCAAGAAGAGTCTTTTAAATTTCTCTCAATGGTTCACCCTTCCATGCTAACACCATTACCTTCCTGCACAATACCAACACAATCTTAAGTAACAATTTGATCACATAAATTTGTTAACTAAATATTTTATACTTTAGCTATATAATAATCCATTTTAAATTTCAATTAGCTTTCCACAATATATGAGTGCATTCCACCTTCATGGTAGTGACAATAAACAAAATGTCAAAATTAAATGCTATAATATCACCAAAAGACCACCTTATTTATCATCGATAATATATCTAATCATCAATTCAAGAAAGGCATATAACAATTTAGGATTGTATTAAGTACCTACGAGGCGGGGTCTTACATCCCCCTCCCCTTAGCTTAGACTTTCTCCTAGAAGTTGTTAAGGTCAAGGAAAGAAATCTCAATGTAGCAATGCACATAACTCTATTATAATATAAATTACTCTACTTTCTTGCTGAATAAATCATAGCATTCAACCATTAAGCAGATATTAAATTAATCCCTTTCATGAATCAAGCATCTAAATGCTTAGAACAAAATTTTCCACCATAGAACATTTATTCAATATAGTCACATTATAACAAAAGTTAGTAGTCATCCATGTAATTAATATTCTTGAAATCAATATGTATCGAACACATTAACATCCTTAGATACCCTTCAAGGCTCTCTTTTTCATTATAAACATCACTCATGATGTTAGAAAATATTTTTGTTCTAATATCAATTCATGTCCCAAAACTAGTAGTCTCAATTTTATCTATCACTTTCTTTCTCACATAACAGTCAAGTATTTCCACATGTAATTTATTTACAAATTTACCCATACATCACAACAATTACACATAGTTCACATCACAAGGCTCAATGGGGTTTACAAGGATGGATATTCTTGGATACCACTCGAGGCCCTTCTCTAAGGAATCCTCCAATAGGTAAGAATAATCATAGAATGAGGGGAAGAATGGATAAATGACCATCCCATACCGGTCCCACTCACAACCCCTTTTCAAAAATAATTCCCTAGCGCATCTACTCCCCTATACGACCTACCAGGGAACCCCCCGGGATATGGCAGTTTACAAATGTCACATTACACCACGTTTACCAGCAATTAGAAAACATTAATAAAGCCTCAACTCGAGAAATCATAAGATCATAAACCAATGTTTCAATAAAACATAAAATTATAAAATCAAGAGAAAACCAAATAAAGATCAATTGTAGCTACATTTCAACATTCCAATCTTAATTCAAAAATGAAATTAAATAAGTCCTTGAGGCAATTTGGACTATAACAACCTTCAAATGGCTAAATAGCCTAATAAAATAAATGCAAAATTCCACACTGCTGTTGCATAATAAAATAAAACATCAATCAAGAATTACCAATAATCCATATTCCAGCAATAAAAACTGCACATTACAAGCACCATGTGACTTGATAAGCCACCTAATGGGAGGAGGGTAATGGTGGTTCTCTAACCACATAAGTATAATAGCATGCAATCAATGGTGGTCCCTGACCACATGAATATGAATAGCTGGTGGTCCCCGACCACATAAATACCAATCACCGGTGGTCCTTGACCACATGAATATGAATAGTTGGTGGTCCCCGACCACATAAATATGAGTCACTGGTGGTCCTTGACCACATGAATTGAATAGCTGGTGGTCCATGTAATTCCATCCTTTACCCATGGGTTATAATATTAGGGAATAGGTTTGCACTATGAACCAACAAGCATGGCTCTCATATGTGGGGGAGTAGGCCACGGTCAACATCCATGGGATGATTACAACGACTCAACATAGATCCTTTATTAGGATTAGGGACAATGCCTTGAGCTCATAATTTCCCGATGGGAGAACATGTGCCTCTCAACCCCTATTTACACTAGCTGGCGTCACACTCCCATAAGGGGGGAACCAAATGCTAGGGGTACACATTTAACATACAAATACAACTAACACAAAGGAATACATCACATTTCATTTAATAGACACACTTATACACTTAACACATTCATTTAAACTCACAACTAGCTAGCTTACATAAAGGCCGTCATAGAGGGTACACGTAGGGGATCGTACATGACATCCCCTCACCCTTATCCCAAGTTGGATACCTTGTATCTCATAATTGGTGCACATCACATTTACTAGTTTCCCACTTCACAAGTCATAACACAATACACTTTTATAAAATTCACCATATTACAGAACAAAATAATACACTTAAATACATTCTGGATATTTTCTTAAAGCAATATTCACTTTCCTTCCTAATTTTGAAGATATCCACTCACTTGCATAAGTAAAAGAAATCACTAGATGATGTGCAACATTAGCTTAGACATATTACTCCATCTTCTTAGAACTCAACAATACTTGGTTCACCACACTTTCTATCTTGCTATGTTAGTGTTTGGCATCAAAATAAAGATCGGTTTTTTTTTTTCTATAGTTATCATGCCATTCTTTTTATTTTATTCGACTATGTTTGTTATGTTCACAACATATCCATACAGGTAATACCACTATGTTTTTCACACATGTTAAAGAGAGTTTTCTACTTAATAACGAAGATAATTAACCATTTTCATTTGAAACATCACAATATGAGACAAACAAATAAATAAATAAATAAGTAAATAAGAAAAAAATAAACTCAATGCATAAAACATATGACAAATCATGAAATAGTAGTTCTCACAACTTATTAATATCTCTTTTATAAATCTTGTATTTTTCTATCTAAGGTTGAACCATCCAATTGTATTGTCATAATCGTCATTTTCACAATCATAGCTCCATCTAATCTCATAAGATGCATAATAAGTAAAAGTCTTAAATTTTTTTTACCAAATATAAAGTTTTCTCCTTTACATTTGGTTGTAAATTTTCTTCCCTTAAAGAGTAAATATAGTCAATGGTATAGAATGCACAACATTAGTTAGAAGTTTTACAAGTCTACTTTAGTGTCTCTTATCTATATTTTAACTTTCCCATCACGTAATACACCATGAGCCAGACATAATTCATTACTCAATTTATAATTTCATACAAATTATTATCCAATCCTTATGACATGTACATGACCTTCAAGGTCAACACATAATTGAGTGTGTTATTACTTCTTCTATATGGCATGCATCCTTTCTTACTTGGGCAACAACAAGTCTTTATTTCTTAACTCATTTATAAGAGAGTAGTAATAGCACGAGTTCTAGATAATGTTTTAACTCCAAATTCTAATTTTGAAAGGATCTCTTCACAATTCTTCTTATGTTTAATTATTATAAGGGGGGTGACTTAAACATCATATTTGCTAGTCCTTAACAATCTTATTTCAATTGTATTCTCCTATGTGTTCACCTTTGACTTGAATAATAGAAATCATGTTGCTTCATTTACTATTTAATCTTTAAACAATAAGACATAAGAGATTGGTAGTTGTTATAGTTGTACTAAATTTACTAGGTCATAGTTTACTTGTAAAAATGCTTAATTAACTTTTTAGTTTCACCCTTCAATTCTATGTAGAATCTAGTTTTGATCCATTTTTCTAAATAGGGTTTACTATGTAGCTTAAGTTTTCAAACATTAGTTTACATTCTTATTCATGCAATCTTATCTACCAACCATTAGTTGACTCACCTTAGAATCTCAAACATTCAATAGCTAGACTCTTTCTTATGTTGAATCATGATTTAAATGAGTTTTAAGAGGCAAATGGGGTATTGATGTCCGAGGTATGGGCGCAAGATTGATTCTAACACATCCCTAAATTGCTCTTAGATATCATCATGTAGAACCAAGGATTATGCACTTCCAAGTTGTACATCCTTAATTTCCTCTTTATCCATTCTCTAATTAAGACTAGATGTGTTTGAAATGTAAACATGACGAGAGTTATGAGATTTCTAGTGTGGTACTCTTTGTTGAACATATAGTTTATTGATAAATGATGCTTATGAAATACTTATTTGACAAATAGGTTTTGAAACATGCTAGGAATATTTATGTGTAAATCGATCCTTCATCTTAAGTTTACTCGAGAACATTTAGAAAATTCTAGTTCAACCTTATTGGTTTGAGCTAATATTTCTTAATCCCATTGCCTCTAATTTAAACATTAACCCCATCTTCATCTTTTTGATTACGCTTAACTATGAGTTTTGATTTAACCCTTGCCTAAGGTTCGCTAGGAGGAAACAATCAATAGTCTCAAAACACTCCCTTATATTTCCTAAGTTTGAAATAATGATTACTTTTTTAAAGTCACCATACAGTTAAAAGTAATTTATTTAATTATTTAAGGTTATATGTTACTATCCACAATAATTCAACCTCTCTATCAGCATCATAAACGTCCTTTTTGGTGGAAGAATTTAGGTTCCTTTAATCTTATGTATTGAAGTGAATCATATTATTTCACTAACTCATAAAAATATGTAATAACCATATTTAACAACCATTTCTACATTCATGAAGTTTAATGGAAGCATCACACGATGATAGGTCTGATAACTCTTATTGGATGGACTATTGCATCTACATCACTTGAATAATCATAATATTCTTGAGTTATTTCCTTTGAAAGCTAAAGTTTGAGTTACTTATCATTATCTAAACACCACAATTGGCTAGAGTTTGGCTAACACGTGTTTTTATAAGTTTTAATCAAAATGGTTAATTGTAATTAGATTCCATTCCTCCCACACACAATGGGCCCTCAAAAATTTATTAGATTGGAGATATTTTGAAATTTCATTGTTGCAATGCTATTTGTTTGTTGACCACATACATAATAGCTAAGACCCATCTTATTACCAGAGTACCCAGTGTTGCAACCTGGGCTCTGATACCATGTGTCATGCCCAAAAATTCTCACTAGAAAAACATGATTTTTTTTTTTTTTTGAATACATTAATTAGGCTTCTTAACACACTAAGAGTCTGAGGTGCAATATGGTAGCATCCCATATGCTTCGAATGCCATAAATGATCTTAACCACTTTGCATACACATACCAAGATGTCACTATTAAGAGTAACAACTTTGGCGATGATAAAATTATACTATTGTGCTTGGTAAATTTTATGATATAAGTGTTATCAACATTATTATTGTTGTGATTATTTATATACGTAGTACACAATGAAGAGATAGCTCCTTAATTAATGATATACCATACTTGTGAAAATCCATGCTCCTAATAATACTAATGTTAGAGCCCCATTATTGTATACGCGTCATCCTTTTTGCTATTAATCTTAGAAGTAGTAATAACATTGATATCAATATTATTTCATGTCAAACCTACAAGCACCCTAGAATAAGAACAAGTTGATATTTAGATTCATTTTTAAAATAAATTGTGGGACTTGGATTATTAATAATACTTGCATTGAACCAAGTAGATAATATGATTATTAGCCTCAATAATATTATTCTCATATTAACAGATATTATATTATTATTATCAATAATCAACGATCAATAATAAGTCTCGTATTAATGTGACCTCCCTCTTTTTAAACAATAGAGTTAACATCAGTAATATTATTATTACCCCAATTAATATTGCCCTTCATAATAATATCACTATTTATTATTACTTGTATTTATTTATAATTCATTTCTTTATTTTTCTATATAAATATTTATTTATTTAAGAATTCATCTTTATTATATACAAAAATAATTAAATGAATAAATATATATTCATATACATATATTTCATTTATTCAAAAGATATATTTACTTTTTAAGAAAAGATTAAAAAACCCAAATAAATAAATAAAAATGCTTCCCTTTTAAAAGTGGTTTTACTAGTATCTATTTTGTCTTATTTTAATTTAAAATTAATACTCTCTCCCACCAATGGAAAAAGTAGTTTCTCTTTTTCTTTGAAAGGATATTAGAGAGACTATATTTAAGGACTTTATAAGGAAATAAACGTGGAGCCTTCTATGCACTCCATTATTTTTTTTGTGGTTAAATGCTAACTTGAAATTAAAGCACAATGCGTTAGTCTTCTTTGATTTGAGAGACAGTTTATGGGAAAGAATGAAATGAGGATGACACCTTGGTGGAAAGTGAAGACAAACTCAACCTTAAAGTGTTTCATGATTAATTTAAAGTTCAGTTCAAAAATCCTAAATCAATAGTTATTAAAAGTAAATTTGTAAATTGTAGTTTTTAATATTGCAACGTCCATTTCGAGATCCAAATTTGAGGCACCCTAAAGTAACTAAAATATGAAGATTTCAAGAAATAGTGACTTGACTGTATCAAGAAGCGGATCTGAACAAAGATGCTAATAGGCTTCGTGGTGGAAAATGGTATTACAAAATAAAAATTAAAGAATTATGCCATCTGCTCCATAAACAGTTTTATTTCAAAGTAATCATCTTTTTTTTTGTTTGCACAGTCCACAGAACAACATTTTGGATTCATTTTAAACAATGCACATCAAGAGATATATTCATATATACTAATTTATTTTTAGTGAATTGATTTACTATAAGAGTGTGCAGGCTACAATTTAGGCTAAATGATTTCTACTAACTATTCTATTTTCTCTAGAAATATCGTGTTAGATGCAAAGCTACCTAGCTTGTAATAGAAAATAATATTTGAAGTCTGAAAAGAGCCAGGCTGTTGGTTGTTTCGATGTAAATGATAACAAAGGGGAAAACATTAGTGGTATTTCCAATGATGCAGAATCTACGCTTGCAGAGTTTATTCCCAATATTCATTAATCGCCCAACGACCAGAGGGAGAGCATTCAAGTCAAATTTATGTATTAATTACTAAATCCTCTCGATCCCTGGGATGATATGAATCAAGCAGTCAACATTACCACTGGCCATGCCTAATTGACTCTCTCAATACCACCGCCTCCAAATATTTTCTTTTAGTGTGTCCATGACTCACATCGCCATTGCAATTCGATACAGGCTCGAGGCAAGGAATTAAACCCATTTAAATTAGTAGTTCTAATCTTATTTAATCCAATGAGTTTTGACAGAATAATAAGAAGGGCACTATCGCGGTAGAGTCAGAGGGCAACCTGGATGTACTTCCATCGGGATAAATGACAATGACAATGAAAAGCCATCAATACAAAATACATTAATGAATTGATTTCAGACGTTTACTCAAGCAAGAACACTCCAGAACTAGGGAATGCATTCAAGAGAAATACTGACGACGAACATGACTGCCCACCAAACTGACTGGAGCGACCGTACTTTTTTTTTTATATACTCTAATTGATAAGAAGTCGGGTAGGCATGTGGCAACTATAGATGGCAATTATGGAGAACAATAAATGTAGACCCTAGAAAGGTGTAATGGATAATGGCCAGGACTCCAACAATAATTCCCAACAGCCCAATGCTTATATTAGATGATCCTTGCTAAACATTACCATGCTAACCATTATTATTTTATTAACAAGACACGATTCTGCACTTAGCATACATTTTTCTTGTTATCCATAATGCATTTTAATTTGTTACCATGATTCACGAAAGACAAAAATAGAATGACTTATGAGAGGCATGATGGATTAGGAGGAGAATAAAGTCTTATGGAGTAGGACGATCTCCATTCCCATCAACAGTGTCCCTTTAGCTAGCTATACCATGACTTGACTTTATTTCATAACCTGTTGGATTAACCATGCCATACAACCAAGGTAGTAAATGCTAAGGGGTTGATTTGTTGAAAAAGATGGCACGATGCACGGTATTAAAGAAACCGTCTAAATCCCTGGCTTACAAACCCTTATCTACATGCCATCCATCAAGCTACATGGGAGGAAAAGGAAAGGTGCAGTGACCCTTAAGGCACGTTAATTTGGGTGACAGTGAAACTGTCTTTTTGTAGATCAATAATCAATTTGTTTTATTGTTTTCTTTATTCTCTTTTTTTTTTTAAATTATTTTCGGTCTCATTTCCATTTTATCTTGATCCTCGCCAGCCCAAACCCTAACATCTTTTATTTTAGTTTCGTTCTTTTTTCTGTTGTTGCTGCAGGTGCGAGGGGACATGGGTGGAGGACTAACATTCTTATTGAGCAGAAAGATTGCCACTCTCCTTTCTTTCTTTCTTATTTTCCCTTTTTTTTTTTCCAAATGTGATAAAATAAGCCCTCCTCCGGTAAGTTCACATTCTGTGATCATATTCATCTTCAATGTAAATATATTTCCTTAAAACAAGAGTATCTAAATGCTTATAATATTTATAGTATGTAACTAAAATGAAATATGTTAAATGGATTTACTATCTTTTTTTTTTTACTAAGAATATATATCCTTTCTACTGTATTTTAGGCTAACATCTTGATAAATCTAAATAGATTTGCAGCTTGCCTCCCTAATGGTAGGAGAAAATAACCATGTTTTTTTTAAATATATGTTGTTTATTTATAAATACAAGGGAATATACAGCCATGCATTTAACACTTGTTAATACACTTCATGTATCTTAAGGAAGATAATTTACTACAAACTCACAAGGCTTCCATATTTTCTTCATTACAACAACACATAAAACTTTTAATACCACACTCATTCTTTAGGAATATAATGGGCAACACACAAAGGAATAAAGCTCTCTCTTTCTCCATTTTCTTTCATGTTACAACAATCATTGGCTTTACATATTACAACTAATTTTAAGAAATTCAATAAAATACACAACTGATTTAGGCTTGCTCTCCACCCTACCGTAATGGCGTCATGGAGCCTCATGGGCTCTAGCCATACCCCCGAGCAAGAAATTATTTAAGCTCCATGGTGATGAATGGAGTCTTTTCTCATTTTTACAAAGAGATAAAAATAACATAGCTCCCCTTTCATGCATCTAGGTTCTCTATTGTCAATTTTCAACCATAATACATACACTATATCACATGCTTGCAACTAATAAACAAGGGTAAACGAAAATAGGAAAAACTTATCTCTTTTCTTGGTGGGTGAAAGGATTGAACTCTTTTATCCATCTTTCCTCTCCAAGCCAAGGCATCTTCCCTATCTCCTCCAATAGGTGGACTCCTCTCCTCTTCTCATTCTTTCTACCATCTCCACTAAATTTCTCCGAGAGGAGAAGTGGGTAACAACCTCCTCTTCCTTCCTCTCTAAGATATATAGGATTTTCAACTTGCAACTCTTGGATGGGGATGTGTGGAGTGTCCTTTTTTTCCATAAATGAGGGTCCTTTCCTTATTAAAGAAGATACATGCACTTGGATAGTCCCTCAATATTTCAATTACATCCTCTCTTCAAAACTCGCCACTCTCCATAGTGAGGTCTTTTCAAGGGTCAAATCATGTCCTAGGGGCACTATTGCATGTTTACTTGACCCCTACCACTATGGTATAGACCCTAGAGGGTTTATTTTTGCATCCCAACCAAGAAAATTGACCAACAACCCTCTTTAAAGACCCATTTAAGGATCTATCCGAATTTGAAATTGAATAATGGTTTCTAAACCTTATCCCCCAACTTACAACTCACTTGATAAACAAATAAATACTCTCTCAAATCCACAATAAATTATCCCTTTAATATCAACCCTCACCACTTCAACATGTTAACTGTATTTCTTTCTAAGCTCTAAAAAGGGGGTCAAATTTATACCCTCAAGAAGAGTCTTTTAATTTTCTCTCAATGGTTCACCCTTCCCATGCTAACACCATTACCTTCCTGCACAATACCAACACCATCATAAGTAACAATTTGATCACATAAGTTTGTTAACTAAATATTTTATACTTTAGCTACATAATAATCCATTTAAAATTTCAATTAGCTTTTCACAATATATGAGTGCATTCCATCTTCATGGTAGTGACAATAAACAAAATGTCAAAATTAAATGCAAGAATATCACCAAAAGATCACCTTATTTATCATCCATAATATATCTAATCATCAATTCAAGAAAGGCATATAACAATTTAGGATTGTGTTAAGTATCTACGAGGTGGGGTCTTACATATCTCATCAGATTCTCACTGATGAAACAATTATTTTTAGGTGCACAACATTGGTAGAATTAGAAACAATGAAAAAGGTGGTGGATCAGTTTAGTTTGGAGGTAGGATGGAATGTGAATGCAAGGAAATTTGTTATCTTCTTTTTCAATACTAGCAGAGGACTACAAAGGATAATATCAAACATTTTGGGCTGCAACATAGGTACTGCTTCTTCAAAATATCTCAGAGCTATACCTCTTTTCCATGGGCAAGACAAAACTATAGTGTGGGTAGACACAATAAAAAAAATACAGACTTAAAATCGATTGTTGGCAAGGGAGTTGGTTAACCTTAGCAAGAATATTAACCATGTTAAAGGAAGTCATGGATGCCATACCAATCTATATTTTATCATGTGGTGATGTGTTTGATAGGCATTCAACAAAAAATACTATGGGATGGGGTGCTTGAGAAGAAGTGTATTTTGTTGTTTGCTTGGGATACAATCATGAAACCAAAGGTGCATGGTGGAGTAGATGTTAAAGCATTAGAGATTCATAATAGAGCATTGGGTGCTAAATTAATATGGTGCATATACAAAAATCTTGAGGAACCATGGTGCAAGGTGCTCAAAGCCAAGTATTTGGACTCACAAGTAGAGGACAAAATCCTTACAATAGCCAACCTGCAATAAGGTTCTACAATCTGGAATTTCATCCTTAATTAGAGATTAGTTGAATAACTGAACATGTGACTTGGTTTGTGAGGGATGGGAGCCATGCCTCTTCTTGGCATGATTCATGGAATGAGTATTAACCTTTATATAAGTTAATAGAAATGAAAGAGCCTAGTTGGATAACAAGCACTTAGTATGGGGTGTATCTTCATTCCTATGTAGATATCTAGGAAGTATGGGGCAGATTATAATATATATGGATGGATTTCAATTTATTGAATGTCAGACACAAGGCCATAGTCAATGTTGAATTGGAAAAAAGGAGAATCTTGATCATTGGAGAGGTTTTCGAGCCCTCAAGTGTAGGTTTTTTATAATCAGAGATGAAAGTGGGAAATTAATATGGATTGCCTCCAAAAGACTTCCAATCAGTATAAATAATGATGTGAAACTCGTAATTTTTGAAGGGACAATAGGAATATTTTTCTCAGAGGAAAAAAATGTTTCTTGAATTCTAGCCATGAACATCCTTTTCTGGAGGTTTCTTGAAAACTTTCTCGGTCTTTGAATTTTTTTTGTGAATTTTTTAAGCTCGAAAGTTGTTCTTGGAAGCTTTGGGGGGTTATTTTGTTGGTAGTGGTGTAGTACACAGAAAAGTTGCAAGTTGTAACTAAAGTTTTGGAAAAGAAAATTAGGAGGGTGATCCCACAATAGTGGTTTACAATTTTTGGCCAAACTGGACACTGAAATAATTTTTTTTAAGTAAATCTTCACATTCAGGCACCTATAGCAGCTAAACCATGAGGAATTTTAAGATGATGCAAACTATAGTTTCATGAAAATTTGTCTATAGATTCTAAATATATGTTTTTCAAAATTTTTGGGATTAGATTGCACTTCTTTTTCCATCTCCCTTGAAAAACAATTTTTTTGAGAGAACAACATTTTTAAAAAGTGACACTCACTGTATAATGCATACTTTTTTTCCATAAAGGATAAAATTCTAATTCTTTGGAATTTGGATTTTTAACTCTAATATCTAGTGCTTTCACTTGGTTAGATAGTGTTTTATTCAATATTTTT
>VDFB02000017.1:197780424-197872620 GCA_007258455.2 Sequoia sempervirens
GGGGTGATTTAAACATCATATTTTCTGGTCTTTAACAATCTTATCTTAATTTTATCCTTCTATTCCTTTACCTTTGACTTGAATCATAGAAATCATGTTGTTTCATTTACAATTTAATCTTTAAACAATTGGACATAACAGCTTGGTAGTTTTTATAGTTACATTAAATTTACTAGGTCACTATTTTACTTGCAAAAGTTCTTAATTAACCTTTTAAGTTTCACCTTTCAATTCTAGGTAATATCTAGTTTGGACCCCCCCCCCTTTTTATAGGGTTTACTATGCAATGTAAGATTTCAAACATTAGTTGATGTTCTTAATCATGAAATCTTATCTACCAGCCATAAGTTAACTCACCTTAGAATCTCAAACATTCATTAGTGGGTCTCCTTCTTATGTTGAATCATGATTTAAATGAGTTTTAAGAGGCTTATGAGTTATTGATGTCTAAGGTATGGGCACAAGATTGATTCTAACACATCCTTAAGTTTCTCTTAGATATCATCATATATAACCAAGGATCATTCACGTCCAAGTTACAACCTTAATTTCCTCCTTATCCATTCTCTAATTAACACTAGATGTGTTTGAAATGTATACATGACAAGAGTTATGAGATTTGTAGTGTGGTACTCTTTGTTGAACATATAGTTTATTCATAAATGATGCTTACAAAAAAAATATTCTACAACCAAGATTTGAAACATGCTAGGCATATTTATGGGTATATCATTCCTTCATCTTAAGGTTACTTGAGAACATTTAGGAAAATTCTACTACAACCTTCTCAGTTTGAGCTAATATTTCTTAATCATGTTTCCTCTAATTTAAACACTAATCCCATCTTCATCTTTTTCAATTACGCTTAACTATGATTTTTTATTTAACCCTTGCCTAAGGTTCACTAGGAGGAAAATATTTAAATAGTCTCAAAACACTCCCTTATATTTCCTAAGTTTGAAATAATGAATACTTTTCTAAAGTTGAACATACAGTTAACATTAATTTATTTAATTATTCAAGGTTATACATTACTATCCACAATAATTCAACTTCTCTATCATCATCATTAATGTTCTTTTTGGTGGAAGAATTTAGGTTCCTTCAATCCTAGGTATTGAAGTGAATCATATTATTTCACTAACTCATCAAAATATTAATATCCATACTTAACAACCATTTCTACCTTCCTAAAGTTTAAGAGAAGGAAGTGTCACATGATGATAGTTTCGATAACTCTTATTAGATGGACTATTATCTATATCACTTGCATAATCATAATATTCTTGAGGTATTGCCTTTGGAAGCTAAAGTGTTGTTTTGAGTTACTTATCATTAATTCAATACCTAAAATAGTTATAGATAAGCTAAAATATGTCTTTATAAGTTTTAACAAAGATGGTTAATTGTAATTAGATTCCAATCCTCCCACACACAATGGGCCCTCAAAAATTTATTAGATTGGAGAAATTTTGAAATTTCATTGTTCCAATGTTATTTGCTTGTTGACCACATAGATAATAGCTAAGACCCATCTTATTCCCAAAGTACCCAATGTTGCAACCTGGGCTCTCATACCATGTGTCATGCCCAAAAATTCTCACTAGAAAAACATGACAATTTTTTTTTCTTGAATATATTAATTGGGCTTATTAACACTCTAAGAGTTTGAGGTGCAATATGGTAGCATCCCATATGATTTGAATGCCATAAATAATCTTAACCACTTTGCATACACATACCAGGATGTCACTATTAAGAGTAACAACTTTGGCAATGATAAAATTATACTATTGTGCTTGATAAATTTTATGATATAAGTGTTATCAACATTATTATTGTTGTGATTATTTATATACGTAGTACACAATGAAGAGATACCTCCTTAATTAATGATATACCATACTTGTGAAAATCCATGCTCCTAATAATACTAATGTTAGAGCCCCATTATTGTATACAGGTCATCATTTTTGCTATTAATCTTAGAAGTAGTAATAACATTGATATCAATATTATTTCATGTCAAACCTACAAGCACCCTAGAATAAGAACAAGTTGATATTTAGATTCATTTTTAAAATAAATTGTGGGACTTGGATTATTAATAATACTTGCATTGAACCAAGTAGATAATATGATTATTAGCCTCAATAATATTATTCTCATATTAACAGATATTATATTATTATTATCAATAATCAACGATCAATACTAAGTCTCGTATTAATGTGACCTCCCTCTTTTTAAACAATAGAGTTAACATCAGTAATATTATTATTACCCCAATTAATATTGCCCTCCATAATAATATCACTATTTATTATTACTTGTATTTATTTATAATTCATTTCTTTATTTTTCTATATAAATATTTATTTATTTAAGAATTCATCTTTATTATATACAAAAATAATTAAATGAATAAATATATATTCATATACATATATTTCATTTATTCAAAAGATTTATTTACTTTTTAAGAAAAGATTAAAAAACCCAAATAAATAAATAAAAATGCTTCCCTTTTAAAAGTGGTTTTACTAGTATCTATTTTGTATTATTTTAATTTAAAATTAATACTCTCTCCCACCAATGGAAAAAGTAGTTTCTCTTTTTCTTTGAAAGGATATTAAAGAGACTATATTTAAGGACTTTATAAGGAAATAAACGTGGAGCCTTCTATTCACTCCATTATTTTTTTTGTGGTTAAATGCTAACTTGAAATTAAAGCACAATGCGTTAGTCTTCTTTGATTTGAGAGACAGTTTATGGGAAAGAATGAAACGAGGATGACGCCTTGGTGGAAAGCGAAGACAAACTCAACCTTAAAGTGTTTCATGATTAATTTAAAGTTCAGTTCGAAAACCCTAAATCAATAGTTATTAAAAGTAAATTTGTAAATTGTAGTTTTTAATATTGCAACGTCCATTTCGAGATCCAAATTTGAGGCACCCTAAAGTAACTAAAATCTGAAGATTTCAAGAAATAGTGACTTGACTGTATCAAGAAGCAGATCTGAACAAAGATGCTAATAGGCTTCGTGGTGGAAAATGGTATTACAAAATAAAAATTAAAGAATTATGCCAGCTGCTCCATAAATAGTTTTATTTCAAAGTAATCATCTTTTTTTTTGTTTGCACAGTCCATTGAACATCATTTTGGATTCATTTTAAACAATGCACATCAAGAGATATATTGATATATACTGATTTATTTTTAATGAATTGATTTACTGTAAGAGCGTGCAGGCTACAATTTAGGCTGAATGATTTCTACTAACTATTCTATTTTCTCCAGAAATATCGTGTTAGATGCAATTAGAGCTACCTAGCTTGTATGAGAATACAATGTTTGAAGTCTGAAAAGAGCCAAGTTGTTGGTTGTTTCAATGTAAATGATAACAAAGGGGAAAACATTAGTGGTATTTCCAATGATGCAGAATCTACGCTTGCAGAGTTTATTCCCAATATTCATTAATCGCCCAGCGACCAGAGGGAGAGCATTCAATTCAGATTTATGTATTAATTACTAAATCCTCTCAATCCTTGGGATGATACGAATCAAGCAATCAACATTACCACTGGCCATGCCTAATTGATTCTCTCTCAATACCGCTGCCTCCAAAGATTTTCTTTTAGTTCATCCATGACTCACATCACCATTACAATTCGATACAGGCTCGAGGCAAGGAATTAAACCCATTTAAATTAGTAGTTCTAATCTTATTTAGTCCAATGGGTTTTGACAGAATAATAAGAAGGGCACTATCGCGGTAGAGTCAGAGGGCAACCCGGATGTACTTCCATTGGGATAAATGACAATGACAATGAAAAGCCATCGATACAAAATACATTAATGAATTGATTTCAGACGTTTACTCAAGCAAGAACACTCCAGAACTAGGGAACGCATTCAAGAGAAATACTGACGACGAACATGACTGCCCACCAAACTGACTGGAGCGACCGTACTTTTTTTTTTATATACTCTAATTGATAAGAAGTCGGGTAGGCATGTGGCAACTATAGATGGCAATTATGGAGAACAATAAATGCAGACCCTAGAAAGGTGTAATGGATAATGGCCAGGACTCCAACAATAATTCCCAACAGCCCAATGCTTATATCAGACGATCCTTGCTAAACATTACCATTCTAACCATTATTATTTTATTAACAGGACACGATTCTGCACTTAGCATACATTTTTCTTGTTATCTATAATGCATTTTAATATGTTACCATGATTCACGGAAGACAAAAATAGAACGACTTATGAGAGGAACGATGGATTAGGAGGAGAATAAAGTCTTATGGAGTAGGACGATCTCCATTCCCATCAACAGTGTCCCTTCAGCTAGCTATACCATGACTTGACTTTATTTCATAACCTGTTGGATTAACCATGCCATACAACCAAGGTAGTAAATGCTAATGGGTCGATTTGTTGAAAAAGCTGGCACGATGCACGGTATTAAAGAAACCGTCTAAATCCCTGGCTTACAAACCCTTATCTACATGCCATCCATCATAGCTGCGTGGGAGGCAAAGGAAAGGTGCAGCGACCCTTAAGGCACGTTAATTTCGGTGACAGCGAAACTGTCTTCTTTGTAGATCAGTAATCAATTTGTTTTATTGTTTTCTTTACTCTCTTTTTTTTAAAAATTCTTTTCGGTCTCATTTCCATTTTATCTTGATCCTCGCTGCCTCAAACCCTAACATCTTTTATTTTAGTTTCTTTCCTTTTTGTTTTGCTGCTGCAGGTGCGAGGGGACATGGGTGGAGGATTAACATTCTTATTGAGCAGAAAGATTGCCACTCTCCTTTCTTTCTTTCTTATTTTCCTTTATTTTTTTATTTTTTTTTCCAAATGTGATAAAATAAGCCCTCCTCCGGTAAGTTCACTTCTGTGACCATATTCATCTTCAATGTAAATATATTTCCTTAAAACAAGAGTATCTGAAATACTTATAATCTTTATAGTATGTAACTAAAATGAAATATGTTAAATGGATTTACTACTATCTTTTTTTTTTACTAAGAATATATATCCTTTCTACTGTATTTTAGGCTAACATCTTGATAAATCTAAATAGATTTGCAGCTTGCCTCCCTAATGGTAGGAGAAAATAACCATGTTTTTTTTAAATATATGTTGTTTATTTATAAATACAAGGGAATATACAGCCATGCATTTAACACTTGTTAATACACTTCATGTATCTTAAGGAAGATAATTTACTACAAACTCACAAGGCTTCCATATTTTCTTCATTACAACAACACATAAAACTTTTAATACCACACTCATTCTTTAGGAATATAATGGGCAACATACAAAGGAATAAAGCTCTCTCTTTCTCCATTTTCTTTCATGTTACAACAATCATTGGCTTTACATATTACAACTAATTTTAAGAAATTCAATAAAATACACAACTGATTTAGGCTTGCTCTCCACCCTACCGTAATGGCGTCATGGAGCCTCATGGGCTCTAGCCATACCCCCGAGCAAGAAATTATTTAAGCTCCATGGTGATGAATGGAGTCTTTTCTCATTTTTACAAAGAGATAAAAATAACATAGCTCCCCTTTCATGCATCTAGGTTCTCTATTGTCAATTTTCAACCATAATACATACACTATATCACATGCTTGCAACTAATAAACAAGGGTAAACGAAAATAGGAAAAACTTATCTCTTTTCTTGGTGGGTGAAAGGATTGAACTCTTTTATCCATCTTTCCTCTCCAAGCCAAGGCATCTTCCCTATCTCCTCCAATAGGTGGACTCCTCTCCTCTTCTCATTCTTTCTACCATCTCCACTAAATTTCTCCGAGAGGAGAAGTGGGTAACAACCTCCTCTTCCTTCCTCTCTAAGATATATAGGATTTTCAACTTGCAACTCTTGGATGGGGATGTGTGGAGTGTCCTTTTTTTCCATAAATGAGGGTCCTTTCCTTATTAAAGAAGATACATGCACTTGGATAGTCCCTCAATATTTCAATTACATCCTCTCTTCAAAACTCGCCACTCTCCATAGTGAGGTCTTTTCAAGGGTCAAATCATGTCCTAGGGGCACTATTGCATGTTTACTTGACCCCTACCACTATGGTATAGACCCTAGAGGGTTTATTTTTGCATCCCAACCAAGAAAATTGACCAACAACCCTCTTTAAAGACCCATTTAAGGATCTATCCGAATTTGAAATTGAATAATGGTTTCTAAACCTTATCCCCCAATTTATAACTCACTTTACAAACAAATAAATACTCTCTCAAATCGACAATAAATTATCCCTTTAATATCAACCCTCACCACTTCAACATGTTAACTTTATTTCTTTTTAAGCTCTAAAAAGGGGGTCAAATTTATACCCTCATGAAGAGTCTTTTAACTTTCTGTCAATGGTTCACCCTTCCATGCTAACACCATTACCTTCCTGCACAATACCAACACAATCATAAGTAACAATTTGATCACATAAATTTTTTAACTAAATATTTTATACTTTAGCTATATAATAATCCATTTTAAATTTCAATTAGCTTTCCACAATATATGAGTACATTCCACCTTCATGGTAGTGACAATAAACAAAATGTCAAAATTAAATGCAATAATATCACCAAAAGACCACCATATTTATCATCCATAATATATCTAATCATCGATTCAAGAAAGGCATATAACAATTTAGGATTGTATTAAGTACCTACGAGGTGGGGTCTTACATATCTCATTAGCTTTTCACTAATGAAACAATTATTTTTGGGTGCACAACATTAGTAGAAGTAGAAACAATTAAAAAGGTGGTGGATTAGTTTAGTTTTGAGGTAGGACAAAATGTGAATGCAAGGAAATTTACATTATCTTCTTTTTCAATACTAGCAGAGGACTACAAAGGATAATATCAAACATTTTGGGCTGCAACATAGGTACTACTTCTTCAAAATATCTTAGAGGTATACCTCTTTTCCATGGGAAAGAAAAAACTATAGCGTGGGTAGACACAATAAAAAAATGTAGGCTTAAAATCAATTGTTGGCAAGGGAGTTGGTTAACCTTAGCAAGAATATTAACCATGTTAAAGGAAGTCATGGATGCCATACCAATCTATATGTTATCATGTGGTTATGTAGTTGATATACATTCAACGAAAAAATACTATGGGATGTGGTGCATGAGAAGAAGTGTATTTAGTTGTTTGCTTGGGATACGATCATGAAACCGAAGGTGCATGGTGGAGTAGATGTTAAAGCATTAGAGATTCATAATAGAGCATTGGGTGCAAAATTAATATGGTGCATATACAAAAATATTGAGGAACCATGGTTCAAGGTGCTCAAAGCCAAGTATTTGGACTCGTGAGTAGAGGACAAAATCCTTACAATAGCCAACCCGCAATAAGGTTCTACAATCTAGAATTTCATCCTTAATTAGAGATTAGTTGAATAACTGAACATGTGACTTGGTTTGTGAGGGATGGGAGCCATGCCTCTTCCTGGCATGATTCATGGAATGAGTATGAACCTTTAGATAAGTTACTAGAAATAGAAGAGCCTAGTCGAATAACAAGCACTTAGTATGGTGTGTATCTTCATTCCTATGTAGATATCTGGGAAGTATGTGGTAGATTGTAATATATACGGATGGATTTCAATTCATTGAATGTTAGACACAAGACCATAGTCAATTTTGAATTGTCCAAAAGGTGAATCTTGTTCATTGGAGAGGTTCTTTGTCCCTCAATTGTAGGTTTCATAATCAGAGATGAAAGTGGGAAATTAATATGGATTGCCTCCAAAAGACTTCCAATCAGTATAAATAATGATGTGAAACTCGTAATTTTTGAAGGGACAATAGGAATATTTTTCTCAGAGGAAAAAAATGTTTCTTGAATTCTAGCCATGAACATCCTTTTCTGGAGGTTTCTTGAAAACTTTCTCGGTCTTTGAATTTTTTTTGTGAATTTTTTAAGCTCGAAAGTTGTTCTTGGAAGCTTTGGGGGGTTATTTTGTTGGTAGTGGTGTAGTACACAGAAAAGTTGCAAGTTGTAACTAAAGTTTTGGAAAAGAAAATTAGGAGGGTGATCCCACAATAGTGGTTTACAATTTTTGGCCAAACTGGACACTGAAATAATTTTTTTTAAGTAAATCTTCACATTCAGGCACCTATAGCAGCTAAACCATGAGGAATTTTAAGATGATGCAAACTATAGTTTCATGAAAATTTGTCTATAGATTCTAAATATATGTTTTTCAAAATTTTTGGGATTAGATTGCACTTCTTTTTCCATCTCCCTTGAAAAACAATTTTTTTGAGAGAACAACATTTTTAAAAAGTGACACTCACTGTATAATGCATACTTTTTTTCCATAAAGGATAAAATTCTAATTCTTTGGAATTTGGATTTTTAACTCTAATATCTAGTGCTTTCACTTGGTTAGATAGTGTTTTATTCAATATTTTTTCTTTAATCAAGTTTTGAAGTCAAACCAATTACAATTAAGATATAACATGATCGTATAATGCATAATTTCTTTTACATGTATTGAAATTCAAAAAAAAATTTGTTGGATAAAGGACTTCAATATCTAGTGCACTAATATATATATATATATATATATATATATATATATATATATATATATATATATATATATATATATATATATATATATATATATTTGATAATTTTCTATTTTTCCACTTGTGTAGAATAGAAAGCTTGATTTTCGCTAAAAAACCTATTCTTAATCAAACTAAAAAAACAAATACGTAATAAAACAAAAAAATATTAAACTTATATTCATTGGAAAGCTTGTTTCAAGGACTACCTAATTCTAGTTGGTTCTGTAAAGTATTTTCCATTTTCATCTTCAAACTAAGCTCTGAAGTGCAAAAAAAATGATTTTTTTGTGAACAAGGCAAAAAAGTAGGAAAAGGGGGTTCGATCAAACCAAGGGGGTTTGAGCAAACCCCCAGGGGTTCAAGCGATCTAGGGTTCATTCGAACTCCCTTCCATAAAGGGGTTTCCATTTTTTTTTGGGCTGATTAGTCCGTACATGCATTAAATGGGTTCGCTTGAACCATGGTTTGAGAAAACCTTCTTTTGGTTCGTTCGAACCACCAAAATGAAATTTTTTGGCATGGGGTAATTTTTAACAAATTTTTCTTCCTCATTTGAATTGTAAACCACTTTTGTGGGTTTACCCAAGAACTGCTGGAATTCGAACAACAACTTCTTTAGTATAACTATTTGAATAAACCAAGTTCCATAATCTCTCCTGAATTCACTATTTGTTCTGAGAGAATAACACATGATTGTGTTCTCTAAGGAAAAATATTTAATTGTGTAGAATATTTGGTGGCTCTATAAATTTTCTTGCTCATTATGCTTTCCTGTAATCTTTATATGTTTCTTGATTGTGTTCATGATAAAACTTCACCATATGAGCTCCTGCATCTTTCCTAGATTTCATTAGAATTTTCTTGCTTACTTGCATGTATATAGTGTTCTTCTTTCAATGCCTCTATGCATGCACCCATTCTTGAGTTTTTTTTTGTAGTCATTTTGTCCTACAACCATGCAATGGAATGAAATTATGTTTTAAGGAAAAAAATTTCAATCCTGTTATCATTCAATGGACCAGTGCTTCTTGGCTATTTGAATCTTTGCTTAAGTTGGATGGGTATGTTCAGGATCATGATGGGCCAAAAAGTGGCAATATGATGGGTATGCAGCTGGCGACTTTTTTTTAACCAAAATTGATGAAACGGAAAAGGTTTCTAAAGGAGATTCTCAACTTTCCACCAATATAAATTGTGCTTTACTTTGAATTTATTAAGTAAATATTATTCATTTTCTATTCAAATTACGACTAAAGTCCTGATTGATAGACTAATTGGAAAACATCTATAGCTTTCAAATGGTATCAAATTTTTTGAATCCAAAACATACATCACATTCTATGCTTTGCATACTATAGGATTAAAAAAACTAAAAAATGAATTTCATGAAGTTTTGACTAAGTTAGGGTGGTCAAACATACGATTTTTTTATATTTTTTAAAAGTTGTAATAAAAATTCATAATTAATTATTTGCTTGGAAAAAAATTACAAAAAAATATCCATCACATCAAGACATGAGTCCTCTAATTATTTCTAAAATCTTATTAAAAAATATTATCATTTTATTGTGGTTCAGTTGGTCAAACAAACACCTACTTATTTTTTCCCTGAAATTTAAGTACTACTGCATTCAAATTTCAAATTTTCACCAAATAGATTATTAATTTTTAAACAAACCTAGTAGTTTAGAAACTACACTCAATTTGTTACAAATTTTATTCTTAAATATTTTTTAAATAATATAGATAACTTATTCAAATTTTTACATCAAGTTTCCTAACTCTGATCTTTCTGATTTTTTTGCCACTTAAGAGCTTGTTTATTCCATGATGATCCTGCACATATCCGGATGTCACATTTTATTACATAGGATATGCATCTTTTGTGTTTAGCTTTACCCTCATAGAAACCCACAAATTTGAAAATGCACATCTTATAGATCTTATATGCCTTAATTTGATCCTAAGTGCATAGGCATCAATTATTTCCAATAGGTGATATCAATCTATATCTCACTAATATTGTGTTATGTGTTTTGAGTTATTCAATATTTCAAGAATATATTCCCTAAATTTTGAGGGTATGTGCAGGATCATGATGGGCCAAAAAGTGGCAATATGATGGGTATGTGGCTAATGAGTTTTTTTTACCCAAAATTGATGAAACAAAAAGGGTTTTCAAAGGAGATTCTTAGATTTCCACAAATATAAATTATACCTTAATTTGAATTTAATAAGTATTTATTATTCATTTTCTATTGTAATTACGACTAAAGTCATGATTGATAGGCTGATTGAAAAACATCTATAGCTTTAAAACGACATCACATTTTTTGAATCCAAAACATGCATCACATTCTATGCTTCGCATACTATAGGATTAAAAAAAGAAAAATTAATTTCTTAAAGTTTTGACCAAGTTAAGGTGGTCAGACATACGAGTTTTTATATTTTTTAAAAGTTGTAATAAAAAAATCATAATTAATTATTTACTTGAAAACAAATTACAAAAAAACATGTATCACATTGGAGCATGATTCCTCTACTTATATCTAAAATGTTATAAAAAAATATTATCATTTTATTGTGGTTAGGGTGGTCAGACAGACATCTACTTCTTATTTTTTCCCTGAAATTTAAGTACTACTACATTGAAATTTTAAATTTTCCCCAAATAGATTTTTTTTTTAAACAAACCTAGTTGTTTAAAAACTACATTCAATTTTCTATAGATTCTATTCTTACATATTTTTGAAATAATATAGATAACTTATTCAAATGTTTATGTCAAGTTTCCTAACTCTGATTGTTTCGAATTTTTTCCAGTTAAGGGCCTATTTTTTCCATTATGATCCTGCACATACCCTTGATTTGATTATGTCAACCTTTGGTATAGCTTAAATGGTTATAGGTGTGCTACAATGAGTCCCTTCCTTCGATCTAAAAGGATCTTGGAGTCTTTTCTATCCCAAAAATTCATTCTTAGCCTTATGATATTTGAAAGTTTGAAGTAAATTGCTTGAAATGGCCAATTTCTTTGTATGTGTCTATGGTTATTGGAGGACATTGTGCAAACTATAACCATCTGATTCATGGAATGAAGTAGAAGTAAACCAAGCCCCTATATTAGGCTTGGCTCAACCTTATTAAGATAAGGAGCTTGTTGTATAAAGTTTTTGTGTCTAGAGTTATCCATTGGATTCTGCATGTTTTGAGTTTTAGCATGCTAGTTCTACTTTAAAGGCAAAAAAATATCTTTAAATTCATTGAAATACTACCTCATAAACTTTAGTTTGCATGTTATAAATCAAACACATGAATTGTTGTTAGTCGTGTAATTTGAATGTGTAGACATAAACTGACTTTAAGGAAGTTATAATTTTTGTCTATTTATAATAGTAAGTATCAATCTAGAAGAGTCATATGTATGTTATAACTTCAGTTCGCTTCACTCTAAACTATGTTATTGAATTTTCCTTATGATTCGATGATTACATTATATATATGTGTATGTATCTATGTATGTAAACTTGTGGTATTGCTGTATTTTCATGTAAAATTCTGATATTAGAACTTAACAGAATTGACATCTATTTAGAACTATAAACATATGCAAGTGGGAATATATATATATATATATATATATATATATATATATATATATATATATATATATATATATATATATATATGGTATATGCATAGGTGTAAGTTAAGAGTATAGTGTTATATTGTTAATGAGAGTAATAATTTTGATAGTTAATTTTTTATGTTATAAATGAAAATATTATAGTTATGGTATTCAACTGCTTTCCCATGAATTTTGTAGATGGTTTATATTGTTAAATATAAATGTGAGTCTATAGCCATGGAATGGATTCTTGAGCAACTTTTCGATTATTCTCTAAATTATTCATGCATAGATATGTGAATGGGTATGGCATGGAAGTAATTGTGGGATTTTTACATTGTTAAGTTATTTTGCGAAATGACTCTTAGAGTGTTCCAAAGGCTAGGGAGATTTATCTCTAGATGGAGATTTTTGTTTAACTTGATATTGGGGATTTTATTTTGATTATGTTTATGATGGTTTTTTACCTTGTACAATATATTTTCCTATGTGACTAATCTTATGGAACTTGTAAGAGGGAATGGAAATGCCTTGCTATGTGTTTTTCTTTGAGTTTTGAGATTGTGCAAGTGGCTTTGTGCTTGCTTTTATAGGGTTTCCTTGTTGTATGTAGGGGAGTGGCTCTCAATGGGGGCCAACAAAGTGGTGCTTGGGTAACCCATATGAGAGTTTTTAATTAAGTGATAACCTAAAAATAATCTAGGGGGATTTGGTAGTAAAAAATATTAATCAAGATAAGTAATGCCTCGCTCATGGCTCAATTGCTCATATAGGCTTGAGATGGGTCGAGAAGGCCTAGAATGGCAAGATCAACCACCTAGTCCAATTGGAAGCTATGTTGGTCCCACATAGTTTATATGGGGATCTAACGGTTGGTAGAGGCAGCAAGGGTAACCTAGGATGGGGGTCTAGTAGCCTAGGAAGGTAATGCCAGGGTAACCCATAGCAAATTACGTGATGACACTCCATCCCATGACAACTTTGTATCCTATTGGTTCTCATGTATTTGTGATATGGTGTGTCTTTGGAAGTGATGTATTGTTTTTTAATGTTGTTTTGTATTAGTTCATTATTGTCATATTAGCCTTGTTATATCTTTTTTTTATTGCCTTTTTGTGATGCTGGGACCCTTTGCTATCTCTTAGTAAAGGGGTGGACCTTTAGGTTCCACACGGTTGGGTGGGAAGTGCTTTGTTCTCCATTGGGTACCCTTCCATATGCTAAACTTGTATTTCTATAATCTAGAGAATATAAGTCTTACTGGAAATGTGATCTAGTTATGATTTATGAATGTTGCATACCTGGTAGGGAACACACTTTCTTCACCCTCTCTTTGGGTGATTAATTTCTACATTCTCATGTCTAAGAACATCTAACATACATATACCTTCCTTTTCCTTTTCCAATTTATGCTTTCTAGCTGAAAGGTTATTATCTTTTTTGTTAGTGGATTTCATATGTGGAAGTGGATCCAAGTATTTACCTTGCATTGATTTGCTGATACATGGAAAAATATCCTCCTGATGTGTTTCTCTTTTGTGACATTGATCTTATGAAACAACCATATCCACTTCTTGTGAATCTATTTGTGGATTGCTAGCAATTAATTGTCCCACAATCAAGATTGGATGCATGTTGAGCTTGATTCCTAGTTTTTTCAATTGAAATTTTGGAATAGGTATGACAGTCATGATATATTCCCTTTACCTTATTTACAAAACAACTATTTCAGGATCAAAAATTCCCAATTATTATCAAGCTTGGCTATATGATGCTATTGATTAGTAAAAAAAAAATTAAATTCGAGAGTTAAACTACTTAATCTTTCATTTATGAGAGTTTTAAGACTATGTGCACTGAATGCTTCTTGATCAAACTGATTAGGTAATTTAGTGCCTGGTCTCTCTTTGCTAGACCTATCGTGAAATATATCTTGACCGCAATGTTTGAAATTGCCTTTAACAGTTCCAACATATGTTTGGCAGCTTTAGTTTGTGCAAGACTCTTATTCATGTCTGACCCTTCTCCATATACAATGGATTCCTTAAGCTATATTTGTATAGTGGCCACATAAAAATTCTCTATCTTAGTGAATATGTTCTTCTAGTTGTAATTATAATGGTTCTAATTGTAGAGCTCATTTAACTCTCGTAGTGGATGCAATTCCATGTTTTCAGGTGTAACCAAGGGAGAAAAAATAGGTTCTATTTTATCTGAGAAAAAATTTAGGTTAAGATGAGTATCCACTAAAATTGTACCTAAAATGCTTTCTATTAAATGAGTATGTGCAAGATCAACATGGAAAAAACAAGCCCTTAAGTGGCAAAAAATTCAGAAAAATTAGAGTTAGACAACTTGATGTAAAAATTTGAATAAGTTATCTATATTATTTTAAAAATATGCAAGAATATAATCCATATAAAATTGAATGTAGTATCTAAACTACTAGGTTTGTTTAAAAAAAAAATCTATTTGGTGAAAATTTGAAATTTCAATACAGTAGTACTTAAATTTCAGGGAAAAAATAAGTAGGTGTTTGTATGACCACCCTAACCACAATAAAATGATAATATTTTTTATAAGATTTTAGATGTAAGTAGAGGAATCATGTCCCGATGTGATGCATCTTTTTTTCTCATTTTTTTCTAGTAAATAATTAATTATGAATTTTTTATTACAACTTTTAAAAATATAAAATACTCGTACCTTAACTTGGTCAAAACTTCATGAAATTTATTTTTTCTTTTTTTTAATCCTATAGTATGGGAAGTATAGAATGTGACACATCTTTTGGATTCAAAAAATGTGATATGGTTTGAAAGCTATCTATGTTTTTCAATCACTCTATCAATCAGGACTTTAGTCATAATTTGAATAAAAATGAATAATAATTACTTATTAAATTCAAAGTAAATCATAATTTATATTGGTGGAAAGCTGAGAATCGGCTTTAAAAATCCTTTTCATTTCATCAATTTTGGGTAAAAAAAATGTCATCAGCCACATACCCATCATATTGCCACTTTTTAGCCCATCATGATCCTACTCATACCCTAAATCTCTTAGTACCTATGGTCAGGAAAGATAGTAAAATGGCATAAGTTGTACTCAAAGGGAATGTTAATATTAACATACAAATAAAGTACACCAATATTAATACTATGTCACTTTTTTCCCAAAATGGACATTTACATTAATATTTTTAACTAAATCTTCATCTTCTCGAACCTATAGCACCTAAACCATAAAGAATTTGAAGATGATGCGAACTAGTGATTTGTGAAAATTTGTGTGTAGATTCTAAATATATATTTTTTCAATCTTTTTTGAAATAAATTTCACGAATCATTCAACATCTCCTTTAATAACTAGTTTTAGATAGAAAACAACATTTTTAGAAAGTAACATTTTCTATAAAGGATTAAATTCTAATTTTTGGAATATAGATTCTCAACATCAATATCTAGGGAATGGATATTTTTCATATTTTTTTGTTGCATTTTTTTTTAAAAATAATTTTTGAAGTCATTGTAACTATAATTTGGACATACATGTGTGTCGTACAACCTCACTTTTCTTGTATATATTGAAATCCAATTTTTCTTTTTTTGGTTAAACAAGGAAATCAATATCTAGGGAATGGGTATTTTTTGAATTTCTCTTACAATGGTTTACTATTTTTCCACCTCTGCACAACAAAGAGCTTGATGTTTAGAGAAAAACCTATGTTTAGTAAAAATTGAAAATTAAGTACATGATAAAATGAAAATATATCAAACCTATACTTGTTAGAAAGCTAGTTTCAAGGGATACAATCTTGAAAAAAATAATTTTTAAATGATGTTATTTAATCCCTCAAAAGGTAAGGAAAAAGTGGATTTTTCCCAACATTTTGATAGTTGTGAAGGAGACTCCATTTTGGGTATGATTTAATACTATAGGGGTTATATGCAAGGTGGTTTGATATAGGGGGTATTATCTATCCCTCTTCAATTAAAATCCTTTAGCTGGAGCCTCTCAAGACTTAAATCATTAGTTTTTCTAAAAAATAGTGATTTCAAGCAAAAATCAGCACATCCCAAAAGTGAGACACAACATTGTGGTAGCACCCTACTAATAATGTCTATGATCTACTCACTAACAAAATAAATTAATACCTATTTTGTGAATACCTACTAGTAATCTTTTATTGTATAATTATATATGTATTTTTAATGTTTAATTAATAAAACTTCCACATGGCTTTCCAATCCAAATAAATATTAAATACATGGAATAAGGCTCCTCAAACATGTATTTGAGCATGTTAGAAAATCACTTCTTTATCTAAGAAAAGGATTCGAGTCGGCTAACTACTTCTATGAAGCAGGTATGCACTAAACTATAAAATTAAACGAAGAATTATCACAATATAAATTAAATAGCTTACCTTAGAAGCATGCATTCCTCTTCCAAATGATATAAAATGGAAATCACCATCTTTTTGCTGTTCAAAATACTTAAAATAAAAATTATTTGATTTCCTAATTCATTTGAATGATAATGAAGATGGTTATGAATTTTATGTTTCATTGTTACTTGAGAAAATTTCTCATTGTTAACAACTATCTGTTGTCAAGCTGATAGATCTCCCTAGGAAAATTCTTTGTATGTTGAAGAATAATGTTGAGCAATAAGAAAATCCAACATAGAGTCGCTTAGGAATTCTAACCACTGTAAAATATAGACATAATATTAAAATTCATTCCTATATTCCAAAGGAACTTCATCTTGCAAGTACTATCGAAGTACTATTTTGATTCTGCAATGTAGGTGAAATAAAAATTACCTGGTACAAACATCCTCCATATTCATTAATCGAAGCATGTGTGATTGCTTCCACTAAGAGGGATGGGTTTTTAAGCTGATAATTCAAAAGCGATTGCATTTTTTCCAAACTTGTTTTGAAATTAGTAGGATAAGAAAGAGTACAATTGAATGCATTCTTTATTGAATTTTCTTCAATTTAAACCTCCATTTTCATCTGCTTCATGAACTCAAAGCATGTAATTGTACTACCTCTAATTAAATGTGCTCCGATTAAAGCCTCCACAACATTTGATATTGTTTTCAAGTAAATCCATCAATGTCTCTTGTCACAAACCTTCTCAATTTGCAAACTTATACATAGAAAATATCAAAATCAATGTTCTTCCTAATAAGCAAGCAATGGTTTCTATGAGAAATAGTATCAACTATTATTGAATCAATTGGCTTAAGTAAAAAGCCAAGATGAGAAAAAAAAATTATGTAAGGAATTAAACATGTCTTTTCCCTCCAAGAAGGAAAATATTAGTATATTCTCCTCATATTAAGGTCCACATTATGTTTGCCACTAATTTTTAAGCCTTGAGAGAGTTCAAACAAAAGATCATAACATGTATTAATACAACAATGCTTATCCCTATTTGCAACAGTCTGATACTATTACTAGATATTCCTATTTTTGCATAATTCGAATGTCATTATCTATTAGATTTCAACATTGGTTATTCATGTGGATGTTATAAACTATATATTGCCTGATATAATCTTGGACTATAACAATGAAGGTCAAAACCAGTAAGAATTAGAGATACATACGAAAAGGAATAATAGTAAAAAGTAAAGGAAACACAAAACAATACCTCATTTTAGTATCAAGATTTCTAAACCTAAAATATATTTACAAAGATTTATTTAGTCACTAGCATAATAAATATAGCATTTTAATACCTATTGCAGACATGAAAAATATCTTGATCAACTAACTTCAATTTTTCTTTAATCACCCCTCTATTAACCATTTCATTAACTCATCTTAATTTATTTGATTAAATCATTATACTCTTTTGATTGAATAAATCATTTTATTTATTTAATCCTAAAGCCCCCCTTTAATTTTAAAAATAAATCAATCTTATTTAATTAGCTTCTAAAGTCCCTCATTTAATTAAATAAATCAAATTCATTTAATTAAACTACTAACATCACCTCCTTTAGCTAAATAAATCAAAATATTTATTTAACTAAGTGTAAATCATTTTCCATCTCCTTTTGATTTATTTTAATCCATAAATCTAAATCAAATAGGTCAAATCACCTAATATTCACTTAAACTAACAAAATCATGATTAAGGCTAAACCTAATCCATGTCACATCCTCTATCTTTTCCCACTTGCATAAATAAATCCTTTAATTGATTTATTGAATCTTCATTTTGTCTCAACAAGGCATCAAAAAGTGGAATATTGCCCCATTTCAAATCTCCCTCTCAAATGACTTGTCTCTTCCAACATAGCATTAACTCCCTTCTTACATGTCCCCCACTTGGCATTTAAGACCCTTTCTTCTCCCTACATGTCAAATTTCAAATTTCAAAAGCCACCTAATGTCATTTATTGGCACATTCATCAAAACATGCACATCCTTGGCCCATTCACATGGTGACAAGTGACTCCTTCCTATTGGTTGGGTTTTTATCCCACATTCATCCCTTTTTCCTCTTCTCTCATAAAATTCTTCTATAAATGAAGAGGCTATCCTTCAATTGGGGCAGGTGCATGAAGTTGGGTAACAATTTTCTGGCCACTTATGAATTTTTTTTAATAAATGCACTTGTATTATAACACGAGTGCATTATAACGCACACACATTATTTTGCATTAAAAACAAAGTAAAAAGAAAAATTATTTTCCTTGGAATACCAACCCAAAGGCTTGGAGGACATTTCCAACAAGGCCAGAGACATGTTTTTGCAAATTCTACAATTTTTTACATAATTGGGTTCGTGCTCACCATCAAGATTGCATCTAGTTCAATATTGACAAAATCGAAAACATGGGTAATGTTAGGTTCTCTCTTAGCTATCCAACGATGTATTTTTTTTCACTTTTTGACAATGTTAAGCCTTTCATCCCTAATTTCTTTTGTTTTTATGTCTATTTTTTGCCAAAAAGCAGTGTTTAGTGTTTTTTTTGTTATAAATTAACCGTTCATCAAAATTTCAAATAAATTACATTTTTACTAAAAAGGGGTAAAAACTTTATTGAAAATCAGAGCAAAACATTACATAACAGCAAAGTGCGAAATCCCCAGGAACCAACAAAAACCACAAGAAAGGCCAAGAACAAAATCACTCTTCCCTAATAGCACTCCCATCCTCTGCAAGAATCCTCTCCAAATCTTAATATAACTCACAGGGAATCTGCTCCCACCAATCAATCTTCCCACCATCTATATTCTCCGATGCCCATTTGGCTAGACAATCAACTGCCCTGTTCCATTCCCTTGGAATATGGACATAAGATATCAACTCCATCAAAGAGCTAACCTGCAATATCTGTTGCACCAACATAGCCAATTGCCAGCTAACATCAGAAATCTTCTTTCCATGAAGTAAATTGACCAAGACCTAAGAATCTGACTCACAAATAACCTTACACCACCCTGAAGCATATTCCCATTTCAAGGCATAGAGAATAGCCAAGCCTTCCATCCTATTGATAGTCTGCATCCCTTCATTAGCAGAAAAAATAAAAACCACTGATCCAGAAGAATCCCTACCAACCTCGCCAATCCCAGCAGGTCCAAGATTTCCCGTAGATGAGCCATCTGTATTAATTTTCAAAAAGCCAGAAGGAGGGGGCAACCAACTCCCCACCCTTTGAACTTTTTACTTCACACGCCTACCTCTTCTGATGCAAGCAAAAGCTAAAGATAGCCCCTGAATACCTAGCCGATCAACCATCTCAACATCTCCTTTCTCTAACGGCAACATAATCTCACCTTTAGCTTTGACTATTTCCTAGATCATTCCCACAATTATAAACCAAATTTGTTGAATTCCCAAATTTTCACCTCGAAAGATTCTTCGATTCCTTTCCAACCAAACTTGCCAAAGCAGAAAGATGGGACCAACATACCGAACATCCTGCAAGAAAGAGGCCAAGGAGGGGGGCCTCCCCAGACTAATCCAAAACTCAACCAAGGAGGAGGCATGAATGCATGGGATTTTCCAAACACCCCACCAGAAATTGTAGAGCTGTAAGGTGAAGGAACAATGAAAGAACAAGTGAGGAGAGTCCTCCTCCCCACACCCGCAGAGAACACACCTAGATGGGCCTAAAAAACCTCTCTTTCGGATATTATCCCAAGTCAAACACCTATTCCAAGCCAAAGTCCAAATAAAGCAATTACACTTTGGCCAAGAAAAATTATTCCAAAATTTCTTCCACCAATGAACCTCCACCCCCTCAATCTGCTGGGAAAGCAACTCCTGATACCCAGAAGAAACAGTGTAAGCACCCTTGGGGTTAGGAGACAAAGCCAACACATCCTGATCCATGAGGGAGCTACAATTTTGACAAGAAAGAATGTAATGAAGCTCAGCGCACTCCTCCTCCATACCAACAATAGGCCATTCCTCAGGATTCTTCTATCTTGCCTCCACCAACTGCCCCTTAAAGGAAAGAGACTTAAAGTCGCATACCCTCGACCATCCTACTTCACAGAACCTCTAGCACAATGTAAGCAAATGAGGATACTGAGAAACAATGGGAGGGTGGCCATCCCAAGTGTCATGCCAAAAATGTGCCTTTGACCCTCTCTTGCATATCCAAAATAAGCCACCCTTAACGAGCGCAACCCCTTTCTTGAGAGTATTCCAAATCATAGATCCCTTCCCTGTCAACCTATAATGAGGGATATAACTTTGAGGAATCCCTGGAAAGTACTTTTGAGTCAAAATTCTGGCCCACACCCGGTCCTATTCCACACACCAACGCCAATACAATTTAGCAGCCAGAGCTATACCAGACAACAATGACTGCCTTAACCCAAGACCACCAAATTGCTTAGGGCTACAAACAACATCCCATCTAACAAGGCTCCACTTGGAAGATAATAAACTACCAGCCCATAAAATTTTTCTTGCTAAGGAATCAAGATCCCTAACAAATCCCATCAGCCCCACCTGAATCATACACCTATAAAGAGGGAGAGCCTGAACCACAAATTTGAGTAAGTGAACCCGACCCACAAAAGACAACTAGCAAAGGGTCCAATGAGTGACTTTGACACAAAAATTTTCCAGAATAGCCTACCAAGAATCCCTAGACTGCCTACCAACAGAAATAGGAATCCCAAGGTAGGTCAGCGGGAGATCCCCAATCTAAAATCTGAGAATATGAGCAATTCTCCTTTGAATGGAGTTTGGGGTATTGAAGAAAAAAATGGAAGACTTGCCCTCATTAATTGACTGGCCCGATGCAGCAAGATAAATATCTAACACCTTGCTCATGTTTGAAGCCTCCCTAATAGTAGCCATGCCCATCAAAGTAGTGTCATCCACAAACTGTAAGTGAGATTGCACTGGTAAGCCACCACCCCATTGCCATCCTTGAATGAAACCCCCCTCCACATTCCTTTTTATCAATCGTCCCAAACCTTCCACCAAAAGAAGAAACAAGTAAGGAGAGAGGGGGTTTTTTTGTCGTAAACCCCGAGAAGCACCAAAGAGTTCAGAGTGCTCCCCATTAATCAAAATAGAGAAGGAAACTGAATTCACACAACTCATAACCCAGCGAATCCACTCCTCCTCAAAACCAAAGGCCCCCGGAACTCTTTGGAAGAAGGACCAATGAACTCTGTCATAAGCCTTGGCCATGTCAAGCTTGATGAACATAGCCTTATCTTTGGAGTTGGCCATAGAATGAATAGTCTCTGTAGCAATAACCACCCCATCCAAAATTTGGCAGCCCACCACAAAACCACTCTGTTCCTCAGAAATCAGGAGCAAAAGCCACTTTTTTAACCTATCAGCAATCAACTTAGAGATAATTTTATATATAAAATTGCAAAGAGAAATGGGACGAAATTGAATTAACTGATCAGCCCCATCACCCTTGGGGATTAGAGCAAGGAAGGTAGAATTTAGGGCCCAAAGCATTTGCTTATTCTTTTGAGACTCTTGAAAAACTGCCAATAAATCTAGCTTGATAATCTCCCAAAATTCCTGGAAGAACTCAATCGGGAAGCCATCTAGACTAGGAGCTTTACCCTTCTTCATCTGGAAAATAGTCTTCTCTAGCTCCTCTAGAGAAATATCACTCATAGGATGCTCCATCATCTCCCAAGAGACCAAAGAAGGAATACAAGAGAGGACCTGAACCTCTTCAACTGAGTCCCCCTGCATGTCCTCCCTAAATAAAGAAGAAAAATACTGCACAACTTCATTTGAGATATCCTGAGTAGAAGAAAGAACCTCTCCCCTATCAGTCACCAAAGCTGAGATAGAATTACCATGGCATCTAGCCTTCACCGAATTGAAGAAGAAGGCAGTATTCTTGTCTCCCTCCTAAAGCCACTCAATCCGAGCTTTTTGTTTCCAATAGATTTCCTCCCTTAGCTCCCACTCCTCTAGAGCTTTCAATGCCCTAGCCTCGTCCCGCAAAAAATCCTCAGACACCCCATCCTCCCTTATCAACCTAGTAATACCATTTAGCTCAGCTTGTGTAGCAAGCTTCACATGGTAAATGTTTCCAAAGCAATGTCGGTTCCATCGTTTAAGCTGATACTTAACATATTGAAGGAGCTTAGCAAAATTATACATTGCAGTACCATAAGCAGGTCTACCATACCTCCACCATTCAGCAACACATCCATAAAGGTCAGGGTCCCACAACCACATTAGCTGGAATTTGAAGGTTGGCATTTGAGGCATCCGATCAGAAGAGATAACTAGCTTTATAGGCCAGTGATCTGAACCTCTCCAGTCTAATATCTCAGAACTAGAAGACCACATTCCCCCAACCCCAAAGTAGAAGACCATGAAATGATCTAGTCGTTCAGCAATGCAGCTATCACCAACCCTTCTATTGTTCCAAGTAAATTGACCATTGCTAGGTTTGATATCAACAAGATTGAGAGTAGATATATTGTCCTAAAACAACAATGTAGAAGGCTCTAGCCTTGCAATACCACCCCGTTTCTTAGCTAATTCAGTAACAGCATTAAAGTCCCCTGCAATGATCTAAGGATGATAGGGAAATAGGCTATGAACAAAACGAATATGTGTCCATAAAAGAAGTTTACCCTAGAACTCAACAGGTGCATAAACATTGGAGAAAAGAACAAACTCTCCCAACTTAGGACACAAGGCAACCATGGATAAAGAGGACTTGAAGGATAACCACCACAAAGATTGAATCTTCCGAGGGTTCCAGAAACAAGCCACACCCCCTGAGAATCCTTGAGCCCCAATACACTGGCATTGACCATTCTTCCACAACTTAAGCACTAAACCCATCATGCACTCAACAGATAACTTGGTCTCATCAAGAAAAAGAACATCAGGAGAATGACTTCTTACCAACTCATGAACAACTTTTTGTCTAGGGCCACTGTTCAAGCCCCTTACATTCCATGAAATAATGATCATTTCAAAGGAGTTGAAAAATAAGAATCTAGGGTTTTAACAGACCCTGACTCCCCCATCATCTTAATCTTTTCCAAATATTTCTTCCTGCCAAGTTTAACACTTTTCTCCAATCCCCCCTTCTTGCCATCCTTTTGCAAAATGCCCAGTTGAGGAGAAGGCTTGCTACTCTTAGCCACATCCAATCCAACATTCTGTGTAGGAAAAGATGTGCTTCCATCCCCCTACCCCAACTCAACATTTGGACCCGACAACACCTGAGCCCCAACCTGTACATCAATGACCATAGGAATGGCAGACTCATCCTATGGAGCAGGAGGAGTAGTGGAAGTGTGATCCTCCAGGCCAGAACCAACCACACCCAGATCCACACTTATTAGCCCTGGATTAACTTTTTGCTGACCCAAATCATCCAGGACCTCAAACCTATTAAAAGTATCCTCATCTTGTCTCTCCATCAAAGTCCTCTTTTTCCCTCTATTCCGATTACGAGCCTTAACAAGAACATAACCCTCAGCATCTGTACCCTTAACAGAAATAGGATTCTTCCCCTTATCAACATCAGAATTGTTATGAGGAGGAAGTGGAGGCTGAGGACCAACAGGCTTAGCCTTCAGGCATCTACGCAACCGGTGACCATATTCATGACAAAGGAAACACCAGAAAGGAAGGGTTTCATAATCCAATTGTTGTACCCAAGAATGGGGACCCACACACATATCAAAAGCATCTAGCAAAGGCCTACTCAGATCAATTTCCACACAAATTTGAGCAAAAGTCATTAATTTCTTACCTAGGGTTTGTTTCAAAGACCCCACCGGCTTCCCAAGCATCGAAGCAAGCATATGTAGAACATCCACATGACAACATTCAATTGGAAATTTGGGCAACTGAACCCACACCGAAACACGATTTGGAAGCTCCTTTGAGGGATTAAAGCCTGCATGCCATGGCTTAACGAACAACCCAACTTGGTTGTGAAAATAAGGCCCCCCCTCAAAAACCCTATTGCGATCAGCCAAGTAGATAAATGTGACCATGAAAAAATTATTTGCAAGCAGCATGACCTCCATTTCACCCTCTCGCTCCCAAGTCCTCCAAGCCCAAGTTTCCAAAAATTGTAGAGACACTCTCATTCCCAAAAATTTGTAGTACAGAGAATGCTTTGAATAATATTCAATATCCTCAGCAATCATCTCAATCAGAATCACCAATTTAGGTCTCTCTTTACAATGCTCAAGGCATCCATTAATCTTCGAGATCCGAGATCCACCAGATGAATTCAACTCCATAGATCTTGTATTCAGAGAGAAGAGGGTGTTTTCAAAAACCCTCACTCCTTGTCTTAGCGATTTCAAGCCCACTGTAGCATGAAAATCCATGTCAGACGCAACCCTAGATGGCTCACCCTGAGACATAGCCGCCAAATGGCCTGGGATAGACATGCACAGGAAAGATCCGGCCCTAGACACAACAGATTAGAGGAAACCCTCCCGCGTAGGAAAAATGACCAAACACAACTAGGCTAGAGCTTCAAAGAATAGCCGCAGCAAAAAGATTACCCCCCCTAGAACGAAATAGACGCCCACCCCAACCTTCGCACAAATAGAGAGAGCAAACACGAGCTAGGGCTTGGATTCCCTAGCTCGGCTCCTTGTAGTTGGAGACCGAAACACCATCCAAAATAAATTACATTTTAGAAACTAGACTCCATTCTCTTTTTTTTTTTTAAATATAAAAAAAATCAATTATTTTCAAAAATTTGTAAGGGGAGCACGGCCAAAATTCTGCTTTTCAGGAAGTGCCCACTTAGAAAATTAGTAAAAAATCAAATATTCAATAAAAAATTATCAAAAAAATTGTTCACCAACTAGATGCTATTAGCTAACTTCTGACCATAGTGATTTTTAAAATACTACAAAAAATTTCGCCGTGTTCAGGTCGTACAAGAGTTGCTATGTTATGTTTTTCTGACAAAAACAACACAAATTTCTGTACATCCCTCTTTTGAACCCCTTAATCTCAACCATTTTCAAAATAAATTAGTAGTTTAGAAAGTAGACTCAGAGCACTTTGATCCTTGTTTTTGTTCCATCTCAAAATTTTGAGTGTAACTATCATCAATTTCACATCCAAGGTCAGCATTTCCTGATTTCAGAAAAAAAGTGACAACTTAAGTCCCCTTTTTGGGAACCATCTTGGTGCACTTACCCTTTGATCATCCACAATTTCATGCAAAGTTACTTTCTTCATATTGTGAGCTAATTTTTTCCACTTCATAGCATTGCATCTTCATCATTGGCTTGTCAAGGGTTGGGAAAGGGCCACTTTTCACATCAAAGTGGCACCAATCCACTATGGAATAGGTATACATAGGGCTTCTTTTATGCTTTCAATTAGTTGATTTTGATTTTTTGTTTATGAGGCATAATGTATTATTTCATAGGAGCATTTGTAGGTTTGCATAGTTAAGACTAACCCATGGTAATGAGTGTTGGATTTTAGAATACTTGCAGATTTATGATGCTCACACTTGTAAATTACAATCCAATGAAAAACGATGAAGAGTTGTGTAACAAACTGCCTTAGCTCTATGTGTTGGTAATTGTCCTTCATCCTCATTTTTCATATTTCATAAAAAGATGTTGAATAATGACATATTTCAATCCTCATTTTCATATTTCATAAAAAGATACTGACTAATGGCATATTTCAAGAATGAGTCGCCCAAAAACTCCAAGCACTCATATGAAAAACTCTCTAAGCATTTACGTCAAGTGAGTGCTTCCATTATCTATCGGAAAAATAAAGTAAATAAAAGGTTAATAATATTACTTGTGACAACAAAAGAAAAAGGTGGAGCAAGTAATCTTAAATAAATAAATAAAAGCAAACATAAGCTCAGATTGAAGTCATTAAGAATAAAAGTACTACTTGCATGGATATAGGGTGAAAATCTAGGTGTTCCACCCTAATTGCTTTACTGAGTTGGCTTGGAAGCATTAAAGTAGTAGGGCAATGCATGACATATGGAATGAAACACAAAGATCTCATAACAAAGCTCAAAACACCAAAATTCAAGCACAACTCTAGAGGAAGCTCCACAAGTCTTCCTATATTCATATTTGGCTATTCATATATGGATTTTCTTGGCCATTTTCAAGAAAATTGTGGGGTCATTTAACATGCTTCACCAAAAGAAGTAGTTGATTCAAATGCTTAATTTTATTTCCATACTTGCAAACTCATCATGATATGATATTTAGAACTATTGCAATCAATTTTATGTAAATAAACTTGGATGGGAATTAACACTATAAAAGATGAGATATGTTCACTTTTTCACTGTAATTGTCATAATGTGGCTTTGAATCTTTTGTCAAAGGGAAGGGACTGTTAGCAGTTTTTTCATGAATAATTTCCACAACATGGTAAATCATTCCATTATGAACCGTAACTATTGCTTTATCTATCACATTTAAAGATTCACAAATGCCACTTACCAAAATCAAAATTTGACATTCCCCTTGACTATGCACCTGTGTTGTTCCTACCATAGAAACCTCTTTTGAAGTAGTTGAAAGTATTTTAAATTCTCTAGCCCTTGATGTACATGTTTCAATGCATTTCCAGTCAATACCAGTTACACCATAGTTATCTAATTCTAAGGGAAAAAAGAGGTACATATAGGAACTACACCATAGATTTTTCTTTTTCGTGATTGTTTTCAAATTCCTTAGACTCCCATAAAGTACTTCATTGAAAATTATTTCTTGAAAATATTTTACATTCATCAATTGTTATATAATACACTGTAAGACTATAATCAATTACATACAAAAAGGAGTAAATAAATAATTGAAAATAATTTAATCAAAAGGGAAAATTTTGAATACTTCGTCTCATCTGTTAGAAATAAACCTTCTCATGACGGATAATTCCAACTATTGTTTTCTCTTGAGAGCTCTTGATGCTACCTTTTCTACTCCTAATAGCTCCTGAAGGAGCCTCCTCTTTTTCCCATAGTTCTCACATCACTCTTGTACGACTAGGCGTTGTTTTCAAAGTCTTGAACCCTTCTCTTCTAGTTGTGGTAGCAGTTTGTTAATATTTACATTTGTGGTGGAATTTCTCACATGGGCATTTAAATATTTTGAATTCTATTTATTATGCATTTTCCCTTGATGTGAGTGCAAGTTGCTTATGTCATTTATTTTTGTTGATTTTTTTTTTCACTTAAGGTGAATATTATATTACCTTAAGGGTGTAATTAATGACATTTATTATTTTACCATGTTTCTTCCTAGAAAAGCTTCCTTCGTAAGACCTTTTTTAATTCATCTTAGTTGGCTTTTCAGTGAAATTAATTGTAATTAATGTACAAGCTATAGCTGTACATTCTTCTTGAGTATTCTACCCAGAAAATTTTATGAACAATTTTGTATGATATTTTTACACAGAAGAAGAATAAATATATCTGGTTGAGAGTAGAAAAATATTTTTCAATTGTGTATGCAGTTGCAGCTGGTGTTTAACTTTTTTGGGTTAAGTATATATGAAAATCTAGGTTTTCCTTTTGTTGTTTTTGTTTTAGTTTCTTTATTCTTCCCTACCCCTGGCCCTCATCTGGTATCAGAGCCAAAGGAACCTTTGTTTTTCTATTATGTTTGAAGTTATGGCCTCCACTTTTGGTGGATCCTTTTCTAGTTTGCAAACCCCTATTTTTATAGGAAAGAATTATGAGTATAGTTCTTTAACTATGAAATCCCTCTTTCTGTCTTAAGACATTTGGGCAATTGTTGAAAATGGTTATGTGGAGTTAGCGGACCAAGCAACATATAATGCACTCACACAATTTGAGAAAGATGCCTTGAAAGAACAGATGAAGAAGGATGGCAAAGCATTATTCTATATCCACCAAGAAATGCATGAGAGCATACTCCCAAGAGTAGCAGCAACAAAGCAAGCCAAGGAGGCATGGGATACACTTCAACTTGCTTACCAAGGTATGGACAAAGTAAAGGCTGCTAAGTTACAACTTCTTAGAAGAGAGTTTGAAAATTTATCAATGAAAAACACAGAGTTAGTAGACTCCTTTTTTACTTGTGTTGATATGGTTTAACTAATCAAGTTAAATTACATGGAGAAGTTATAGAGGACAAGAAAATTGTTGAGAAAGTTCTTAGAAGCCTCCCTACTAAATTTGATAATCTTGTTGTGACTTTAGAGGAAACTAAAGATTTGAGTTAGTTTAGTGTTGATGAGCTTCATGCTTCTCTTATCAATCATGAATCTAGACTAAATAGGTCAAATATGTCATTGGAAAATGCTTTTTCATCTTAATCATCCATATCTCATGGAAGAGGACAACAAAGACTCAGTCCTAGAGGCAGAGGGAGAAATTCACCTAGAGGTAGACGTAACAACAACTTTACAAATAGTGTTGGTAGAGGTCAAAATAGAATTTTAGAGGTCAAAATAAAAATTTTAGTCACCCAAGTGGCCAAAGAGTTAATAAATTACAAGTTCAATGCCATTATTGTAAGAAGTTTGGAAATTATGCTAATGAATGCAAGAAAAAATAGTATGATCAACATAGACAAGGTCAAAATCAGTCACATAGCAGCACTCAAACAAGCACTATGTTCATTGCATACACTAATATTGCTGAAGGAATTCCTACTAACTCTCCCGTTGAATGTAATATAGTCCAAGAAATCCCAAGTGACATATGGTACTTAGATTTTGGATTTAGTAATCACATGACTGATAATGCAGATTTGTTTTCTAGTTTAGATAAATCAGTTCAAATTAAGGTCACACTTGGCAACAACAACAAGGTCATAGTTTTAGGAAAAGGAACAGTTGACATTCTAACCAAAGAGGGGGAGCAGAAAAACATGGCTCATGTATACTATGATGCTAGTATAAAACAAAATTTAATGAGCATTTGGTCAATTGGTACAAAAGGGATTTAGAGTGTATTTGGAAAACAATGAGTGTGTGATTTTGGATAGATTCCCAAGCAATCTGGTTACTGCTAAAGGGGAAATGACTAACAAACGCATGTTTCCCTTGAGAATAAGACTGGTTATGAAGGGGACAACAATCAAAAAATTTCATGAGACAAATAATGTGAATTCTAGACCAACATTTAAGGCAAAAAAATTAGATACAAAAGTTGAAACAACATTTCAATCAGTTGTTTTAGATGAGTCTTGGTTATGGAATTTTAGATTTGGGAATTTAAATTTTGAAGGGCTAAAGCTATTACACATGAAGAATATGGTAAAAGGTTTTCCATTAATTGAAAAGCCAGAAAGAATTTTTGAAGGTTGCATCTTGGGAAAACAACATAGAGAAAGAGCACCACTTGAGATTGTATATTCATATATTGTGGAAAAATGCAAACACCGTCCATTGGAGGTTGCACTTATTTTCTTACTTTCATTGATGATTTCATGCAAAAAACTAGGGTCTATTTTCTAAAACACAAATCTGATGCATTTTGTTATTTTTAGCAATTCAAGGCACTTGTGGAGAAGTAGAGTGGCCATTATATCAAGGTCTGAAGGATAGATAGAGATGGAGAATATGTTTCTAATGATTTTATGAATTTTTGTAAAGCACATGGCATATACAAGCAATTTACAACCCGTTATACACCTCAAAAAAATGGTGTGACAGAAAGGAAGAACCAAACCATTATGGAGATGGCTTAGAGTATGTTGGTAGCCAAACATCTACCTAATGAATATTGGGCTGAGGCAGTCACAACTATTTTTTATATCATGAATAGGTGCCCAATGAAAAGTGTGAAAAATAAGATACCTCAAGAAGCTTGGACAGGTATGAAGTATAGTATTTCTTTTCTTAAGGTATTTGGTTGTGTTGCATATGCACATATTCCTAATGAGCTGAGGAAGAAGTTAGATAATAAAGGACAAAAATGTATATTTGTTGGCTATTGTAAAGATTCAAAGGCATACAAGCTGTTTAATCCTATCACTAGAAAGGTTATAATTAACCGTGATGTTCAATTTGTGGCAAAATGAAGCATGGGATGGAAGTATAGAAAAGAGTGTAAATATTACAACTGTTGTTCCTCATGATGATATGGCAGATGAAATGATTCCAAAAACATGTAGAGCTCCAATAGCAGCTCCTTCCACTCTTGAGACAACACCACATTCAGTAGCTCAAGCTACACCATCATTCACTCCAAGAAGATCTTCAAAGTTGTTGTCTACACCAGCAGTACAACAAACTCCATAGTCAATTACGGTAGTACCTACATTAGTTGGTATCCTTGGATAAAATCCATCTAGCACTCCAAATAGTTCTACATCTTTGGATCCAACATTAGCAAGTACACTACCATTAAAAACAAGGAGTTTGAGTGAGTTGTATAATGATACAACAAATTCATTTTCAGTTTTTTCTTTATTTTCTCATATTGATGATCCATTAACATTTGAAGAAGCTATTGGGGAAGATAAATGGGCACAAGGCATGGATGAAGAGATTGAGTCCATTGAGAAAAATGAAACATGGGATTTGGTTGATCTGCCTAAAGGCAAAGATGTAATAAGTGTGAAATGGATTTATAAGACTAAACAAGATGCTGATGGAAAATTGCAAAAACATAAAGCAAGGTTAGTTGCAAGGGGTTTTAGTCAACAACCTGGAATAGATTTCAATGAAACATTTTCTCTTGTGGCATGGATGGACACAAATAGAACAATATTGGCTATTGCTACTCACAATAAGTGGGCTATGTAATAAATGGATGTGAAATCTGCATTTTTAAATGGATATCTAGATGAAGAAGTGTATGTGAAACAACCAGAAGGCTATGAGATATCAGGTCATGAAAATAAAGTTTATAGGCTAAAGAAAGCATTTTATGGATTAAAAAAAACTCCTAGACCCTATTACAACCATATTGATTCTTATTTAAGATGGATTCCAAAGAAGCAGATGTGAGCCAACTTTGTACATTAAAGTAAATGAGTAAGGTAACATGTTAATTGTGTGCTTGTATGTAGATGATCTAATCTTTAATGGTGATCTCAACATAGATATTTTCAAAACAACAATGAAGAGTGAATTTGAAATGACTAACTTGGAACTTATGAAGTACCTTCTGGGCATTGAAGTCCATCAATCTAATGCTGGTATATTTATTTCTCAATCCAAATATGCAAGTGAAATTTTGAAGAGATTCAATATGGTGAAATGCAAGGCAACCCCAACACCAATCATGATGGGATTGAAGTTAATCAAAGAGGATGATGGACCATGTGTGGATCCTACATTGTTCAAAAGGCTGGTAGGAAGTCTTATGTATTTGACAGCCACAAGGCCTGATATTATGTATGGTGTAAGCCTAATTTCAAGGTTTATGAGTCTCCAAAAGAGTCTCATTGGCAGGTTGGTAAAAGAATATTGAGGTATGTGAGTGGTACAAAAGACTTTGGTATATTGTATTCTATTTCAAATGATTTCAAGCTTGTTAGTTATATAGATAGTGATTGTGGGGGTAGTATAGATTAGAGGAAAAGTACATCTAGGTACATTTTTCATCTTGGTACAAGTGTTATTTCATGGGACTCACAAAGACAACCTATTGTGACTTTATCATTAAATGAAGTTGAATATATGGTAGCTACTAGTGCAGCGTGTCAAGCTGTTTGGATGCACAGGATGTTGAAAGACTCAGTGAAAGATTAGAAGGAAGCCCCTACAATATTTTTTCATAACAATTCCACAATTGCTCTATCTAAGAATCATGTTTTTCATAAGAGAACTAAACATATAAATACCAGGTATCATTTCATCAGAGAGCATGTCAACAATAAGGGATTTGCTTAGAATTTTATAAGTCTAAAGATCAGTTTGTAGATATTTTTACAATACCTTTGGTGGAGGAGACTTTTCAATTTTTGTGAAGCTGTCTAGGAATGCTTGATCTTGCAAATATACTCAGTTGTAGTTTGATACAATTTTTGCTCATCCCCAATAGTTGTAATTAAGGGGGAGTGTTAGAAATCAGCCTTCTCATGATGGGTAATTCCAACTACTATTTGGTCCTAAGAGCTCTTGATGTTGCCTTTTCTACTCCTAACAACTCTTGAAGGAGCCTCCTCATTTTCCCACAGTTCTCACGTCACTCTTGTAGGGCTGGGCGGTGTTTTCGGAGTCCCGAACCCTTCTCTTCTAGTTGTGGCAGCATTTCGTTAATATTTACTTTTGTGGTGGCATTTTTCGCACCGGCATTTTAATATTTTAAAGTCTATTTAATATGCTTTTTCCCTTGATGTGAATGCAAGTTGCTTATGTCATTTATTTTTGTTGAAAAAAGTTTTTTCACTTAAGGTGAATATTATGTTATCTTAAAGGTGTAATTAATGACATTTATTATTTTACCCTTTTGCTTGCTAGAAAAGCTTTCTCCGTAAGACTTGTTTTAATTCTTCTTAGCTGGTTTTTATGGTGAAATTAATTGTAATTAATGTACAAGCTGTAGCTGTACATTCTTCTCGAGTATTCTGCCCAAAAACTTTTATGAACAATTTTGTATGATATTTTTACACAGAAGAAGAATGAATATATCTGGTTGAGAGCAGAACACTATTTTTCAATTGTATATGTAGCTGCAGCTGGTGTTTAACTTTTTTGGATTAAGTATATATGAAAATCTAGGTTGTTCTTCTGTTGTTTTTGTTTTAGTTTCTCTATTCTCCCCTGCCTCTGGCCCTCATCATCATTGCATTGAGATATAAAAAGAAGTTTGAAAATTACTCTCGTCTCCTCTCCATCGCAACTATTAGATAATGCATTTACTTTAACAGTTGAATGCAACTCCATTATTCTTGATATACCTTCAAGAAAGACAAAATATAATATCAGACAATTAAATTTTCAAATATCACAACCTAATAATCATGATAGAAAATCCCATTAATAAATGCATAACCAGCCTCGCAAATGTAGAAGTTACTATACAACAAACCTTTTTAGGATCTTCAACTGTTAAAAACTAAAAATATATCTGTTCTGTAGAGATAGGCGCACTAGCAGCTGTGCAACGTTTTGAATAATTCCTTCACATCTGAAGTGCCAAATTCAATTTTTCTCTATTATAAGATGCTAACATATTTGAATGATTACATTGAACAAATAAAAATATTTATTTTACAAGAAAATCAGGACAATAAATTATTCCAATTTTACTAGTGGCTTTATAATTGAAATATAAATTTTAAAAAGGTTTAGAGGTTTTTTTAATTTACATATTTTATCAATTATATATGTTTATTATTTTCTTATATTAAATTTAAATTTTAGATATTTATTGAAAACAGATTTTTTATTTATTATATTAAATTTAGTTTTCAGTTATAGAAAATTCTAAGTTTAAAAATTTGTTTAAAATAAATATAAATTAAGATTTACTTTTTATTTGATTATTTGATTTACTAATTTGACAATCTTAAAGATTTATAAATTTAGTACTTTTGTAATGAAATTGCTCAATCTTTCTAGATCTAAATAATTTGATTAATATTTTTTAAATAATATAATATTTATTTTGGAATCCTCTCTAAAAATAGGAAGTAACTAAGAGGGGTTGGATTTATATAACCATTTTAATACTAATTTATTTTACCACTAAACCTTCAAAAATTTGTCAGTAATGTTTACTTTTAAAAACAAACATATACTTAGAGACATTAGATTTCCACAGTCTATAGTGATGAGAGTATTAAATTTTCCTCCATTTAACTACGCGCTGGATAAATTGCACATAATTAAATCCAAAAAAAAAAAAATTAATCTTCTCAAGACATATATACATACACCACACATTACTATGATCATTAGTACTGAGTATATAAATGAACAATCATTATTATTAAAAATGAGAAAACAAATGTGTTTCTATTTTATCATAGACACCAATCTCTTATTATTTTAAATTTTAAATTTTAAATAAAAAGATCACCTGTGTTTGAGATCACACTCACCATCCATCATAAATGTTCAATGATCAATTTATAAGCCAAAATTAAATTTCAAAATTTTAACTTGATATAATTTTTATTTTTCACGTGTAAAATTTTAGAGGTATAATTTATATTTTAGATGTGTTCCATTAATTCATAACCCAAAATTAAATTTCAACCACGTGTCATTTATTATTAGTTTTTTATTTTATATATGTTTTGTATTTTTTTATTTTAAATATTTACTACCTAGAGACGTGTATATGAAATTTGTATGGATAAGCAACTAGAGATTATATGTATTGTTTATATTTTTAATGTGTGAAATTTTAAATGTATAATTTATATTTATAATGTGTGAAATTTTAAAGATATAATTTATTCTTTTAATGTGTTTCATTAATTTTTAATTCAAAATTAAATTTAAGTGATGCACCATTTTTATTATTTTATAATTTTATATATGTTTTAAAAATTACTTTAAAAAGAAATAGGTTGTTTGCAAGGATTTAACATCTCTGACTTTGTCAAAGTAGATGGAGCGAAACCAGGCGCAGAAAAATGTGTGAAGGCAGCAGAACACTGACGGTTGGAGAAGGAGAGCCTTGAATTGGCAGACAGGGGAGCATCAAGGCAATAGAGGACCCACAGAAGCAGGTTTTCAAACACATGGCAACCAAAATTTTCCATGAAATCCTGGACGAAATCCAAAAAGACAGTATGGGACGTCAGGGAACCCTAGGTCGAGAAGCCCCCTGCATCAATCGACAGCTAGGAATGATCCAATCTGGGCTCCTTGGAAAAACTAGACCCGAGCCAACTTCAAGAGGAGAAACGATAGAGAAGGAGACAAATAATCAATTAAAACTTGGATTCCGAAGACAAATACACAATATGAAAAGACATTTTCTCCACCGGATTGAAGAAGTAGAATAATGAAGATCTCAACCAGCTATCTGCAACTTTGATGGGACTACCTCAAAGAATGCATCTTGTTCGTCAAATGGATTGGGAGCGATGTGACAAAGCAGAAGATCATTGAATGGGTCAGTGACCACTTAGAAGGCCGGGTAAGAGAAAAAACCATAACTAAAGATTTCATTTTGTTAGAATACGCAAACCGGGGGATCAAAGAAAAAATTTAATTTGGGGAACCACTCTTTTTCAAGGGTTTCATTTCTACAAAAATAGATCGGGAACCAAAATTTATTCCCAAGCAGCACAAACCAAAAGCTTTCCACATTGGATCAGTCTGGAGAATTTACCCCCTGAATATTGGAGTGAAGACACATTAGGTAAAATTGGTAAAACCCTAGGTACCTTTATAGGCTATGAAGAAGAATTTTTCCTTGGAAAGTAAGGAATAACCTTGATTTTGGTAGACATAAATATGGAGCTCAAATTCATGGACAATTTAGAAATTTTCATGGAGAAATGAAGTTGGTTGCAAAAAATTACAGTTGATTCAAAAGGAGGTAGATGTATCCTATGTAAAGGATACATAGCAAGCTATTCAAAAGGGGCAGTAAAAGCAATTGACACTGCTTTGAATGGAGGATGGTTTGGAGAAAGACATACCCGAAGACAAAATCAAGAGAGCACAGAGGAGGACAACAATACAAAGGAGCAGTCAGGGGAGGAGGAAGTGGGGCCTGTGAATAATTCGAAGGTGTCGATTCTAGGTGGAGGGAAAACAAACCCTAGTGGAAGCCTGGATTTCCTTGAAGATTTAATGGATCTATTGAGAGATATGGATTTATTGGAAAGAGACATCAACAACAATATGTTGGCCATCTCAAAATAAGGGATAGATGAGGAATGTTGTATGGCAAGAAGCAGATACCAATCAATTCGACAATGTTGTCTTGCCAAAGAATTGAGATGTCGAGGTGGCTCTGTGGGGGGAAATTGAAATCGCCATTCTAGGGGAAGACATCAATGAAAGTTTTTTACAGATCACCATGGGATATGGAGAAGAAGACCAGGATATGGAAACTCAAGCCCCCCATTCCCCTGCAACAATGTAGAAGATGACCTAGAAGAGGACATCATTGGACCCTCCCCCACAATGGATCAACAATTGTTGTTGGAAGCTCAAATATAATCTGAGGAACAAGAGGAAGAAGAATCCCTTGGGAAATTAGGAATCAAGCAACAATTAACCAAAATAGTTAAGCCAGACTGTGGGAAATGGAAAACTAGGGGAAGAAAGTCATTACAAGAATTGAGGACCATAGATGGGGATGCTAAAGGGCAGTAAAATCTCACAACGATGCTAAACTCAAGGAAGGGATCTTCCCTTCTCATGTTGCCATGAGGTTGTTATCTTGGAGTGTCAATGGCCTAAATGACCCTAACAAATAGTATTTGGTCAAAAGAATACTTGTTTTGACCAAAGCAAACATAGTCCTAACACAAGAAACAAAACTAATCAATGAGGTTTCAGATACTCTCAAGAAAAAGGTCATAGGATGGAATGTTGCAGGGGTTAAGGAAAGCATAGCTTTCAGTGGCGTAGAAGTCTTTTAGAAACCAAACACGGTGTAGATAGAAATAGTGGTAGAAAACCCATGTTGGAAATATTGTTGGGTTCAAAGCATTCAATCCAAGCTCAAATTTGGGCTCATAAATGTGTATGGGCCCAACTCATGTATAAGGAAACGAATTTGGAAGACAATGCAAGGGAAGAACTTTATCTTAGTAGTGGACTTGAATGTAGTACTAGAAGATAGGGATAAATTAGGTGGAATCCAAAGAGAAAAATAATCCCAAAAGTATTTCAAAGATTGGATTATCAAAAATAAAATGTTCAATATAGACTTCAGAAATGACACTGATACATGGACGAAGAGGAGGTTGGGCCCTTGAATGATAGCAAAAAATCTAGACAGGTTTTTGTTCTTGGGAGATCTAGACAAGTTTCCATTTCTATTTGAAGCTAGTATTTTTCCTCGCGCTGGATTAGATCATTTGCCAATATTATTGGAAATCCAAGAAGATTGAAGCCCATATGCTCACCATTCAAATTTGAAAATATGTTGCTCAAGAAGCCTAGCTTTCCAGGGTTAGTGGAAGAATGGTGAGCCGGATTCCAGGTAATAGGATCAAAGATGTATTGCTTAATAACTAAATTAAAATGGCTGAAGCAAAAGATCAAGGATTGGAAATAGAACTGCTTTAAAAAATAATTTGAAACTAAGGAAAGCATTGAGGAATATCTCCTTAGTGTGGAGGAAGATATACTAAAGAACATAATGAATCAGTAAAACTAATTCAAAGAAAAGGAACTTCTGGGAAAATATGAAGACATCTTGGCTAAAGAGGAAGTCTTTTGGAAACAGACATCTAGAGAAACTTGGCTCAAAGAAGGTGATAAGAACACAACGTTCTTCTACAATAGCATGAGACAACAAAGAAGAGTGAATCAAATAACTAGTTTAAAGTGTATGGATGGGTCTTCACCTGAAAAACCAAGGGAAGTGACTGAAGAAGTGGCGAGATACTTTACAAGGCTATTAAATAATCTTGAAGGATCAAATTTGCATCATCAACAAGACATGCTGAAAAGTATTCCCAAGCTAGTCACAAAATATTAGAATAAGATGTTAAATGGAAAATACATTGAGGAAGTAAAAGTGGCCATATTTCAACTACATCCAGATAAATACCCTATGTTAGATGGGCTACTAGCTAGTTTCTTTCAAAGATTTTTGGGAATGATTGATGATGAACTAGTGGATGCAATTGAGGCCTCCTAGAACTCAAATAGTTTTCTCAAGGATGTTAACAAAACATTCATTGCACTAGTCTCCAAGAATGAAATCACAACAACCTTGGATGACTACAAGCCAATTGCTCTCTACAATGTGATATAAAAAGTAATGAAAAACTCGATGGAAAATAGATTAAAGCTCATTGTACCAAGGGTGGTTGTAGGAGAACAATCGAGATTTGTACTTGGGAGAGTGACACTAGATGGAATCACTATCGCACAAGAGGTGATTCAATTGTACAATAGAACAAACAAGCTAGAATGATAATCAAACTAGATGTTTGGAAAGTCTATGACATGGTGGATTGGATATTTCTGATCAAGGTTCTTGAGGCCTATAGATTCAACAAGTGTTGGCTTAATTAGGTATTTAATTGCATCTCCTTGCCTAGATTTCAATCCTAGTAAACAACACACCTGAAGGTTTTTTTAAAGTCTCAAGAGGACTAAAACAAGGGAATCTAATCTCCCCCTTTCTGTATATTCTCATGGCAGAGGCACTAGGGATACCAATCAATCATGGCATAAGCTATTCCTAGATTGAAGGAATAAGGGTAACAAGTGACTTACAAGCGGTTTCCCATCAACAATTTGTTGATGATACAACACTAATGGTTGCTGCTAAGAGGAAGGAGGCAATACACCTAAACACAATACTCAAGAAATATGCTAGGGCCTCGGGACAAGCAGTAAATGAAAGGAAATCTGAAGTCTTTTTCTTTAACACAACCACACAAAAAGGGTAGGAAATTTCTCAATATTTTAGGCTTTAAAAGAAGTGAACTACCTTGCACTTACATGGGTATCCCACTGGTGAAGGGAACTAGATCAACTGGATTATGGGACCCACTCAAGATCAAGACAAATGCTAAATTCAACTAATGGAAGGCTAAGTGGATAACTTGGGTTGGAAGGATAATGCTAATAAGATCGGTTCTATTAGCCCTTCCTATTTGTTGTTCCTCAGTATTGTTTGGCATTAATGTCAATACACTAAGGTTGACGTTACAGGTTGTGCACATGGTGATTTTCTTCAATTTTGCATGTGTTTATATATATATGTTGATCCTCATCCTACATTTGGGTTTGTAACATTCATTTGCATATCTATCGGCATCTTTACTGAAGTGTAGTGATACAAGTTATATTCTAAAATGGGGCTTTGTTACATATATCATAAAGAAATATTGTTCTCCAAATAAAATAAATAGGGCATATTGACACTTTTTATACAAGGAATCATTATCATGGTGAGATTCTTAATCTAAAAGGTGGCCAATGATAAAAGAAAGTAATGATAATGTTTTTTTTCTCAAGTCAAAATTACAAGAATATTTTGCATCCTTGGTGGTAATTATTGTGTTATTGAATGGGAATTTATTCCCATCATAATACCCGGACTTCAAAAATCATTATGTCGAAATGCAGAAAATTTTATGAGACTTCGATGAGCATTGATATTTGATTCATTCTTTGTTAGATAGGGTTTGATACCCTAAGCATGGCGGAAGTGGTAAGCACAACTTGTTTTAGAGGTGGGTTGTTTGGTTTGCAAGGAAACAAGGAGTATGTAAAGAGCAATAGTGAGTTCTTCTGGTTGCACCGATAATAGGTGTATTCCTTATTATACTTCTTTGTGTTTTGTGTGTTTTGAGATCTTTGAATTGTTTGGGATCGGTATTTATCTTGATTAAATATTTGTTAGTCAGTTGCAAGTTCAATTGTGTAACTTATGCTCTTCTTAATAAAGGGTTTGTGTAGAATAGTGTTTTGGTTTTATTTCAAAGATTAGTTTAAAAGAAATTAAAAAAATCATTCTTGGTTCAGCCTGTTGTTGTTTGAGGTAGCTTTTTGTGTTAAGTTTTTACCCACTGGTCTCTGTCAGTTTCATTTTTGAAAAAGAATTGTAAACGAGTTTTTGATTACTCCTTAATAGATATGTATATACTTTGTTCAAAAGAACCAAATTTGGGTCTACTGTAAGAGTGTTTGTTTATAGAGTATCAAATGTTTTCATTCATTAGAAAATGATGTTATTATGTTCATGAGTTTTGCTGTGAGTCTATCATTTTTGGATTAGTTATGTTGTGTCGGCTCTGCAAACTACATGATAGTTATATGTTGTTTTCTCTTAATACATTCTTGACAACTTTTATTCAATGGTTTATAGTTGGAAAATCTGGAAAAGGCAGCTGTTGTTTTTGGTTTTCATATGGCAGTTGCTCAAATAGTTTCTCAAACAAATTCTTTGTTGCAAACAAAGATCATATAAAATGATAGTAATGATCATTCAAAAGTTGTGATGTGAGGGTTTTTGAAAATCACATAATATTTCATTCAGAAAGGACAGTATATATATATTATTTTGAAATTTGACACATTGGAACTCTTATTCTGAAGTCATGACAGAACATAGTTTGTAATCAAAGAAACATAGATAAACTCTATATTCAAACTACTTCATATTTGTATATTTTTCAAAAAGACTATCAATGAGATAGCATCATTGTCAATGAGACAAATTAGCCAGTGAGGCTTTTTACAAAGAATATTTTTTTAGATAAGGCTAGTGAGGCCAAATTCGAGTGGTTTTATTCCCCAGGAGGGTTTCCACTCAAGACAAATTCTATGTCAATGTTTTTAAATGTGTTTGCTTCATTATCTATTCATTTATATTTTAGTATAAGTAGATTCATGATCAAAGTATCATTTAAAGAATTAAAAATTTAATTTGATTGTTAACATTGATTCACCCCCCCCCCTCTCAGTGTTAATTGCACTCCAACAATTAGTATTAGAGCCAGGTTTTTTGTTGAGTCAACTAGGGGTTTCAGTTTACGAGTGCTAATGGCAACTCAAGAAGGTTTATCGACAACTAGGGCACCACATTTTGATGGTACTAGATATGCTTTCTTCAAGTTTAGGATGAAAAAATATATCAACTCTCTAGGATATGATGTGTGGGTAGCAGTAGAAATGCATATACTGCTACATCACCCCCTTCTGATGCTGATCAGAAACATGCATATGATTGCAATGCAAAGGCTGAATTTAATGCTATTTGTTGTGGACTAACTAATGATGTCTTGACAAAAATAATGGATTGTAAGAATGCAAAAGCCATATGGGATAAATTGTCCACTATCTATGAAGGTGATGAGAAAGTTAAAGAAGCAAAACTTTAGAACTATAGATTTAAATTTGACAGTCTAAAAATGGGTGATGATGAAAAGATTGATGATTTTTTCTTGAAGATTCAAGAAAGTGTAAAGGCAATCAGAGGGTTTGGAGAAAACCTTCCTGAAAAGCTTGTTGTTCAAAAAGTTTTGAGATCTTTACCCATTAAGTTTGATCCAAATATTGCAGTAGGTGAAGAAAGAGACATTAATAAGGTAACTCTTAATGATCTCAATGGTTTCTTTACTACTTATGAGATGAGATTAAATGAACATAACTCTGGTAGTAAGGAATTTGCCTTTAAAGCTAAGGTTGATGTTTTAGATGAAATAGAATCCTCTTTTGTAAGTAAACTAAAAAGAGGTTCAGGAAAATATAAAGGGAAATTAGGTAACTTTAAATGTTTTAATTGTGGGAAGATAAGGCATTGTGCTGCAAGTTGTCCTAATAAAGATCATGAGACTGATGATGAAAGCAATAAAATATTTTCAAAGAATAAGCAATCTAATTTTAAAAAGAAAAATAATTTCAAAAAGAAGAAAAGCCTTTATGCAGATGTAACTGATAGTGAATCAGTTGAATCTTGTGATGAAATTGAAGAAATCTTATTTATGGTTGAAGTTGTTCCTGTAAAGGAAGATGAATCTAATTCTATATCAAAAATTGATCTTGAGGGAGAATTGAAATATGCTCTCAAAGAAATTAAGAAATTGAGAAAAGAAGCAGTTATCTTAAAAGATAAAGACTAGGAAAATGTATAAACTATTTCTGATTTGACTCTTAAAGGAGAAGAAACCAAGAAAATTCTTGAGATAACTCAAGAAAAATTGAAACATAAGGAGGATAGATGTAGCTCTTTGGAGGAAAAAGTTGTTAAGCTAAGAAATCAACTTGCCTGTCCTAATGAAGGTCAATGTTCAAATCATGATGATAAAGGAAAAGGTAAGATTTTTTGTGATAACTCTAGTTTCAATGGTTATTGTTTCAATTGTAAACAATTTGGTCATAAGTCTAGCAATTGCAAGGTTTTGTCTAAGAGAAGTTATAACATTGTTAATGGAAATCTCTATAAATTTCTTGTTAATATTCAATGTTATAAATGCAAAGAAGTAGGTCATATAGGAGCATTTTGTAAATCTGGTTTAAGAATACAGTCAAACAGAGCTAATGAAATTAAACTTGAACATTTGGAGGCCTAAATATGTTAAAGCCTTGATAGTTGAAACAAATTTTCACTCTGTTAAGATAATTTTTTGGGTTCTCCATAGTGGTTGTTCTCATCATATGACTAGTGAAAAAACTAATTTTATAGACTATGAAAACTATTTTGGTGGTTTTGTTAAGTTTGGGAATGATCATTGTATTCCTATAGTGGGAAAAGGTACTATTTTGCTTGAAAATGAAATCCCTATCAATGATGTTTATTATGTGGAGGGACTAACTCATAATCTTTTGAGTGTAAGCCAAATTTGTGACAATGGCTTTGAAATAAAGTTCTTTGAAACAAGATGTGTGATTGAAAGGAATTCTTGTAAGACAATAGTATTATAGGTTATAGAACAAATGGTAATGTATATTACCTACAAGAAAGCTCAAATAATAAGTAGGAAAGTAATGTTTATTTCATGAGTCAAGTTGATGAGTCTAAATTATGGCATAGAATATTTGGCCATATTAACTATGATAATCTGGTAAAGATAAGTAAAAATCAAAATGTTAGAAACATGCCTATCATATCTAAACCAGATATAATCAAATTTGAAAAGAATGTCAGGAAGGAAAACAAGCCAGAGCAAGTTTCAAAACTAAAGAATACACATCAACTAGACCTCTGCAGCTTGTTCAAACTGATCCATGTGGACCAAAAAGGACTAATTCTTTGAACAATGAGAGTTATTTCATGTTGTTTATATATGACTATACTCATATGACTTGGGTAACATTTCTTGTACATAAGGGAGAAGCTTTTCATAAATTTAAATTTTTTAGAAAGTTGGTTGAAAATGAATCTGATCTGAAAATCAAATGTCTTAGGTCAGATAGAGGAGGTGAATTTACCTCACAAGAGTTTGTTGATTATTGTGAAGATCATGGAATAAAAAGGAAATATTCAGCCTCTAGAACACCACAGCAAAATGGTGTTGCTAAATGCAAAAATCGAACAGTGAAGGAAATGGCAAGAGCTATGTTGCATGATGCAGCTTTGTCAAACACATACTGGAAAGAAGCGGTGCATACAACTATTTACATTCTGAATAGAGTTCATATAAGAACTAAAACACAACATACACCATATGAATTATGGTATGGAAAGACTGCTAATGTAAGATATTTCAAAAAGTTTGGCAACAAGTGCTTTATTAAGAAAGATACTGGTAGCATTGGATTTTTTGAATCAAGGTGTGATTAGGGTATATTTTTGGGATATTCTACACACAGTAAAGCATACAGGTGTTACAATAAAAGATTAAGGAAGTTGTGGAAAGTGCCAATGTTAAGGTTGATGAAAATTTACAAAATTGTGAAAAGTAAAAGAAGCTTGATGATGATGGTGATTTTATTGTGCAAACATCTAATATAGATTTGAAAGATAAAAATGAACCTTCAAGTTCAACAAAGCTTGTGCAATCAACTGAACAAAATATGACTGGTGATATTACTGAACCTTCTTCTCAATTGTCTTCTAGGCTAATGAAAAAGAACCATCCTTTTGATCAGATTATTGGTGATGTGTCAAAACGAGTTCAAACTAGAAGACAACTTTTAGGTACACAAGGTAATGGTGAACAAGTTTATTTATCTTTGATTTTTGAAGTAGAGCCTAAGACATATTTTGAAGCTAGTGGTGATAGTTGTTGGGTTAAGGCTATGCATGAAGTACTTGCACACATTGAGAAAAATAAAACTTGGGAACTAATTCCTAGACCTGAAAATAAAAATGCTATTGCTGCAAAATGGGGTTTTAGGAACAAGATGGATGAACAAGGGAATATAGTCAGAAATATAGCCAGATTAGTTTGTAAAGGTTATTCTCAAGTTGAAGGATTGGACTTTGATGAAACTTTCGCTCTTGTGGCTAGGTTAGAAGCAATTAGAATGTTTTTGGCTTACTCTGTGTATAAAGGTTTTAAAGTATTTCAAATGGATGTTAAAACTGCTTTTCTCAATGGTGACTTATCAGAAGAAGTTTATATGGAAAAACCTAAAGGATTTGTTGTTGTAGGTAAAGAATGTTATGTTTATAGGCTAAAAAAGGCCCTCTATGGTCTGAAACAGGTACCTTGACGCTGTTATTCAAATTTGGATACCTATTTACATGAATAGGGCTTCTCAAAAGGTGCAGTAGAAAGCAATTTATACTTCAAAGTGAAAGATGATAGTATTATAGTTGTTGTTGTTTACGTTGATGATATTATATTTGGCAATAATAATGATGCTTTTTGCTCTGAATTTCTAGCAATCATGAAGTCTAAATTCAAAATGTCAATGATTGGTGAACTTTCTTTCTTTTTGGGTCTTGAAGTAAGTCAACTTGATAAAGGAATATTTATCTCACAAAAAAAATATGCTAAAGAAATGTTGAAATATTTTCAAATGATTGGCTGTAAACCAGTTGGGACTCCTATGGAAACTAGCTGTAAACTTTCAAAGGACACTGATAAGCCTAATGTGGATCATACTCTGTATAGATCCATGATTGGTAGTATTCTATATATGGCTACCACAAGGCCTGATATTATGCATGTTGTATGCCTAGTTTCATGCTTTCAATCTGCACCTAAGTTGTCACATTTGAATGTAGTAAAAATAATTTTAAAGTATGTTGCTTGTACACAAGATTTCAGTTTGTGGTATCCTAAACATGGTGATTTTAATTTGGTTACTTACACTGATGTTGACTGGGCTAGAAATATTGATGACAGGAGAAGCACTTCAAGTGGTGCTTTCTATCTTGGAGGTAGATTAGTAGCCTAGCATAGCAAGAGGCAAGATTCAATATCCTTTTCAACTACTGAGGCTAAATATATAGCAGCTGCTACCTATTTTACATAGGTGCTTTGGATGGTTTATACCTTAGGTTAATGTTGTTAGGCCTGTTCACATTTTATGTGATAATACAAGTACTATTAATATCTCCAAAAATCTTGTACAACATTCTCGAACTAAACATATTGATATAAGGTATCATTTTCTACATGAAAAGGTGTTGGAAAATGAAGTTGTACTAGATTTTGTGGCATCTAATGATTAGGTGGTTGATATCTTTACCAAACCCCTTCCTAAAGCTCAGTTTGAGATGCTCAGAGACAAGCTTGGTGTTGTCTCTATCAGTTCTCTTCCATGTTAACCCCAGTGCCCAGAGTTAGGGGGAGCAGTTCTTGCATATTCCTTTGTCCCTCAGTTTTTTTTCACATTTCAAAGTACAATTCTTGTTTAGCTTAGTTCTCTGTCTTTGGCATTGTGTCAAAAGGGGGAGATTTTGGCAGAAGAATTTGAATTTTGGAAGAAGAATTTGATTTTGGCAGAAGAACTTTTTTTTGATATGTGATGTTTAGATTTCATACTATGTACAGTTCCGCTTGTGTTTTTGGCAGTGCTATGTTTCACAGTGATATGCAGTATTCATCGTGATATGCTTTGTTTATTCATTCTTCAGTTACAGTATCTAATGGTTTCTCTCATATGTGATAGGATGGGATGGGTATGTACTCCGTGTAGTCATCATGTTTAGAACAAGTATATTATAGCTTTGTGTTTGACATCAATGCCAAAGGGGGAGTTTGTTGTCCCTCAGTATTGTTTGACATTAATTTCAATACACTAAGGTTGACGTTACAGGTTGTGCACATGGCGATTTTCTTTAGTTTTGCATGTGTTTATATATCTTTGTTGATCCTCATCCTACATTTGGGTTTGTGACATTCATTTGCATATCTATCGACATCTTTATTGAAGTGCAGTGATATAGGTTATATTCGAAAATGTGGCTTTGCTACATATATCATAAAGAAATATTGTTCTCCAAATAAAAAAATAGGGAATACTGACACTTTTTATACAAGGTATCATTATCATGGTGATATTGTTAATCCAAAAGGTGGAAAATGATAAAAGGAAGTAATGATATTTTTTTTTTCTCAAGTCAAAGTTACAAGAATCTTTTGTATCATTGGTGGTAATTATTTTATTATTAAATGGGAATTTATTCCCATCATAATACCGGGACTTCAAAAATCACTATGTCAAAATGCAAAAACTTTTATGAGACTTCAATGAGCATTGATATTTGATTCATTCTTTGTTAGATAGGGTTTGATACCCCAATCATGGTGGCAGTGGTAAGCACAACTTGTTTCAAAGGTCGATGGTTTGTTTTGCAAGGAAACAAGGAGTATGTAATTAGCAACAGTGAGTTCTTCTGGTTGTGCCAACAACAGGTGTATTCCTTATTATGCTTCTTTGTGTTTTCTATGTTTTGGGATCTTTGAATTGTTTAGGCTCGGTGTTTATCTTGATTAAATATGTTGTTAGTTAGTTGCAAGTTCACTTGTGTAACTTATGCCCTTCTTAATAAAGGGTTTGTGAAGAATAGTGTTTTGTTTTTATTTCAAAGATTAGTTTAAAAGACACAAAAATGACCATTCTTGGTCGAGCCTGTTGTTGTTTGAGGTAGCTTTTTATGTTAAGTTTTTACCCAGAGGTCTCTGACAGTTTCATTTTTGAAAAAAGAATTGTAAACGAGTTTTTTATTACTCCTTAATGGATCTGTATATACATTGTTCAAAAGAACCCAATTTGGGTCTATTGTAAGGGTGTTTGTTTATAGAGTATCAAATGTTTTCGTTCATTAGAAAACCTTGTTATTATGTTCATGAGTTTTGTTGTGAGTCTATCATTTTTGCATTAGTTATGTTGTGTCGGCTCTACAAACTATATGAAAATTATATGTTGTTTGTTGTTAATACATTCTTGACAAGTTTTATTTGATGGTTTATAGTTGGAACATCTGGAAAAGGTAGTTTTCTTTTTTGGTTTTCATATGGCAGTTTCTCATACAATTTCTCAAAAAAATTCTTTGTTGCAAACATAGATGTTATAAAATGATAGTAATGATCATTCAAAAGTTGTGATGTGAGGGTTTTTGAAAATCACAGAATATTTCATTTAGAAAGGATAGTATATATATATTGTTTTGAAATTTGACACATTGGAACTCTGATTTTGAAGTCATGACAGAACAAAGTTTGTAATTAGAGAAACAAAGATCAACTTTGTATTCAAACTACTTCATATTTGTATATTTTTCAAAAGGACTATCAGTGAGATAGCTTTATAAGACTATCAGTGAGATAGCATCATTTTTAGTGAGACAAATTAGCCAGTGAGGCCAAATTCGAGTGGTTTTATTCCCTAGGAGGGTTTCCACTCAAGACAAATTATGTGTCAATGTTTTTAAATGTGTTTGCTTCATTATATGTTCATTTATATTTTAGTATAAGTACATCCATGATCCAAGCATCATTTAAAGAATTAAAAAATTAATTTGATTGTTAACACTAATTCATGCCCCCCCTCTCAGTGTTAATTTCACTCCAACACTATTTACCTAATGTGTATAATGTGTTTGTTGAGTGGGTGTGCTACTAGCCTAGCAAAAATGTATAGATAATTTTTTTGGAAATACAATGAAGAGAAAAGGAAAATAGCCCTGATTGCTTAGGAAAAGTTATGTAGAACCAAGGAGGATGGTGGACTTGGCTTCAAATACCTAGATATGAAAAACATAGCTCTTGGAGAGAAGCTTGTATGGGATATGAACAAAGAACCACATAGCAAGTGGTAAAAAATCCTCCACAACAAGTATATAAAAGACAATAGCAATGTTGACATCCTAAATATTGCCAATCATCTGGCTAGTTCTAGAATTTGGAACATCAAGCAGAAATACAAAGGAATAGTCTATGCCTTTCTCTCTTGGGATGTTAATGATGGAGGAAAGGCATTTTTTCGGGAAGACTCATGGGATGGGTTCCCAAGTATGGATAACATAATTATAGCAGAGGAGGTCAAGCGCATGCTAAAAAGCATTTGGGGCAACCGAGTTAAGGATTACATCATCCCAAATTTAGATAACATGTAACCACACTAATTCCCAAATTTAAAATGCAGCAATAAAATGATTTCATAGATTAATTCCCAAAACTTATATGCACAAAATTTTAATATAATATTTAATGCTTGATTCAATAGTTGGAACTAAATTGGATATAATAAATTAATCAAAAATTGCATTCAATTACACTATAGAGGATAATCATTAATTTCACTTTATTGAAAAACAAATACAAAATATTTAAACAGTTTATTTCTCAGATAATTTAATCATGAATTAAAAAATACTTATCTTTTTTGAAATGTGCAGATAGTCATATCGATTTCCTAGAGTGGATTTGGATTCAATTTCTTATGTCTGTGAGCAATCGAGGAGGAACCGGTTCTTATCTAGAACCAAGCATGTTCCTATTGAGAACCAAACAAGATGCACCTCTCAAGCATCTACACAACATGATCCAGAGCACAAGTACTCAACATGCACAACAGCCTTGGCCAGGACAATCTCGGGTGCACTCTGTACCCTGAGTTGGAAACACTCTGTGTGCCCTCTCCTTCAATGCCCACAACCTACCAACCCAAAATCTAACTCTCAGTAGTCTTTCCACAAATTTCTTCTTTGTTTTCTCGCTTTTCAATCTATGTCAAAACTATTTAGTTTCCATAGGTTTTATAGAACACAAGGGTAATTCCAACCGACACACCGTTTAGGAAAAATAATTACATTCCAACATCCCATAAAAACATAAATAATTATTTTATCACATTTATTTCTTGAACTATGATATTAGTTGTTATTACTTTTATTATTTTTTCTTCTATGGGGAAAAAGTCACATAACCATTCTCCCCCTGTAAATTAACTATTTCCTTGGTAGTACAAGATGCATCTGCATCACAAATCAAAAGCACATAATCAGTAATTGAATAAACAAATATTAAATACTTCAATATATAATACTTCGTTTGAATTCATAGAATTTTCTCTTTTCAATTAGCAAGTACTTTCAAGAGAGTCTTTTTTGTCCAATGATGAAAAAACTATAGATACATGTCAAGAATTTACAATCAAAGAAACTAATGCTATTTTATATGTTTAATCACATATTTTAACTTTATCAAAATTTTCTAATTTAACTTCATCATTATATTAAGATTATTATCATGTATTGACATAACATTTATCTGGTGAATGGCATGCATACCCCATACTATGTATTCATTCATCATTGAAAGTATATATATAATAGATAATTAATATATTCTAAGATGACAATCATGCATTTTGGACTACATGAGTATCTTCTTTTCATATACAATACTTGATAATCCACATGTACAAAGTTATTAGGTTGATCAAGTCCAATAACAAAGTACAACAAAACACGATAATATTTAACAATAATAGAACAACAGTAACTATTAACATGTACAAACCACTTTATAGAGAATATTAGGTCTAGTCTTTCATGTTTTTAATTTAATCCAAAGATGAAAAAAATGATGATATGAAAAAATATTTTTGTTCCTTACCTTGTATGATTTTATGAGTTATGGATTATGAGCCCACCACACTTCCACTATGTCATTCTAAAACTAATCAAATATAGGGTATACCCTGGAATAACATATCACACTCATCTTTAAATAGAAATCCTAAGTCTTTATTAAATATACTCTTATCCTTGTACTTCTTTTAAACCCATTAATTATTTTCTTATTTAATATGGTATAGGGTCATTAGAATTGATTAAGAACAACCCAATAGAAGATTTCTTTAGGTACCCTAAGAATTTTATTCTTATATCAAGGCTTCTAATAACATGCTTCTCTTACCATCCATATTTATCCTATCTTCACTTTCTTCCAATTTTGACCCCTTAACAATACCTTTATGGTTATGCGATTCAAAAATTGTTTTCTTTCTAAATTATAAATCCTCTAAATGAATTTTGATAAGATGATCCTTCTTTGGAACATTTTGAACCATATTAAATTTATTATTATTATTTTTTGTCAAGTTTTTTTATGCACATTCATTCATAAATTTCTCTTATAGATATATAAATTATACCCCTATATATGAAAAAATCACATGGTTGTTGGAAAATCTCTATCTTTGATTTATTTATGCCCTACATTGTATTTTATTGAATATCTGAAACCAATCATAAGAAATCACCCAACCCATATATCATGGTTTATTTGAGGCCATAATATGCCCTAGCATACTAAGGTGGCTTAGTAATTATGCCTTTTTACAAACCTTATCTCTTATTATCATAAATCTCTCTTTTAAAAGAGTTTTCTTAAATATTCTTCATTACTCTAGATTTTTTATTTTATTTTAATTTAGGAATAAATATATATTCGATATATAAAAATAAATTAGGGTTACCTCTCCCCCTATTAAAATTCAACATGTCCCCATGTCTCATCCTAAGAAACACTATCCCATTCTATATCCAATAATAATATTTTCAAGGTCTAAGATGTAGAAATAGCATGGCCCTATGGTTTTATGTCCTATAATATATATTCTTAACAATTCATTCCAACCATATTGTCATTTGCCTAAATTTAAAATGTGAATCCAAAAACTAAGTGGGTTATGGGCTTACAATGTAACTTACATTAAACAAATATAGATGTTGATTTTGTACAAACATGATAAGCATAATAAATCACTCAAAATAAATAGAAAGGTAATGGAAAGTTGGTATGATATTACAATTTTCACCCTAAAAATAATAATACACCAACTCTTAAAATAAATGGGTGCTACCTGAATAGAATATGAACTTAGTACCACTAGAGTGATCATCTTGTGTTTGAACTCTGGTGATAGAAAAATCAATGTTCCAAGAGCTTCGTTAATCATCCAAAACTATATTCAAATTTGATATTGATATCTAACTTAAATTCATCATCTTTTAGAAAAGAATAGCACAAAATATTTTGCAATTTTTTTTCTAGCACTATGCTTGATTTGCATGGCTGAAATGGTTTTAGTGTGAAGAGGTATTTTCTCCCTTTATGTTCACAGTTGCATAAATCTTTGTATCAGGTTGTGAAGGAATATTGGCTGAGTTGTACTTTTGTCCATGTTTTTGTTGTCTTTGAGGGCATTCTCATTGGAAATTTTTCTCACCACATGTCCACCATCATCCAAGCTCTGGTCTATATTTGGTGGAATTAACCATATTTGTTTCTCGGCAATGGAAGGTATTTGGATTGGATCCATTTTTCCCTAACTCATATTGCTTTCTTTTTCATTTCTCCCTTATTTTCCTTGTAACTTGATTATATATTTCAAAATTTTCAACATATTATGTTGCTTCATCCACTAAATGGCTTACCACACCATACATGAGTTTGGTATTCATTTCAAACCATTAATGAATCGAAATAACCTATCATGTCCTTTAATAAATGGTACAAATCGATTTTTCCTTTCAAAATTTTGTTTTTATTAATTTACTAATTGTAATCTTTGTTTTAATTCAAAAAAACCATTTCTCTTTTCCTATATAAAATAATTTGAAAGGTATTTTTGCTGAAATAGTTTTTTGAAGTGTGACCATCTTGTTTTGTTGGCTCTTAGTTTTGAGGTTTGGATGGTATCTTGCCACCAGTTCAAAGAACTATTTTTTAATTGATAAGTAGCTATCTTGTCCTACCATAGCTACTAGTATTTTGTAGATCAAAATATCTTTCTAGGTTGGTTAACCATTGTTCCGCTTCTTCCCCAGTGCTTGTATTACCACTATATTCTGGTAGTTTAATTTTTTGAGCAAAGTTGTCTAATTCCTTTCGTGATTTTTTTCATCGTCGGACGATTCTGATTCCAATGTATGCAAACTACTATTGGTAGAAGTTGAGTCTACCTTTGATGATGCTAGTCGCTTTTTAGTACTTTTGGATTTTCTTTTGCTCTTTTTCTTGCTTGAGTGTCTATTGGATTTTGAACTTTTCTTGCTCTCTAATAACTCAATAATGTTAGGTCCCTTTTTTTCTTGAGCTTCTTGCCTATGTTGTTGTACTTGGGAAGATAACTCAATGAATTCTTGCATTAAGGCTTAGTTGGTTTTCTGTAAATCCCAATCATTAATTTTAGTTTATTGCATAGCAAATACAAAAGATTTAAACAATTTTATTTCTCAAATAATTCAATCATCCATTAAAAAATACTTCTTTTTTGAAATGTGTAGGTAGTCCAATTGATTGCCTGGAGTGAATTTGGATTCAGTGTCTTACGTTTGTGAGAAATTGAGGAGGAATAGGTTCTTATCCAAAACCAAACAAGTTCTTATTGAGAACGAAACAAGATGCACTTCTCAAGCATCTACACAACACACTCCAAAGTACAAGTACTCAACATGCACAATAACCTTGGTTGGGACAATCTCGGGTGCACTCTGTACCCCGAGTTGGACACACTGTGTGTGCCCCCTCCTCTAATGCGCAGAGCCTACCAATCCAAAATCTCACTCCCAATAGTCATTCCAACAATTTCTTCTTTGTTTTCTCACTTTTTTGTCTGTGTCCAAACTATTTAGTTTCTGCAAGTTTTATGTACAACACAAATGGTAATTCCAATCAACACATCCTTTAGGAAAACAATTACATTCCAACATCTTGTAAAAAAATAAATAATTATTTTGTCACATTTATTTCTTGAACTATGATTTTAGTTCTATTTTACTTTTATTCCTTTTTTCTTCTATGGGGAAAAAGTCACATAACAATTCTCCCCTTGTAAATAAACTAATGTCCTCAATAGCACAAGATACATCTATACCACAACTCAAAAGCACATAATCAAATTGATATTAAATACTTCAATATATAAGACTTTGTTTGAATTCATAGACTTTTCTCTTTTCAATTAGCAAGTACTTTAAAGAGAGTCTTTTTTTCCAATGATGAAAAAACTATAGATACATATCAAGAATTTACAATCAAAGAAACTAATGCTATTTTATATGTTTAATCACATATTTTAGCTTTCTCAAATTTTTCTAATGTACCTTCATCATTATATTAAGATTATTATCATGTCTTGACGCAACATTTATCTAGTGAATGACATGCATATCTGATACTATATATTAATTCATCATTGAAACCATATATACTAGCAATTCTGTGTAAAAACACACAATGATGAGCCAATAGGCAGAGATGTACAAGAAAGGGAAGCGACGTGCAGGGACTGAGGCTAGGATAGTTTATAATGTGTTGTGGAAAATGCAAACAAGATCATGACACAGTGATACATACTGGTGCATACTTATTCTACAAAGCATTATATAAGAGGAATGCAATGAACAATTTAGAGATGAAATAATAAAGCACAAGGTAGAGAGCGAGAATGAAGAAAGCATTAGAGGGAGAAAGATAAATTGTAAAAGACTAACTATTGTATGGGAAAATATAGATTGTTAAAGAGCACCAAATCAAGGATGCAACAATATATTAACATATATTATATAAAACAAGCTATTTAGCCTAAGGTAGAGATCAATAATCAATAATACCTAACGTAACCAAACATAGAATCAACAACATTACTTATTTTATTTTTTTCCATCCATAACCAAAAAATGAAAGCCATAAATCAAACAACATTGGTTTCAATACCCACCCAAATACAGAAAGCCACAATATAGCCCAAGCTATACAATAATAATCAACAAAAACTCCATAACCTCAATAATTGAATTCTTACATATATATTGATATTAAAATATACCCAATATAGTGTAAGGTAGAGAAAAATAATCAATAATACCTAATGTAACCAAACATAGAATCAACAACATTAATTATTTTATTTTATTCCAACCATAACCAGAAAATGAAACCCCTAAAATATAGTCTTTTCAACAACACCTTCTACAAAATGAAACAATATAGCTTAAGAATAGAATTGTAATCAACAATTCCCAATTGAAGCTAACAAAAAGCGTATAGGATTGACTATTTTATTCCATTGCAACCATAACCACAAACTAGAAGCCATAAATCAAACTATTTTAACATATATTGTATAAAAGAAGTTATAAATCAAGCTCTATCAGTTTGAACAATGAAAATGTACTCTTTTTAGAATAGAACCCTATATAATACTGAAAGAATCTTGGCATTACAACAACACCATTTCAGAAATTGAAATAATATAGCGTCTACAAGAGAGCCCTATCAAAAATAAAACTATGTAGGCTATGATAGAGAACAATAATTAATAAGATTTTTGATCTTTTCTCAACAACATGGTTTTGAAAAATTGAAAGAATACAATCTTTTGAAGAGGATCCAATAAAAAAATAGAGAATATAGCGTAAGGTAGACAAGAACAATTGACAGAAACTGCATAATGTCAATAATTTTGTTGGATCATAAGAGGGATCATGGCATAATATAGCCTTTGCAACAACACCTTCTAGAGAATGGAACAATATAACTTATGCAAGATAACAATAATGAGCAATGCCCAATGGAACCTAACACAAAGTGGATTAACATTAACAATTTTATTCCATCACAACCATCACCTAAAACATATGAATTCTATCTGAATCTTATGTCTAAAACATAGAGATCTATAAATAAGATGTATAAAATAAAACACAACAAAATGAGTCCTAGTTTCCACCCTTCCATATTGGGTCATGCAGCCTCATGGACTGTTACCAAACCCCCGTGCAAGAATATACATTGTCAACCACTTTGATCAGGGGTGGAATGAATTTTTATTATCACAATCAACATAGAGTATATTAAGATCTAACTTTCTATTTCACCTTTGCAACTAATTTTGCAATTAGTTCATCAAATTCGCCATTATAGCTAGAGTATGGTCTGGAAAAATAAGAAAAAAATGTGAAGTTTAATGTGGTGAACATCTGTATTTGATAGAGAATATGTAAATCAATAAATTTAAAGAGCTATATAATGTATAGTACAAAATATACAATAGACATGTAATGCAAGGCATCAAATAAGTAAAATTTAAGTATACTTGTGCATGCACTACATTCGAGCAAGTAGACAAGAAAATGAGGGCTGATGCGCACCCTACCATATTGACTCATGGGGCACCACATGCTCTCACCAAACCTCTGAGCAGGGAAATAAACTGACCACCATTGTGGTCAATGGTAGAAGCAATGTTTTGGCCACTAATGACTATAAATAAAATCATTGGAATCCACATTATGGCTAGAGTATGATTTGGAAGAATAAGAAAAAAGTGTGAATATTAGTGCAGTGGTCATCTCTAATTCATAGACAACATGTAAACCAAGAGATATCAAAGTTGATTATTTTATAACACACAATTTTCTATGTACTTGTAATGTGAGGAATGAAGTAAACAAAACTTAGACATAACTAGTGCATGTCACAAAATGCACTCTCAACATAAGAATGCAACACCTGATGTCCACCCTACCATATTGGGTCATGGAGCATCATGTTCTCTCACCAAACCACCAAGCAAGAAAAAATAAATTGCTCGCCATTGGCATCAATGGTGAAAGCAATGTTTAGGTCATTGCTTAATTAATACAAGCTCTAAAGGCATTGAAAGGTAAATGTATGATGATTGTTTGGGTTGAGTATGGTTGCAAACATGAAAGAATAATGCAAAATTATGTGTACTAAACACATACTATTGGTAGACAATAAATCAATTAGAAAGATAAAGACTTATACAATTCATAACAAATTGTATGCAATGAAGGTTTAGTAGAAGAGTGAAAGAAAATAAAAGTTAGGCATACCTTGTGTAGGGAATCAATTGGAAGATCGAGGGAATAAGGGAGGCCTACTTTTCACCCTTCCACATTATGGCATCGAGTGTCATGGATTCTCACCAAACCCCTGAGTAGGGAAATTTTTTGTCTAGGAGTTTAATCTATATCTTAGTACATACATTTGCAATCTAAAATGTTGTCAACAAAATATCATTAGTCACAAGGGAAATTATAAGTTTAGTACAACAAACATGTGTCATTACTACACAATATTTAAATGAAAAAATATAAACAACTGTATAGTCAGTAACAAATAACATCTTTAATATATGTGGAATCAAATACATCATATAAATAGGATGCAGGAATATAATTGTCTTATAGAAGCTACCAATTTTATTAAGCTGAAATCACTATTATCTTTTTTTTTAAATATATAGGGTTGCGGAATTTGTGACAAAGAATTTTGAATGTAATTACAAAAGAAGAGATGGAAAGAATGAGATATAGCCTTACCTTGTATACAAATAGAATATAGTTCCAACTTGAACAACATGGGAAACTTGTTAGCATGAAGGTATTAACAATTGTGAAGATTTGCAGTAACAGCTAGACATGTTCCTAATCTAAATTTGTTAGAACCTGAAATTGTTAGAAAGAAATGATTCAAGTGCGATAGCTAAGGAAGTGGCACTATTTGGTAAAGCAGAGGAAGCTATTGAGAGAAAAGTTAAATTTAAATAATTTATGTTTGTTGGTGGGAACAAGGGAAAACATAAACCAAGAGTTGAGTAGCAACTTCTCGTAGTGATGACTATATAAGTAAAACTTGTGGAATGTTAGGTAAAGTGATCAAAAGTGGGAATGAAGGGTACTGTGAAAGAATTGAAACAAAAAGGAAAAGGAGAAGTAGTGTAGTTACTATGAAAAACAAAAAGATTTCATGATGGTGGCAGTGTAGAAAATTGTTGGAGACGATCCTCTTCTTTGATTCAAAGTGCATTGTTTTTGTTGGAATGTAGCCTAGAATACCTATCAAAAGAGAAAGGTGGATCTATGTGTATTCCTACTAGTGATTTAACATGAGAGAGAGATGTGAATGTTAGTCCCTTCCTTTCTTTAGTTCCAATATCTGTTGTAGTTTTCTCTAGTGTTAAGCCTTGAGATTTATGGATTGTTATAGCCTAGGCCATTGTCAACGGGAGTTGTCTTCGGCTGCCTCATGTGATTGGGATAATTGGGATGAATCTTAGATTGTCCTGATCCCATTCTAGGCCAATGTAGTTCTAGAAGTCAACAACAATATATTAAGGTAGTTGAGGTGGTTTAGCACCCCTAGCATATACAATAGCCTTCACTAAACCCAACGATCCATTGACTAGGCTAGCTACCACCCAAAGATTTGTTGTCAACATTACTTGTTGACCAATTGAAAGCAAGAGATCTACTTGAAGTTGTTCATCATCACCATAATAAAGTGCATTTTTTTGGGAATATTTAGTAGCACTAATTGCAATTGGAACATTTAATTGTTGTAACATTTTCCTGTTGTGCAAAGCAACCAAGCTATTTGTTGGGCATAAGTGGATAGCCTCATCAAAATTCTAGTTTTTCTTAAATACAAGCATGGATTTTGTTCGATTCATAAGAATTTTTCAATTAACCAGGGATTGCTAGAAATTTCTAATATTCATAAGGAGTGTATGAAACTATTGTTGTCAATCAGATTGTCCATGCTAGCGAAAGATAGTGTCAAGCGTGACAACAATATTAAAAGTGTGCCAAAGTGCTAGTGATATGGACCAAGAATTATAGATAGGATTTTCCATAATAGTGGGAAGTTGTGCCAAGTCACCCACGAATATAATAGAAACACCACCAAATGGCTACATATGTCTTCTAAGGAATGCTTGCCACAGTCAACTATCTATTTTAAGGAACTTGGGACCCAACAAAATCATTTCATTAATTAGTATGTACATAATATGTTTGAAGTCTTCTTGAAATATGGTCAATGGTTGTCCTTTCAATGGATTCATATATTTTATTGGTATTCGAAGATCATTATGCACTGTGGAGGAATGAACATTGTAAGCAACAACACCTCTTGGTGCCAAAACAAGAAAAAGGTTCATTTTCTGACTGAACAATCGATTTAGTGCTCTAAATATCTTGTCAATAAAGAATTATTTACCTATGCCAGCGGTACCTTGAATGATCATAAAAAGTGGAGGCGATGAGGGTGGGCCAAGGTGGTGTTGTTCAATGATTTTCAAAGCAAGCTCTTGTCTAGGAGATAGTCAATGGAAAAGGTTTGGCGTTGCAAATGAGCAAAGGGTGTCTTCAGTTGTATGCAATTTACTTGTTGAAACAACTTTTTCAACAATGCTATAAAGATTCTCTGGAACATGGTGCTTGTCCCACCTATGGTGCAAGTGAAAGTCTCACCAACCCAAGAGCTGTAGCTAGTCAAAACAAACATTATTTCTGGCACCAAGTCAAGAGAGCAACTCCCATTCATATTCATTTGTATGCAGTGGAGACTGTGCATCATCGATGTCATTATCACTACCCTCCCCATTGGTAGGGGGTCAGTACATCTATTCACATGCCAAGGGACATAACCAACAACATAAAATAGCCTCCAATTTTGTGTTATGGTTTCTCTTGTAAGGCCTATGTCTGCCTCAAAATTTTCAAAAGGTTTGTATAGTAATAATTCTTACCAAAAAAATGTTTCATAGGCATCACTTTGTTCTAGGGGGATGGTCTTGAAAAGCGGGTAAACAATGATGATTGTATGTTGTGGCCCAGCACACTAAGATACACCTTTGTGATTTTTCTCATATGTATAGAGTTGTGAAGAATGAATAAGGGATATTGCCTCCATTTTAGGTGGTCTTTTCATGTAGGAAAGAATATAACCACTGGAAAGCTCATAATCATTGTCAACTATTTTCAAACAATGAAACGTTTGCTTGCTAACGTTCAAAGACAAGAAAAGCCAACTTGAGATGACAAGGGGAAAATTTTGCAGCATATGGCATGTTTCTTGTGCACGAATGTCATGATCAATAACCAAATTCATCATTAATTTTTGGTATGCAAGCAATGCTTTATCCCTATATGAATTTGTATTTGCAAGCCTTCGCAAGATATCAATGTAGCTTTCGAAAAACTTCTCAAACTTTGATGCATATTTGGAAATGTAGTTTAGCACAATTTGTCTAGACAATACTGGCTAGCAATCAAAATTTGCTTGCTAGATTGCAATCATCTCAGGGCTGTAGATACTAACATGATCATCATTTCTTTTTGGTTTGTATGATTTATTCAATTCACTATCAATTGTCAATGTCAAAGATGGTTGTGTATTACATGGACCTTTTTAGCAACATTGTAACTGATGGTCTTTTTCCCTCAGGCAAGTGTACGAGTGCACTTGGTATGTCTTTGAACCGTGTTTAACAACTATTCATAGTCCACCACTGGATCCATAGAAAAAAATTGCATAGTATTAAGCAAGCATGGGTAATCCAAAGCTAAGTGGTAGGTAAAAGTACAAATTTGTGTCACACTTTTGGCCAACTTATCAACATAAGTGAATTTTAGTATTTATAACTAAAAATCAATTTTAGTCAATCATATGATCTAGTAAGATTCGTTCTAGATAAGTTAAATACTTCCACAACTTTTCCAACTAAAATTGTTGGCTAAATGCTTATGTAGCACCACTTTGAGGCCAATTTACTAGAAAAATGACATTATTTGAAAAATTTAATGTTTCAACAACTCCTACTCATATAAATACCATTTTTTTAAAAATGTAAAAATACCCTTTTGTAGATCCATAAGTTTAGTTTTAAAATATATATTTATTTTAATAGTTCAATTGTTATTTATATTTTATTTTTATTTTTTACTAAAAGTAGGTTATCAACACAAAAATATTAGGTTGATTATCATGCCAAGAAAAATACTAAAACTTATTAAAAATAAAAATAAAAGTATAATTCCCTAGATAAAAGAATCAAGATTAAGATAGCATAACTTGTTTTCTATTTTAGATAAATATTTAATATAAAAGTTGATGTCGACCAAAAATTGTCATGTTTTAATTCACGCACATTTAAATATTTATTTAAAAATATCTATTTATTAAAATTGCAAAAAAAAATCCATGCCTTAAAGTTTCCAATTATAAATATACACAAAAAAATGGAAGGAAAAAAAAAAAATTACTATATAAAGTTTGGTGTCTCATGTAATGTCATTTTTCAACATTTTATTAGCAACTAAATTATAGTATTAATTTATAAAAACTATATTCAGATAATTTTTTAATTGTTTCAAAAAAATGCAAACATAAAATATACTAAAAAATAAACATTTTATTAGTTTACATCATTTCAAAATTCAAAACATATATGCCACTTTCTAGTGACTGAATTTTAAACGTTAGATCAGTGTTGGTCGTTTCCTTTATTAAAGTGTGACACAGATTTGTAATTTTACCCTGGTGGATCCTTGATATTAGTTGCTCTGGGGGCGAGGGTTCCATGTTGAAACATAGCGATCAAATAATTTGTTTGCTTGTTGAAGCTCATGTGGTTTGGACCAATCATGCATGTCCATGTTTGGGCCATCTGGGAGCCACAAGAAACCATGTACATGTGCTGACCCGCGATGTTTCCACTCATACATATACCAATAGTCCTTCATGTGGAAGAGTCTCTCAATAACCTCTTCACGAAAAATAGTGAATCACAGGTGCATGTACAAGGTTGTTATGTGCGGGTTTTGCACAATGTTCTTTGTGAAGTGTCTCCGAGAGCATGGAAAATCAAATTGGGTATGAGGTTCAATCACCCTATGCAAATTAGGCCATCTTGTATTTGTAGAGCTCAAAGTGAAGAAAAGAGTTAGTGTACCAAGCTGGAGGATCATTGTTGCAAGCTCTTGTTGACTCTTTTCCCAATATGAGTGGGTTCCTCACAAGGATGCACCAAAGCAAACAAGTTGGTTTTCTATCTGGGTATCTTGTGCCTCCCGAAGTAATTTCCGCAAAGCAAGAACTGACTTTGGCATTCTTTCCTCCAAGTTTGTTTTCATAAAAACTGATGTTGATTGTTGGCTTCGATGTCTCATTATCAAATTATAAATGTAATATCTAAATCTGACATGCCTCCCAAATCTATTATCACAGTATGTCATCAAGTGCAAGGCATATTGATGTAAGTGAATTTGTATTGTTCTCGATTGTAGGGGAATTTCCATGCCAGTGGGGAACAACGTTGGAAAATCCATACTTAATAAACCTTTTGTAGTATATTCATTAATAGGGCTAGAATTTATTTTAGGCCAAGTCAAGGTATTTTGACTAGTGTCTTTAATTTGAAAGGAATCTCTAATTTCTTGCAATTCTCGAGGAGGGCTGGGCATCAATGGAATAAATGATGATGAGTCATGAAGGTCAGCTTCCTCATTAACAAAACTTTCTATAGTTTCCATTAGTTCATTTGGTTCATGCCTCGATTCTTCCAATATGTGCAAGAGATCAGAGATGTCAATACTTGTAGAACGCAAAAAATTCAAAGCATCATAGTCTATTGCAACATCACTATAGTATGGGTCATTCTCAATTTTACATATTAATGCAACCATGACATTATGTTTGTCAACATAGCAATCATAGTTTGTCCCCTGAATGCCAATTCTTCTCACAATAACAACTTCAAGATCATGTAGCCAATACAGCAACAAAGTTGCAATGTCTATGATGTCTTGTGGGATGCTTATAGTATGGCCACTATATTTGTATTGGCCTCCTCTAGAATGGGTTACTTGTAAAATGGGAGCAACTTTGGCTATAAGCATTTGTTTGACTTGATTCAGCTTTGCAAGGATAGCCAGTTGTGGCCCTGGATCCATTTTTTTTTCCAAGATATATCTATGGACACCTTTTTGAGAAGCACAACACAAACAGGAAACACTAGCACTGGATGCTCGTACTCTAATGCTTGCATAGCTTTGATTGCAAATAGAACAAATTTTTTATTTAGACAAAGCATCAATGTGTCGGTGGAAGGCTTGCACTGCTATGCAGAAAGGTTCACCAAACATGTTGCCTGAGGGTTGGGCTGCTGAAGATGTGGTTGGCAAGGCATACCCATCAAGGGTCTATGACAATGTACAACTAGGTCTTGCAAAGGAAAATTCATGGTGATGGGTGCGGTGCAACTACGAAGGGGTGAAAGTTGAGCAGGAGCAATAGCGAACAAATGTTAATAGCGAGCTTGCTTGCAATGGTGGTGTGCCCAACTGAGCATGGGGTGGAAAGCTAGTTGGTTCTAGAACACATCTTTGTTGCAAGTACTTGGCTTGCCGACCTACACAAATTTGGTGTTTGTGGCATGCATAATGATGGAGCTTGTGAAATTCTAAAGAATTTCAACTCAATTTTTATGAGTCTAGTTCCCATTTTAAACCCTTGTCCCCAAGTGAGTAGGGTTTTTAAATCAGAAAATCTGCCAATGTTATGTTATCACATTGACTTGTCTAGTTGCTCATTGGTTTCTTTCGTGATTTTTTGAGCCACATGTTACGTTTGTTCATCGGCCCCATTTATCTGAGCAACCGGTCATGTTTTCCTACCATGTCCAGGCTTTCCTAAAGTTGGGTTATGAAAATGTTAAGTCTGGTGACTTAAGGATCAAGTCATTTACCCTACAGTCATGTCACCATCAGGTGACCTAAGTCTTATCCATTTGATGCTAACATCATGTGTTGTGCAACTTGCAATATTAGGAAATTAGGGATGAAATTTGAACCATACCCTACCAGCTTGCAAGAGTAAAGTGGAGGCCAGATAAAAGTAGTGACGTTAGCGAGAAGCTAACACGTGTCCCAGGTACAGTGCGGGACCCACTTCCCACTACCGATCCCATGCCCCGACACCTTCAACAAGAGGTCGAGATCAACCAAACAAAACAATCTCCACCATTGTGCATTGGCTGACTAAATGAAGAAAAACAGAGATTAAACCAAGTGAGATTAGCAAGATCTTGACACCTATCCCACACTCGCTCAAACGGTGGAGCCCATAGGAGGTGACAGTTTCATCCGACATGAAAAGAAGTGATTGGTTGAAAGCATATTAGCGACGCACCACTAGAATTGACAGAGGGTCAAACAGGAGCTAGCTGTTTGATCATCCATCAAGGTTGAAGATCAATGGATCTAATTCAAAATGGCAGGTGACACCTAATGGTCAATTCTACTCTACACGACAAGCTTCCATTAATGGATTACACTTTGTGGATCGATCAAGTTGATCTCAACTCGTGCCAAGAGGAAAATGCAAACAAGAATGAAGAATAATTAACAAATTTCCATGCAAATGGGAATTAAACGGTTTCGGTACATTTGCGAATAGGACACCAAAATTTTGCATGTGTGATAAACAATGAGTAAGAATGCTATGGTTTTACCTGATAAATACAATTGAGGTGATTATTATTTGCACCATTATCATGAGGCAGTTAAACACTTTCTGGAGTGAAAAATTATAAGGAGAGAAAGATGAGCCAACTAGTGAGGAGGTCAGTAAATCTTGGTTCAAAAAGCTCTAGTCCTAGTGCACATGAAGTCGTTCCTGATACGGAAGTAGCTACTACTTCTAAATCCAAATTGGCACCGAGAAGATGTAGTTGCCGACTACAATTCAAGAGTGGTGCTACTGAGGTAGAGGGCAACAAAGGAAAATGCCCAGTGCAGTCCCTCACTGGGTTCAGATGAAAGGTGAGGTATGGGCATGGCTCCTACGGGCACTAGCACTCTCCCATTGACTTTACAAGCTCCTCTTTTGGTATGGATATGTGCAGGATCATCATGGAAAAAAATAGACCCTTAAGTGGCAAAAAATTCAGAAAAATCAGAGTTAGGCAACTTGAAGTAAAAATTTGAATAAGTTATCTATATTATTTCAAAATTATGTAAAAATAGAATCTGTAGAAAATTGAATGTAGTTTCTAAACTACTAGGTTTGTTTTAAAAAAAATAAAATCTATTTGGTGAAAATTTAAAATTTCAATGCAGTGGTACATAAATTTAAGGGAAAAAATAAGAAGTAGGTGTCTGTCTAACCACCCTAACCACAATAAAATGATAATATTTTTTTATATGATTTTATATATAAGTAGAAGACTCATACCCCGATGTGATGCATATTTTTTTGTAATTTTTCCAAGTAAATAATTACTTATGAATTTTATAACTTTTTAAAAAATATAAAAACTGTATGTCTGACACCTTAACTTGGTCAAAACTTTATGAAATTTAGTTTTTATTTTTTTAATCCTATAGTATGTGAAGCATAGAATGTGACACATTTTTTTATTCAAAAAATGTGATACTGTTTGAAAGCTATAGATGTTTTCAATCAGCCTATCAATCAAGACTTTAGTAATTTGAATAGAAAATGAATAATAATTACTTATTAAATTCAAAGTAAAGCATAATTTATATCGGTGGAAATATGAGAATCTCCTTTAAAATCCCTTTTCATTTCATCAATTTTGGGTAAAAAAATAGTCATCAGCCACATATCCATAATATTGCCACTTTTTGGCCCATCAGATCCTGCACACACCATATCCATGATTTAGAGGCTGATTAAACCTATGCTCAATACTTGGACATGATGAATGAGGGCTTGCCCTCAGATAAGGAGGTAGTCTTCGTGTTGCCATTTTCCATGAAGACCCCAAGTGGCCATACTAACAACATAGATGATGAAGAAAAGGTGGAAGGAGAAGCTGAGGTTTCCTCTCTTCCCCTTGCAATAACAAGGAGTGATCGGGTTTACTGTGGTCGTAACTTGGGACATGGTGATGTGATGGGAAAATGAAATTTTTGTGTTTGATATCTTCTTTTTGCTATGATGGCTCTTTTATTTTCCTTCATGGAAATTTTTTGATGATTCGACATCAGTCGTGCACCCTTGTGGCATTTTGTTTGCCTGGTTCGTGAAGCTTAGATGGTGACATGGAAGGTTTTGGAAGCACTTTGTATTTTCTTCCTCGATGGTGGTTTTATTTAATGATCCTTCTCATTATACTGGCTTTTGTGGTTTCAACATGTGGGTTTTGAAATTCAGATCAAATGTAACTAAAATTTTGATGAAATTATAAGGTATGTGTAGGATCATGATGGGCCAAAAAGTGGCAATATGATGGGTATGGGGCTGACTACAATTTTTTTACCCAAAATTGATGAAATGAAAAGGGTTTTTAAAGGAGATTCTCATCTTTCAACCAATATAAATTATTCTTTACTTTGAATTTAATAAGTAATTATTATTCATTTTCTATTCAAATTATGACTAAAGTCCTGATTGATAGGCTGATTGAAAAACATTTATAGCTTTTAAAAAGTATCACATTTTTTGAATTCAAAACATGCATCACATTCTATGTTTTGCATACTATAGGATTAAAAAAAGAAAAATTGAATTTCATGAAGTTTTGACCAAGTGAAGGTGGTCAAACATACGAGTTTTTATATATTTTGAAAGTTGTAATAAAAAAATCATAATTAATTATTTACTTGGGAAAAAATTACAGAAAAATATGCATCACATCGGGACATGAGTCTTATACTTATATCTAAAATATTATAAAAAAATATTATCATTTTATTGTGATTATGGTGGTTAGACAGACACCTACTTCTTATTTTTTCCCTGAAATTTAAGTACTACTGCATTAAAATTTCAAATTTTCACCAAATAGAATTATTTTTCAAACAAACCTAGTAGTTTAGAAACTACAGTCAATTTTCTACAGATTCTATTCTTACATATTTTTTAAATATTATAGATTACTTATTCAAATTCTTACATCAAGTTGCCTAATTCTAATTTTTCTGAATTTTTTGCCACTTAAGGGCCCTATTTTTTCCATGATGATGTTACACATACCCGATAATTCTACATTGTAACTGCATTTTGGTCTGAAGCTTGTTACTCCCTATTAGTATAAAGGGAATTCAAGACTCAAATACAAAAGAGGACCATCATTAATAAAAAAGAGAAAAGAACAAAAAGATAGATAATATAGAGGTATTAGGTAGGTTTAGGCCAGTCATAATGCAATTATAAGTGATAGGAATGGAATAGCATGTATGCTTTTGAGTTACATTGGACAAGTAAATACATATTATCTTAAAAATTTTGTGCAAATTTGATCTATGAATATAAATACAAGTTTATCTATGATACATTTTCTCTCCTTGTGTGGGTTTGAGTAAATCTTGAATGGGATTGTCAATAACATTTTCATTCTTCTTTTGAGTTTCAATTCAAATGTGTATGTCTATTTTATGCTTTGATTCAAGTAATCAATTAAATTCTTAAACAAAGTTATAGATTTACAATTATCTGCTTGGGATATGATAAGAAGTTATGCATCATGGATTTTGAATCTCATAATGCAAAGTTGTTATGCAGATAGTCTTTTCCATTAGGATCTGAGATCACTTATGTATTACTGGTATTGTGTGTATGACTCCATAGCCCAATTCAATAAGGTACTAGTCCGTTTCCTTGAAAGACTTCCCTAATGGGTTAATCAAATTATTCTATGGTGGCCAACCTAGAAGCAACATTTAGATTCATTTTAAAATTTCCAAAATATTTATACAAATCTTATAATCATTTGTCATACATGAGGGAATTTACTAAAATGGTAGCAAGTAACTTAGAAACTAGCCAATTTCGTGGTATGCTTTGCTTATTTTCCTTTCATTTGAAAAGATTTGTGAAAGAGATTTGAAACCAAATGCATCTTAAGTAAACACCAATTGGAATACCCTCCTTAGCCCCACAGAGCCTAAAGTGTAGAAAATATTAGTTTGTCACTAGATCTTGTGAGTTGGCCAGTCATTTTCATGAGTTTTGAATATAGGAAATGGTAATTCCTTAGAGACTCCTTTAGGTGCACTAGAAAAATACCAACAGAATGGTGACTCTGTTGGGGATGCACTAAGAGGTCTAGTTGTGGGTTGTCTTGTCAAAGAGTCATTCCAATCTTGAGAAGAGTTTAGAAAAGAGTCATTTCATTTTCAGTGAGTGAGAACATTTGTCATTGATAAGTTGGTGGATCTGGACAGCTTTGTTCAGATAATTGAAATGCTCTTGAACCTAGAAGAGATCTATTGTAGCAAAGATCAAAGGATATTAGTGTGATTCTTCTTTTGGAGAAAACCCAAAATGAGATTTCAGTCTGAAAGGAATTTCATGTTCTTGAAATTCATTCCTCTGTAAAGGAGGTGGCAACTCTATCCAGAGAACCAATTAAATTGTGAAGAAGCTTTCAAAGATTTGCATAATTTACAACCATGAAGATAGATTAATAGCTGCTACAAAATTCCCAGGTACTTTCATAAATCTAAAGCAAGTGTTTCTTTATTGAAGATGGTCTATGAGATTTTTTCAAGGCTTAGGAGCATAAATGATTCCCTATTAGATGGATTTGCATTAAGACATGGAATAGTGATAGTTCTTTTCATACTTATTATCCGCAAAGTTGTGATTATCCATGAAGTATGTTATTCTATTGAGGATTGACTTTTGAAGAATCTCTCTGTAAAGAATCAAGTTAAAGCATGCAGGGTGAAGAAACTATGTCATCCCCTCAAAGGGATTTTGTTATTAAAAGGTACATGACATTAGTTTTTAGTAGTACTGAAGGTTTCCATAACCTAATTCCTAAGGATGTTAGGAAGTACTTGCCCAAATTCATAGGGAAAAGTTTCAAATCAACCTCTAAGCATTTGCAAACCTTCATAGATGTGATGGGGGATTTTGAGGTGAATTATGAATATGTTGTCATGAAACTCTTTGTTCAAACTTTGAAGGATAATGCCAAAGATTGGTATTCATATTTGCAGCGAGTTCCATAGCCTCATGGAGTCAATTTATGGCAGTCTTTATGGACCAATTTGGTGAAAGGGTAAATCCAAGTGTGGTAAGGAAATCCTTTATGGAAATCCATATGAATAAAGAGGAATTGTTCCCTGCTTTCAATCTTTGATTTGCAAAGGAAATTAGAGAAATCTCAGAAGACATAAGGCCAAATGATGTAGAATGTTTGTTGGTATATTTAGGAGCATTTGATAAGAAGATGAGTTTATTGTTAAGAGATAAGGAACCCATAACATTGCATCAGGCATATCACATTGCCATTGACATTGAGAACAATTTGAAATACTCAATGATGAGAGGATCTATAATTGCTAGTAGTAGTTCTAGCACTAGCCCCAATTTTGAACCAAGTAACTTAAAGGGTAAAAGGATTTGTCATGAAATGGACCTTGTAGATGTTATATCTAATTTACTCCCAAGAAATGTAGAATACAAACATGCAGAGGCCTCACATCATCCAAAGAGAGGAAAATCTGAGATAATCCTCTATATCAAGAAATTGCATGAGATAAGGAGATATGCAAATGAGTCACCATATGACTTATTTTCAAGATTCTTGGATATACTAATGGAGATTCCTGGGAATTTTAGACCAAGTGATTAGATGTGCATTAATGTGTTTTTTGAAGCATATATTTCTAGATCTAGTCAGTGGGCTGAGGATCTAAAGCCTTATAGCCTAGACCAAGTGGTAGATTGGATCAATATTGTGGAAATAATGGAGCATAGTCATGTTCCTTCATCTAGTACTTAGGGACAGTAATAGTTATCATATTGTAAATGGTCAAGGGCTAAGGCCATCAAATCAAGGAGAAGCATCAAAACTAGAACAAGTAGTTTTTGAATGTTGTCATCTGAATGATGATCTAGAAATAGATGTGGGTAGTAATGATGAAGATGGAAACATAGAATATGGGAATAAAGAAGTGCTTCCTAGTTATCTTCCTTGGGATGTCATAAACTATGAGCAAGTACATGAAGTGCAAGATACAAATTCTGAAATTGATGCAACTAGCAATTATCAAGCTTCTATTAATAAAGGGAATGTACTTGATCCCAATGCCATGATACACATGAGAGGTCAAACTAATGTAGCTAAACTTGAGGAATCTACCATTGAATATGATTCTTCATATGAAGTAGATATGGAATCCCTTGCTTCTAGTAGGGGATATGCTAACAACCTTGTAAATGTGAATTTCCTAGGCATTGAATAGTTCTCATCATGTGAAGAATGTTCTGACTGTAGATCAATTACTGGAGACATAAATGGTGAGTATAATTGTGAAACTGCTTCTCTATGTTCTTCAATTGACTGCACTGATTTTGAGTACACTAGTTCTCTGAATTTCTTGTATCCTGATATTTTAGATGATGAGATACATCCAATTAATGCATGGAAAAATATTTTATTTGATGAAGATGTTTGGGATGATGAAAATGCAAATGATAGTCCTTATTGGGGTAGGATTGATCCTCTTTTTGAGGATATTACTAACAAAGATTAGGAAAATTCTATGAATGATGATCAACATAATGCTGAGGTGTGTTGTTTCATTAATAAGGATGCCACTTCTAATTTGCTGAGTGTTGAATTGTATGAGAAGTATGGAGGCATAGATACCAATGAGAAAACCCTTGAACACGATTCCAATTCTAGATGTAATGAGGGAATTCATAGAGATGAATACACTCATATTGATTTCCATGTGGAGAAGAATTGCATACTTGAAGGAATAGTTGAAAGGTTAGATACTCATGATCTACATGATGGTTGCACAAATAAGTTCACAATAATGCTTGATGTTGAGAATCTATGGAATTACATTATGATCCTATGGAATATGCTGATATTTCAATACCCTTTGATTTAAATGAAACACAATCCAGAGGCATTGGTGATTGTGAGAATCATATGGGACAATATGAAACTACTGTGGAGTTTTTGCATATACTCCATATCTGATGGATTTGATTATGGAACTTCTCTCACCTCAAGCGGTTAACAGTTATGGGGGGAAAATTGATAATAGAACTGGTTATGTTTTCTTTCCTAAATGTAGTGAGGAATGGCCTAATCAAGGCCAGAGTACCTATGAGGCCTTCAAATTTGATGAACAGATTCTTGAAGATCATGTACTTCATCGTGAGGTGGAATATGAAATTTTCACTTTCTTGATTCAGTATGAGGAACCTTTAATAGAGAGGGCCAAAGGTAGAAATATTTCCCTGGATGGTATAAACAATATTGTTCAAAGTAATGCTAATGTAGAAGTTGAGAAATCCAACTTCACAGTCCCTAAGAATCACCTGTATGCAATCACCTATCAGGTGCAACAAATATCTAGAACAAAAAAGAAGATGCTTTGTAAACACTCAAGCAAGAATGTGAAAGTAAAACCAGAATATTTGTTATTCAATCTAAAAAATTTTACAATGAGATCAATCCTTATGAAGGAGATCAAGAAACCATAAAGAAAACCTAAAAAGGGAAACCATAGTGTGCAAACTTAATAATTAATAAATATAATTAATTATTAATTTTCCTAAGTTTAGCTTAAGTAAAGCTAAAGTAATAAGTGACTTAATTAATTAACCAATACATATGATTAAATTAATTAAGTGAGATGCCTTATTACTCTAACACCCCCCCTTAAGATGAACTCAGGGAGTAGCTAAAACACTAGGAAAAGGTGCATGAAAGCAAAGATGGGTCTTGTCAACAAGGCTTGATCAAGTATCCATGTACAAATGCAATGCAAACTAAATCAAATGGGGTAAAGGAGAAAATCATGTGGGAACATAACTCGTCCCCAAAATAGAATGCAAATAATAACTAAGTGATGAAAGATGGAGGACTCCATAAGACCCCACAAGTACACCATCCATCACAAAGAAACTCTTGGATACTATCAAAATCCCTAGGATTTAGGCCAATAAGCTCATTCTCTAACTGAAATCCTCTCATAGTATCTTTCTTCCCAAATAAAGACTCTAAAGTAGTTTGGATCTCATTGGGTGTAATACAAGACTCAATATGAAAAAGAAGGTCAGATGAAAGAGATAGACATAATGTACCATAAGTTTCATCACATCTATTAAACCACTTTCTCTTTCTAGTAGCACCTGTAGGTTCAATTTTTGTACCCATGGTTACCCTATACAACCCTTTGTGTTTCAAATGAATCTACATTTGATTTTTCCAACCAAGATAGTTGAATGGAGTAAGGGGTGCAATATTATGTGTATCCATCACATAAAACAATAGTATATAATCTCAAAGAAAAAAACAATGCTCGCTAATCTCAAAACAAATAGCCTGATTGAATGCTTCCCAAGAAAAGAACTGAAAAGGAAAAGGCTACGATCAAATAAGAATATCAGATACTTGGTAAAAAATTCTAAAAAAAAAGGGTCTAAGATCTGTGTGGAGCACTAAACCAGCTTTCCAATGCCTATTTTTTTTGCAAAATGGAGTCAGGAGGAAAAAGTTATGCCTCTCGGAGTGAAAACAACAACTTCTGACTTTGACAGGCGAAAAAGGCATCAAAAAAACAAAAGTTTAAATAAAACCTCCACCATTGTGAAGTTCATTGAACCAGCTTTTTGACAATATCTCATTTTCGAAAAAGGCCTCCATTTGCAAAAGTTATGAGAAAACGAACAAAATGCCTTTAAAAGGCACTTTTAACACTAAAAAGGAGCAAAAATTCAGCCCCCTGGCTCTGGTCCTTGGTCCACCACATGACTACACACTTCAAAAAAATCCACTAGTAGGGTGAGGTCAACAACTCCCGGTTGCCAATAAGACTGGAGCAGGGGATGAGAATCATGCGAGGTGCTAAAGTCGGAGCTAGGTCACAGATGTGACCACCTGTAGAAGGTTCAAAGCCCTTAGGGGCAAAAACTTGGTGGAGGACCAGTGGCACAGGGAGCAGAGGTGGCTTAGAGGTGGTGCGCAACAATGGATGCCGCTTGAACTGGTGGTGGGAGCCTTTTATACGAGAGGTGCCAAAATCAACAGTGATTTTTTTGAAAAATTAGTCTCGATTTGCATGCGAAGGGGCCGTCCAACCTTGCAGAAATTTTTTTTTCCTCTCCAGATGACTCTGTCCAAAATGGAAAAACTTTATATGAAAATAGGGGGTTTTGAACACTGCGGACTCAATGGCGAGGTCTGTTTTGTCAAAAAATGCACAAAAAAATAGGCGACCCCTAGAAGTTGAGAAATCCAGCTTCATAGTCCCAAAGAATCACCTACATGCAATCACCTATCACGTGCAACAAATATCCAGAACAAAAAAAAAGATGTTCTATAAACACTCAAGCAAGAATGTGCAAGCAAAACTAGAATATTGATTATTGAATCAAAAATAGTTTACAATGAGATCAATCCTTATGAAGGAGATCAAGAAACCCTAAAGAAAACCTAAAAAGGAAAACCCTAGTGTGCACACTTAATAATTAATAAATATAATTAATTATTAATGTTCCTAAGTTTATCTTAAGTAAACCTAAAGTAATAAGTGAATTAATTAACCAATATGATTAAATTAATTGACATGCCTTTTTACTCTAATAGATAATGGTCTGGAGTCACATACTGCTCATGTGCATTCATTATAGGGTAAACAGGCTAAAGTTTTTTACAAAGGAAGATTTGTTCCTGAAATTCTAGAGCTTGAAGGCTCTACTTTGTAAAATTATTTTCTGTACATTTTGTAAGTATTGTAAATATGTTGGTCTGGTGTGTTTTCTTTCTTGTTGGGTCTACTTGCCTAGTCTGGGTAAGTCCTTTGGTTTTGGGTCTTGTGCCTTGGCTTGCTTCAACCGGAGATTCTTTTCTCACCATACCCACCAAGGGTATGCATCCTCAAGCATTAGCCACTGATGGAGCTTGGGAAATTCTAAAGAATTTCAGCTCAATTCTTATCAATCCGGTTCCCATTTTCAACCCTTGTCCCCAAGTGAGTAGGGTTTTTAAATCAGAAAATCCACCAACATTATGTTTTCACGTTGACTTTTCTATTCATTCATCAGTTTCTTAAGTGATTTTCTGAGCCACACGTTATGTTTGTTCACCAACCCCATTTATCTGAGCAACCGGTCATCTTTTCCAACCATGTCAAGGCTTTCCTAAAGTCAGGTTATGAAAATGTTAAGTCTAGTGACTTAAGGATTAAGTCATTTACCCCGCGGTCATGTCACCATTGGGCAAACTAAGCCTTGTCCATTTAATGCTAACATTGTGTGTTGTGTAGCTTGTAAGATTAGGTGATTAGGGATGAAATTTGAACCATAAACCTCTAGCTCGTAGGAGTAAAGTGCACACCAAATAAAAGAAGCAAGGTTAGCGAGAAGCTAACATGTGTCCAAGGTACAGTGTGGGACCCACTTCCCACTACCGATCCCATGTCGTGACACCTTCAACGAGTGGTCACAATCAACCAGACGGAACAATCTCCACCGTTCCTTCATTGGCTCACTGAATGAAGATAAAAGAAGATTAAACCAAGTGAGATCAGTGAGATCTTCACACCTGTCACTCACTCGCTTAGACAGTGGAGCCCATAGGTGGTGATGATGTCATCCGACACAGAAATAAGTGATTGGCTAAAAGCATATCAGCAAGGCACTACTAGAATTCAAGGAGGGTCAAATGCAAGCTATCCGTTCAATCATCCATCAAGGCAAAAGATCAACAAATCTCATTCAAAATGGTAGGTGACACCTGATGGTTGATTCTACTTTGCATGAAAAGCTTTCATTAATGGCCTACACTCTGCAGAGTGATCGAGTTGATCTCAACTCCTGCCAACAGGAAAATGTAGACAAGCATGAAGAATAATTAACAGATTTCCATGCAAATGGGAATTAAATAGTGCTAGTACATCTGCCAACGAGAGAACAAAATTGTGCATGTGTGATAAACAATGAGTAAGAATGCTATGGTTTTACCTGATAAATACATCTAACGTGATTGTTATTTGCACAATTATCACGAGGTGGTTAAACACTTTATGGCGTGTGAAATTATCGGGAGAGAAAGATGAGCCAACTAGTGAGGAGGTTGGTTCATCTTGGTTCACAAAGCTCTAGTCCTGTTACACATGAAGTCATTTTGAATATAGAAGTAGCTACTACTTCAAATCCAAATTGGCACTGAGAAGATTTTGTCACTGACTACAATTTGAGAGTGGTGTTGTTGAGGTGGAGGGTGACAAAGGAAAATCCTTAGTGTAGTCCCTGACTAGGTCCAGGCGAAAGGTGAGGTATGGACATGGCTCCTATGGGCATCAACACTCTCCCATTGACCTTCTAAGCACCTCTTCTTGTAGCCATGATTCAGAGGATGATTTAGCCTATGCTGGGTACTTGGACATGATGAATTAGGGCTTGCCCTTAGATGAGGAGGTAGTCTCTGTGTTGCCACTAGTCATGAAGACCCCAGGTGGGCATACTGCAAGCATAGCTGATGAAGAAAAGGAGGAAGGAGAAGGTGAGGTTTCCTCTCTTCCCCTTGCAATGAAAAGGAGTGGTTGGGTTTACCATGGTCATAACTTGGGATGTGGTGATGTGATGGGAAAATGAACTTGTGTTTGATATCTTATTTTTGTTGTGATGGCTCTCTAGTTTGCCTCCGTGGCAAAATTTTGATGATTTGACATCAGTCGTGTGCCCTTGTCGCATTTTTTTTGCCTGATTCATGAAGCTCAGATGATGACAAGGGAGGTTTTGGCAACACTTTACATTTTCTTCCTTGATGGAAGTTTTATTTTAGGATCTTTCTCATTATACTGGCTTTTACAATTTGAGCATGTGGGTTTTGAAATTCAGATCAATTGTAGTTGAAATTTTGATGAAATGATAATTCTACATTGTAATTGCATTTAGGTCTGAAGCTTATTGCTCCCTATTAGTATAAAGGGAATTCAAGACTTGAATGTAGAAGAGGACCATCATCAAGAAAAAAGAGAAAAGAATAAAAAGATAGATAATATAGAGGTATCAGGCTAGGTTTAGGCTAGTCATAATGCAATTATGAGTGATAGGAATGGAATAGCATGTCTGTTTTTTAGCTACATTTGACAAGTATATACATATTATCTTAAAATTGTTGTGCAAATTTGATCTATGAATATAAATATAGGTTTATCAATGATACATTTTCTCTCCTTGTGTGTGTTTGAGTAAATCTTGAATGGGATTGTCAATAACATTTTCATTCTTCTTTTGAGTTTCAATTCAAATGTGTATCTCTATTTTATGCTTTGATTCAAGTAATCAATTAATTGCTTAAACAGAGTTATAGATTTACAATTATATGCTTGGGATATGATAAGAAGTTACACATCATGTATTTTGAATCTCATAATGCAAAGTTGTTATGTAGATAGTCTTTTCCATTAGGATTTGAGATCACTTTTGTATTGCTATTATTGTGTGTATGACTCCATAGCCCAATTCAATAAGGAACCAGTCCATTTCCTTGAAAGATTTTCCTAATGGGTTGATCAAATTATTCGATGGTGGCCAACCTAGAAGCATCATTTAGATTCATTTTAAAATTTCCAAAATATTTATACAAATATTATAATCATTTGTCATACATGAGGGCATTTACTAAAATGGTAGCAAGTAACTTAGAAACTAGCCAATTCTGTGGTATGCTTTGCTTATTTTCCTTTTAGTTGAAATGATTTGTGAAAGAGATTTGTCACCAAATGCATCTTAAGTAAACACCAATAGGAATACCCTCCTTGGTCCCACAGAGCCTTAAGTGTAGAAGATCTTAGTCTATCACTAGATCTTGTCAGCTGGCAAGTCATTTTCAAGAGTTTTGAATATAGGAAATGGAAATTCCTTAGAGATTCCTTTAGGTGTACTAGAAAAAGAACCAACACATAATAAAGCTAGTTTCTTTTACGCTTTGCTGCCTTTTTATGCTCCACACTTGATGTGGTGTTGAAACCTGAATAAGGCTGCAAACACCAAGTTAAAGGGAAATGGGATAACTAAAGTAGTCAACCTAATTGAATATGCAAGAAAGTAGTCAAAGCCCATAGCAACAATCAATAATACCCTATGGAAATCAATATAAACTATCTATATAGCATGAAATATTTTACTATGTTCCAATCACTAACACAATATGCAAGCCATAAAGGAAAGAATATTGGTTTGAACAGTGGCCTAGATGGAAGACTCATAAAATAGAAGAATCCATAGCAATAAATTCATGCACAAAGAAATCAAAATGCACACATGGCACATTTTTTTTTTCAAAAATGCTTTATGGAAAAAAACCAAAGCATACATATATGTATATGTATACATAATTTTATGTACGCATATGCATTGTATTTAAAAGTGGTTTCAAACTCCAACTAAAAATTCAAGAATGCAAGCAATCGGTCTCATTCGGGAAGTGGCTAATACAAAAGGAAATACATTGATTGCATTAATAAATTTTTGTATGGATAGGAATTAATGGTAACATTGTGCATTGAAAAGACTTCTTTTCAGGAGAGCATTATTAGTGTTAAACTATTGCACATATACTAGTAATTTGTGAAGTATAATATGATAGATAGTTTAATACTTATATACTCTTCTAAAAAAAAAGTCTCCTCAATGGTATTAGGCCAATTATGTCAATAAATTTTTACCATGCAATCAAACATTAAATGAATGTTGCTCATTATTGGAAATATAGAACCTTTCATTCTAACAGTTACTTTTTAAGCCTACAAGGATTAATACCCAGGGCATGAGAATTGGCATTATATATACAAATTTCTTGCTTGCAGATGCAAGACTATGGTGTAAGGGAGGGAAAATTTAGAAAATAAAAAATCCACATGTAGACAAAAACTATTCCCCATAGTCACTTATTGACAATAAGCAAAATAAACATATATGGAAATGTCTGCAAATGTATATATGCATATGCAATCTGTATTCAATGCAGAGTTTCATGAATGGAAAGTATGATGCACTCTTTAAAGAAGACTATTGCGATTGATGCCTATCATTGTGCATCGTCCCTTCCTTCATGACACTCTCCATCCAAAATAACTTCACATTTTTCATTGCACACACATATATACATATAAATATACATATACATATAGTAGAATGAAGACAATAATTTCCAACAATTTACAGGTTTGGCTACTTGGAAATATAAAATGATGTCTACGCTAACTAAGAAAGCAACAATGCAATCAATCAATATTCAGGCAATGCAAAATGAAGTAGACCACAGAAATAGTTACTCTCCACCGTACAATTATTACTAAGACATCACAATCAGCAATATGCATCGGATGCATATCTAGTGATTTGCTAGCTATAAAATATAAAACATTGTAGAAAAGTTAGAAAATAAAACCAAAGCAATAGTGATCCATTGACAAAAACCAAAGCATGTGCATATGTAAATGTATTTGCAAATGTAGCTATACATATGAAATGTTTTCAATGGAGAATGCAATGAATGGAAACTACAATGTACACTTTAAAGAAGAGTGTAACATAGCTACTCCTATGGTTGTGCATCATACCTTCATTCGTTCCAATCTCCATCTATAAAGCTTCACACTTTCCATTGCACATGCATATATACATACACATATACATATGTACATATATTACAATGAAGACAAAACATACTTGCAAACACCCAAACAAAAGAAAAGATGTACTGTCCACCCTACCATATTGGGAACATAATATTTTAAGTGAACATTTATATATACATACACATATACATATGCACCAGCTTTAGATTTTTTTGACAGCATGGGGAAGGCAGCAAGGTGTTATTTGGTTTTGGTGAAGTGTGGTTGGGATTTTCGTCAACCTTCCCAGTTTTTTGAGCTCTCCAAGGCCGGGGAGAGGATTGTGGATTTTTTATTTATTTACATATATGTATACATAAATGTATACATGCATACAACCATGTCCACAACTACCCACAACATAGCTAAATAGCGAATAAAAAATATGAAATGAAAAACAACAAAACAAGGCTAGCACTCACCCCCACCATATGGGGTCATGAAGCTCCATGGGCTATCACTAAACCCCCAAGCAAGAATATAGATTGTCCATCACTTTTATCAATGGTGGAAGAAATCCTTCTCATCACACATACCAGACATCCTATGATTGTAACAATTCCTTTTGTGAGCCTTTAAGAAATAATGAACATCGAATAGAAAATATGAAATGAAAAACAACAAAAGAAGACCTACTCTCCACCCTACCATATTGGGTCATAAAGCCCCATGGGCTCTCACCAAACCTGCAAGAAAGAACATAGATTTTCCATCACTTCTATCAATGGTGGAAGCAATCTTTCTCATCGCACAAGAAACAACTCCTTTTGTGAGCCTTTAAGAAATAAGAACCTAAAATGAACACTTAACAAATATTCCAACAAATACAATCCATCATTGATTGGATGCACACAGAGGAATTTTCTATTTGAAAATATACATACTAAAGAAGTACATGTAGAAATGTATGTGCATAGTAGTACATGTAGGAAATATAGATATATAAATGAATGAGAACTTCTACATATAGACACACAATGATACATCTATTGGAAAGGGCGTATGGACTTCAACCTTCAAAGAAGCTCACAATCTTGGCTCACAACTGTCAAAGGAGCTAAATTCTAAGAAGAACACCCAACAATGTGTTATTAAAATTTACAAAGGCTTTCATTATTTCCGCTCACATTTTTGAATAGCATATATTGTCACAACCATTTCCACTACACAGACACCATACAATAGTAAATGTTGATGCCAAGAGTGTAACACCCCATCGTGCAAACCCCAAAGGAACAAATAAAACCACAACAATTTATTTTTTAAGAACATAACAAACGTACTTAAGTATTCCAACATAACAATGTTCTAAGTTGCACAACTAAATCCCTTGGGGTACACGAGGTGACATTACTAAACTAACCCATCACAAGATGATAGATTAAACATTATATATACAATTACGTTAATCCAATCATCATGACATCAATTAAAATGTTCATTCACGATATCAAGACAACTGTGAATATACCAAATAAAACCATACATACATATGACAGTCAATGAATCATAAAGATATAAAGTATATATATTTCGACAGATACAACACAACTTAATCAGTAATTACAAATGATAGTTCATGAATGATTACATGGCCTGAATATACATTACATAAATCTGATAGTACAACATAATGAACATATAAAAAAATTACATCAAGGTATTCCCATCATAGGTGGGAAAGTTACATCAATAAATGAGATACATCAGTAGCAAAAATACACATCTGGAGCATATGAATCCTATGTGAGGTCCACCCCTATGCTACATCTAGTACTTGGACTATTTTGTGTTTGGTTATTGTCTATGTTATTGATACCATTGATGACAAGATATTTAAATGTTTAAGTTCATATGATGATTTGATTTTGACTTGCTACATGCTTAGTAATCTGAATATGATGATTTTATGTTGGTTATTGAGTTTGTTTAATTTGAATTTAGAAAATTAATGATGAATGAATGAAACAAGTGGTGGGAACCAATCATGTTGCAATTGGATGAGTATGAAAATTATGGTTAATAAAAATGGGATAAGATAGGTGGCTAATGATTTTTCAATTATGTTATAGGATCTTTATGCTATACAAATTATGAAACTTGTGTGTATTCAATTGTGATTCAAATGATTTGATTATTATATGAATATGATTTACTTGGATGGATTAACGTGTGTATTGAGTGTGCAGGGACATTTTCCATGGCCAATGGAAATTGGAGGTAACTCTTGGGAACCCTATGTAAATTAACCAGTGAAATCGAGCTAAAGTCCATATGAAGGGACTATAGTTCCATCATGTAATTATTGATGTTATTTGTGAATTTTTTTAATTTGGTTTTTTTTTATTGCCACATCAGTCATCTAGGAGGTGAGTTGTCTATCCAAGTGGACAAACTCGGATTTGAACTTTCAGGCACTTTTTGGGGATTGAAAAGTGATATTTTTTAAGTGTTTTTTATGGTTTTAAGGTCCCTAGGGTAGGTACCTATGGGTGAGGTACCTTTTTAGCTCAAAATCATGGGTCAGTCTCAAGATAGGACACTCTTTTTGAGGCCTTAAAGAGGTTTGACGAAAATAAGGTTTGGGAAGTGGGATGGGGACTAGTCCCTTTCCAATCCCACTTCTCCATGTTGTCTTGGAAGTCTCCCAAGTCCTCACACATGTGTGAGAACACATGGGTGAGTGTGCCTAGGAGGGTGAATGGAAGGTTGAAAAATGTCAACTCCCTATTCAAAGGAATTAAAACTTGAGTTTCTATAAAGCAAACTCAAAACAAGGGTTAGGGGATTCTTTTTGCATTCTTGATTTTGGTTGAATTTTGGAGGAGTGAGGAGTTTTGAAGAAAAATATGGGAAGAAGAGGAGTTGTGTGGATCCTCAACCCATCTTTCCTTGAGCTTGGTTTTAAGGTAGATTCACCACTTTTGTTTTCTACTGCTCCATGTTTTTATTTGAAAGATTATATGTGTAGGTGAAAAGATGTGCTTGAAACTTTATCTATTGTGTTTGATTTGTATGTTTATTTCAAATTTCTCTTGGAGCATATCTTCTTGTGTTTTTTATGTATTATGTGTTATGGGAAAAAGGGTTGTGTAGGGATAGGCTCACCCAAGTTGGGAAGAGCATCCCTTGTTGGGGATGGTATGGAGTAGGAACCTCCATGGGGAAGTCTAATCCCTCCTTGAGAGGAGAGGCTAAAAAAGGGTATGAGTACCCATATGTAATTGTGAAATGGTAGAACTGGTTTTGGTGGTATGGGTTTTGGAGAAAGAGAAGATATTAAAGAAGGGTTGCATGTGAAATGATGGGAGTATGATATTGACTTGTTCTTGTTGCTATTACTATAAGTCCTCATATGGAGTGTGTAGTCCACCCTCCGTCCCCCTCTTTGGATTTTGATGGAATCCTAAAGTTATGTGAAAATCCCTTTGGTGGGTGTGAAAATAATCTTGTGTATCATGTGTGTGTAAATATTGTCTTGCTTGGTTTTGTTTGTACCCGGTTCCCTCAGTTGCCTCCTAGCTTGGGGGTGGTTGGTTTTCCAACCAATGGTTGGGAGGTGAGCACTACCTTGGCTATGGAAATATATTTGGTGTCTTATGTAGGTATGAAGGTATCGAAGAAACTTGTGAAGAAATCCTACCTATACTTTGTGCAGCTATATGAAGGATGCAATTTTAATATGGGAAGCTAGCCTAGTTGAATGTTGGTAGAAAAAAAAATATCAATGTAATATGTGAAACACAAAAAAAAATAAAAAATCATTTGGTTAAGATAGTTACATGTAGTGTACGTGAAAGTTGATATTTGTAAATAGAAGGTTTCATTTTCATATTATGTTATCATGCTTTTACTTGAAGGAAATAAATTATTCACTTATAGAAAAGAGGAAGGAACATGGCATTCTATTCACAAGCTTACTGCATTTTCTAGTAAAGTTTGTCGCAAGTGTGCTTAACAGTATTATAACGTCTTTTATAATGGTTTCTTTTGTTTACTTCCAGAAGGAATCATAAGCTACCTATAATCCACGATTACAAACCTTGTAAGAATGTTAAATTTTTGTATCTTAGGAAGCATAACTGATTGCATATGAAGTTGGTGTGTTTTCTTATCATACTCCTCACTACTCTATCTTGTAAGTTTTATATACTAAGTTAGAAATAAAATGACACACCAGCTAATGTTATGAAACATATGAGTTCTATCTAGAGTTGTAGGAAAGTTTATGTAAAAATATATAGGTATCCATTGTTAAAAATAACTTTTGACCTGTAATACCTTATTAAAAAGAAAAGAAAAGAAAGAGAAGTGTGTTCTGTGCAAAATATAGAAATATAAGATTATAATATTTTGAATTTCCATGCATAGAGAGAAACCTGTAAACTTGTAATAAATAAATACAACTATTGTATATAGAGTTATCCTACTAATTAGAAAACTTAAAAGTTGCATAGCTTAAGCACAAAGAAATGAACTACTCTACTCTGCAACAGGCTACTATAATCTTCTACTTTTATGCAATGAGGAGTCTAAATGACATGTTGCGTATATGGATTAAGTTTTCTTGACAATAGCTACATGTATGAGATTTACCTTGCAAGATAAAAATATATATATATAGTTCTTCGGATTGGTTGAGAGTTATAGAACATTAAAGATACCATAACGTAAGACTAGTTTCTATCATAAATGGAAGAGTTCATGCATGTGGCTTCGATTAAAATCTTAAAACTGCTTTGGATAGTTAGTATGGACCATTCTCTCAAAATAAATAATAGAGGACCTACGAATTATAGCATATCAAAACTATAAATTAAAAAGAACATTCATCAATGCATATATCTTTACATGCAATAGTGCTTGAATTAGTACCCCTCATTTATTTACTATAATGATCTGAACTTTTTTTTTTTCAAACAATAACATTCTCTTTTAATGAAACGACTACCTTGAGAATGGTCAGACTGAATGAGAGGTAGATCATTTTAAATGCCTTTATGAAGGGGTGAGTTTTCTTTAAACTCTTTTCTGTTTGTAGCCATATTTTAATCCTCATATAGTGATAATTAATCCTATGATCTTTCGCCTGCAATATGCAAATGGAAGGAGTTGACTGTAATTATCATTCTTTGATCAATGAGTAGAAGGATATAGATAAATAAGAAAATAAAGAATAATAACAACACCTGTGCAGGCACTGCGAGCTTCATTCCTTGGATGGTGTAGTAGTCACGACCATTTTCTTGGCCCTCCATGAGCTTTCCCTGAGAAATCCACTGGAAATTGCAGTGTCTTTGAATTAATTGTAAACTGTCACCTTGCTTGGGCGTTTAAATAAATGCGAAGAAATGAGCAGCGAATAGGGTAGTTGACTAGTGCTCTGAGTGAATTTTTTTGTGACACAAGAATAGACTCCATTTGTGCAAGCAGTCATTCTCTTGAATCAACGCATATAGTTGTCACCTCAACCCATATGCCTTGAAAGTTGGATTTCTTGGTAACTTGCACACTAGTGAGAGTATGATTGGTAGTCACAAGAACAAGGTATAAGTTAACAGTTCGTGGAACAATGTTCTCTGACTTAGTTTAGGTCGTTGACACTTATTTTCATTGTACATGGGACGTTGTAGTTAATGTCATCCCTTCTACATATCTCTGGCATATACCTTGAGTATCTAGTAGATTATACATTTCTTGATGTGCAGTGAAACCATATATCTAACAGAACAAGGAGCTTGGCTCATAAGATAGTTAAGAAATAACTTACCGTCTCTTCAGCTGCCTATCATTTGATGTTGGCTTCACTTGGAATTCATCCTCCGATGTGCATCCAACTTTGCTTGATTTCTGCCCCTAATCTGCATGTACCTTCATTTTTTTTAATATACCATTCCTTCTCTCGCGAAGCATCTTATCATGACCTTAGAGTACAAGTAGGTGTTAGCTGCTCCTTACAACCTGGCATTTGCTCCAGTTTCTCTTTTTATCGCCTGTATGGAACACATGATAGCATCTTTGATAGGTTAAGGAGTTGTTATAGATCACTGGTTAGAAGTGGAGGCTATTGTAGAAGTATGTGGTATCGAGGTATTGCAGAGAATTACATCTTTTGAAGGAGGACGTTGAAGAGTAATTTTCTTTTTAGGTATATGGGATACATGCTAGGACCACGCGGAATTAGGATAGTTTGAAAACAACTGAGCATGTTAGTTATTTGAATGCTAGTGTTTGGGGAGATTAGAGTAATGTTGGATGCAGCTCATTCAAATCTTACTTGGACAAATCTCTCTGATATAAGCATTGCATCGATGGAGTGAATGTTGCCACTTATAATAAGGTGGAACTTGGACCGTAATAATAAAGTTAGAAAGAGGGAGAAAGAAATGATATGTTGCATTAACATTACAAACAAAATTTTTCTAGCCTTAAATATTTTCACGTAATCCTCTGAAGTTTCAAAACTTCCTTAATAAAGGGAAAGAGAATATACTCCACTCCCTAAATAAAGAACATATTAATTTAAATCAAGCTTATAAAAAAAAATATAGCAGTAAAGATTAAGTATTTGAATAAGTATTTATACCATTCTTTCTTTCTTTAAAACAAAAACACAAAAAAGAAAATAATCTTCTCCTTATTTTAGGTTTCTTTTAAAAGTAACTTAATAAATAAGAAATAATTTATTTAATTATAAAGGATAATTATTAGTATTATAATTTTAAATTATTCCTTAAAGTAAATAGAATAGCTGTGTGTATATACATGTGGATAAATGAAATTCAGATAATTGACAATTAAATATGTAGATAAATCAATAATAAGTTATTTTATTCTTTGGGTTTAGACAAGGAACAATATAGATAAAAGAGTTATTACACTAGCTTAATACCATTATTAATAATAGAAAATATGATTTAACATTAAGATTAAATATTTGTATGATAATAATAATGTTAGTACTAGTAATATTCGATGGATGTCCTTTGATAGTGATATCGTTGATGAACCCATTAAATCCTTAATGATGGTAATGGTAATGTGTATGGAATTTTGAATAGCATAATGGGAAATCTCATTAATAATGGAAATATTTCTATATATAAAATAAATATTACTATCAAGGGTGATATTAATGTGGGTGTTACCTTTAGTACTATAAGGTAATGTCAAGCAATCATATGTTAAGTTTCAACTAGCGAATTTATCATCATCACTTGAGGGTGTGCATAGTGGTCTCTGCACACCCCACTCCTTTATCATTCCCACTCCCTGATCTCATGAGATGTGTCACTAATGGAAAAATGTGAGCTTTGTCATTTGACATGTATAGTTTGGTATTCATGTAAATTAGGGTTAAGTCTCTATCTTATGTTAAGTGTCATAAAAAAAAATTTGTTAGTTGTGTTTTAACCCTAAGGGTAAAATGTGGGCACTACATCCTGGATCAACAACATTTGCAAAAATCCTGCAAAGAAAGATACAACTGCATCCAAGGGGACCCAATGGGGTGCGTAGCATGTTCCACCCAACCACCCCCGTGTTGGGAGTAGACAAGGAAGGATCCCCGACCAAGCACGTCTAATAGTAACACAAGACTAAATCTAGACAAGATAACATAATGTCACTAGACCACACTGAAAACTAAACAATGATAATTCACCAAAAGACATAACAATAGACCACTTTCGAAACATAACAATAAATCACTTTCCAAATAATACAACAATAAATCACAAAAAACATCATCAATAAGTCCTAATATCAAAGACTACTTCCAGAGGACTTCAATAAAATAACACAAATGGAATGTTAGAGGAGAGTGTCATCGCATGGCTTCACATGGATTATCCAGACAACCTATCACAAGGTGTCGCCTCCATCTATACATGGATTATCCATACAACCTAGTTCAAGGTATCGCCTCCATCTATGGTTCTCCTGATAGCCTATCTCAAGGCGTCGCTCCATAGGGTTACTCATGTGGAATCGTAAACCTTTCATGAAGACAAGGAAACGATCTTGCTAACCACGACCTTCTTGGTCGCCTTTAGTCTTGTGTTAGCACTAACAAGCAGACGAGGCATCACAATTATCTTATTAATGTTTAATCCCCACCCATGATTAATTACTTAGGTTATCACTTATTACTCTAACTCTATGTGGGTTAACCTGACAACCCCTTTGTGCACCGACCCCCACTTAGAGCCACTCTCTCTAAGCACTCAACACAAAATACCCAACACAAAAGGATTGTATCAACAAGAAATACTGAACCAATCAAATACATCCTCCGCGAGGCATAACCATCTCGCCAGAACATATGAAACAAATCCACAAAATGGTACAATCCAAGTGCAAACTAAATCACAACCATGGTCAAAACATAGACCAAGCATCAAAATATGAGATCACAATTACACATCAGTATCCCCACCTCTGGAAGTCCTAAACAACAACTTAAGTCCCTATAATAGGATACATTAACTCTAAGGTTTTTTTTTTTTTTCACAAGGAATAGACCCAAATAAAAGAAAATCAAATTTAATAAAATGAATAATCTTGAGAGTAACAAAAATATACACAATGCCATAAAAACATTTCAAAAAACATTAACTTTTTCCAATAAATCAATTGCTTGATAAAATTTGATTTAATTAAAAACACATAATTTATCCCTAATTTTCCTTAACTACACTTTAGCATTGCAATTCTCTTAAAATTATCATATCAAATTCATAATCCCAACATATAACATCTTATATATATATGTATATACGCTTTTATACATATATATTAAAATCATTGCATTTAAAACATATTATAAAAATTACCTTTATATTACACAGTATATTTACACACCCAAATCTATGTATATATACATATATATATATATATATATATATATATATATATATATATATATATATATATATATATATATATATATATATATATATATATATATATATATCGAAACTGATAGAAAAATCTAAATTAAAATATAAACGAATGAAATTACATTTAACAAGTTGAAACCCAATGAAATTTCCAAAGCCCACAGAAGCCTTATACAGTTCGCAGTACACATGGTACTATGAGGTTGTAGTACGCATGGTACTGCGGTCCCCTCAGTGGGGAGGCCACAGTCCCCACGCGGTTGCATACATCAGACTCGGCTACTGTGCGCAGTCGGTGGTGCCTGCGCCCAGCCCACTGTGGGGTCTGGGTGGTACGGCGGAAACTGTCCACTCTCCCCCACAATACATAATTTTTTTTTTATATTATTATTTATTTTTAATATACATATATATAATTTATTTCATATATATATATATACATATATATATACATATATATATATATGAAAAATAAATTATCTAAATACACAGACCTCAGTATTATTATTATCTTCTTAACAAAAGATTACTTTTACTTATTTATTTATTTATTTATTTTTTATAGAAAGACAAAATAACAAATATATATATAAATATGTATTTTCCCACCTAATATATATGAACAAAATATGAATAACAATTCAATTTTCCTACAAATGAATCTGGACATAATATTTTAATAGCACAATAAATTGATTTATTTTCAACCCAAAAATTTCACAGCTAAATTTTATGGAAGAAATTCATAAAGTTTCACTATAGTTTTCTTACAGAAGAATTAAGGGTTTAATACAACTTTTCAATCACAGAACCATTTTCAAAAATAGAGGAATAGATTTTCAAAACACGGCAACAAGATTTTGTTTATAGAACAATAAAATAATAATAAATTAAAAGAAGAAAACCTGGAGTCCTTCATTCGATGTAGAATTCCCTCTGTGGCTTCTCAATTTTTTGCCTTCAGCTCCCTTCTAAACCAATCCTTTCTTCAAAAATAATTCTTTTATCGAGAAGCACAAAAAACTATTTTTCTTTTCTTCTATAGACAATCATCAGAAAACCCTTCTGTGTGTGTAAAAAATCCCCCTCACAATAAAACAAAACAATAATAATAAATAAAGCTCAACATCTTTTTCCTCAAAAATCCTCTTCATTCATTGGTCCTTTTTCTACTTTTAAAAACACACACTTATCTCACAATCATAATTAAAAATTAATTATTTTCCCAAGATATTATCCACACAAGATTTTCTAATTTAATATAAGGAAAAAGATAATATATAATTATCATCACCATTATTAATTTAAATTCATTACTTGCACTTTTAATTAGTTAAATAAATTTTTAATTTACAATATATTTAAAATCCCACATTTAACTAACTTACAATTAATTAAAGCAACAAGACAACATTAATTAATCTTATAAAATAAGATTAATTAAATAACCACTAACCATCAATAAAATAAATAATCAAAAATCAAACAATACAAAGGCAAGGACAAAATCTAAATCATGACATAAAAAAACTCACATGGGATGACGGACTTGGGACAGGGACACTTCCTAATCAACTCCCTTTTTCAACATTGTACCTGTTGGGTTAATTTCATGCTTGCCCTGTCCTGTCGAAACAGGTGGAATTGAGACTTTATTACTGTAATTCCTACATACCAATAAACGTCAAGTGACATATATATATAATTGAACACATGATATCGTGAGAAGGAATTGCAACGTAGCAGGGTACTCGTAAACGAGTGGTGCTACACTGTCCTCTCACCTAAGCTATACTAACAAATACAACATTAAATGTAAAGTAACAATTCTAACTAACTGATCACATCATAAACTAATTACTAAACCACTGCATCACAATGTATTACTGAAACAAAATTAATCATAGAATCACAACATCGACATATATTGATGCAAGAGCATCCAGTGGTGTGAGGGAAATCCTACATCACCCAAAAAAAGAAAGATTTTAATTTTCTATTGGTTGTTTCTTAGATGTTTTTGCATTTTTGGATACCCCTTTAGCTATTAAAATATTCAAAGCCAAATTTGAGGCCCTTGGAGGTCCCGGATGGACCCGAAAATTTGTGAAAAGCCCAAAGTATTGGCCATAACTTTTCGAGATCTTTCTCAAAAGGTATTATCATTGAAAATCCGACGGTCGGATTAAAAGTTATGGCTTCTAGAAGATGGTGTATTTTTAGAAATGTGCTAATTTTTGAATGTGAATTCAAATGTGAATTTCAAATTGTAATTTGGGTGCCAAACTGCCAAAACTCAAATTTGAATGTTCTTTTTGGCTCCAAATTAGAAAGGAGCTCTATTTATGGGTGAGATTTTTGATTTTTGGTAGCTTTTTGGGGAAAAGAGTTCGCATGCTGCAAAAGGGGATCTTTTGTAATTTTCTATAATTTTTGTAATTTGCATGTATTGTAGAGCTTGAGGATTTGTGATCCTCTGTATGTAAGAAGTTCCATTCTAAATAATAATAAAAGTTCTTTGATTGTTGGCATCATTTTATGTGTCTTGGGTTTGCTCCCTCGTCATATAAAATATTAAGGAAAAACTGGTCATTGCATAATCAAATAATCTGAACACCACATAAAGTATCATAACAATGTCAAATGTAGCAATCAACTAAACTATGCATCCACACACACCGAGTCGGTGAACTAATCACCATCACAAACCAATATCACACTAACACATAAGAGTAACAAATAGTAGCAAAGAGTATCAACAACATGGGGGTATTACAAAGAGGATGAGCTTCTGTGAAGGTGTAAGTCCAACCACCTACTGTGAAGATTTTTTTAAAGCTAGCAACAACATATTTTCCATTTTTTGCATGGGCCAATGACTCCAAAAGAAATACAAAAGTGTTGACAATGGCACTAATAATCAAAGTGATGCATAATGTATGTGCCATCTGTACAAATATCTATGTATGCAAAGGAAGCATAGAGAGGTGCATACAAGGAGAACCCTTTTGATTATTGTTTCACTTGTGCTTCACAGGTTGTTGTAGGCTATATTGTTTGATCTTTGTTAATGCATTATTGATTGTTCCAAAATTTTATAGGGTGCTATTGAGAGAAGACTATATTTTTTTGTAAGAACAAATATTGTTTAATCTATGGTCAACATATTATACCTATCATTTTGCAAGGATATGTTACTGTGAATCTTTCTATTTAATGTGTTTTTCCATCTGGCTTGCTGTTGAAACAAATATTGTTTGATTTATGGCATCCATTTTCTAGCTATGGTTGCAATGCAACAAAATAGTTAATGTTATACAATTTTTGTTTCATTGCATTACGTATCATTGATTATTGTTCTTTGCAATGGAATAAAATAGTCAATCCTATACGCTTTGTGTTATCTTCCATTGGGAATTATTGATTATAGTTTTGTTGCTTAAGCTATATTGTTTCATTTTGGAGAAGGTGTTGTTCAAAAGGTTGTAGTCTTTAAATTTTTGAGCAAGTTGTGTTGAGAAAGGAGTGCTTTTTTATATGGGTTTGTTACTGTCAATTTTCAATGGGTTTCTCTTTAATCTTTTCATTTTGTGGGTATGTTTGCAATAGAATAAAATTGTTGAGGTTATACAGTTTTTGTCGATTGTTATTCTATAGCTCGGGCTATATTGTGGCTTTCTCGATTTGCGTCATTGTTGAAACCAATGTTGTTTGATTTATGGATTTCATTTTTTGGTTATGGTTTGAACAAAATAAAATAATTAATGCTCTTGATTCTATACAAATCCATATATATACATATATATACATATATACATACAAAAATCTCCATATATACACACACAAATATATGTACACATATATACATATATACAAATACATATATATATATACACAAATATCTATATATACACATACATATATATACACACATGCATATATATATATACATATATCTACACATATACATATATATATATATATATATATACATAAATACACACACACACATATATACACATATATCTATATACATATACATATAAATACATACATATATATACACATAAATATATACATATACATACATATATATACACATAAATATATACACACATATATATATTGTTTGAATTTTCATCGAGGAATTGTATGCTAAAGCCTATATTATTTGTTAAAAACAATATTATTTAATTTATGCTTTGGCATTTTCTAGCTATTCTAATTTTTCATAAGGTACTATTGAGAAAAGACTATATTGTTTGTGAAAACGACTATTGTTTGGTTTAAGGTTTACACTTTGTGTGTATGGTTTTGCATGGGTTTCATGCTGTCATTTTTTGTGTTTTGTGGGTTTCTCCATCTAGGTTGGTCTCCAAACTAAAAATATACTACTTTCTGAATAAAAGCTTATCACAAATAGAAACAATATAGCCTTCTCAACAACATGCTCTGAAAAATTACCAGTCACGATCCCATGAAAAAATATACTCATTTGTGAACAAAATCTTATCCGAAATTGATTCTCAACAAAATCCTATCACAAATAGAAATAATATAACCCTCTCAAAAAAACATTGTTTAAAATTAGTAGTGACAAACCCATAAAAAAATATACTTGTTTCAGAACAAAACCTTATCGGAAATTGAAACAATATAACCTTTTCAACAACACTTTATCAAAAATAATACAATATAGCAAGCACACTCATATAAATTCCACAACCGATGAATGCACTTGCACGTTCACACAAGCTTTCCCTCCTCACTCACAACCACCTTGAAGAACAACATAAACCCAAACAATGACACCCAACAATGCGTTATCAAAAATTGCATAGACGTTTGCTTTGTTTTCTGAGGACTTTTAAGATAGATGTTACTTGCACCATAACCACTACAAGGAAACCATACAAAAATTAATGCTAATGCCTTGCTGCTAGCCTCCTTTATCATCGTGCCAAACATTTAAAAAATAAAATAAAAAATCTGCCATATTTTTTATAGTGCTCAAGACCTAAAAACTAGGAAGGCTGATGAAAATTCCAACCAAAGTTCACCAAAATGGGAGGAAAACACACCACCTTTTCCCCGCCACCAAAGGGGTACAAAACCAGATAGGCAGACAAGAATTAT
>VDFB02000017.1:197872720-198061420 GCA_007258455.2 Sequoia sempervirens
CACACCACTAGATGCTCTTGCATCAATATATGTCGATGTTGTAATTCTATGATTAATTTTGTTTCAGTAATACATTGTGATGCAGTGGTTTAGTAATTAGTTTATGATGTGATCAATTAGTTATAATTGTTACTTTACATTTAATGTTGTATTTGTTAGTATAGCTTAGGTGAGAGGATAGTATAGCACCACTCGTTTACGAGTACCCTGCTACGTTGCAATTCCTTCTCACGATATCATGTGTTCAATTATATATATATGTTACTTTATTTTTATTGGTATGTAGGAATTGCAGGAATAAAGTCTCGATTCCACCTGTTTTGACAGGATAGGGTGAGCATTAAATTAACCCAACAGGTACAATGTTGAAAAGGGGAGTTGATTAGGAAGTGTCCCCGTCCCAAGTCCGTCATCCCATGTGAGTTTTGTTATGTCATGATTTAGATTTTGTCCTTACCTTTGTATTGTTTGATTTTTTATTATTTATTTTATTGATGGTTAGTGGTTATTTAATTAATCTTATTTTATAAGATTAATTAATGTTGTCTTGTTGCTTTAATTAATTGTAAGTTAGTTAAATGTGGGATTTTAAATATATTGTAAATTAAAAATTTATTTAACTAATTAAAAGTGCAAGTAATGAATTTAAATTAATAATGGTGATGATAATTATATATTATCTTTTTCCTTATATTAAATTAGAAAATCTTGTGTGGATAATATCTTGGGAAAATAATTAATTTTTAATTATGATTGTGAGATAAGTGTGTGTTTTTAAAAGTAGAAAAAAGACCAATGAATGAAGAGGATTTTTGAGGAAAAAGATGTTGAGCTTTATTTATTATTATTGTTTTTTTTATTATGAGGGGGTTTTTTTTACACACACCGAAGGGTTTTCTGATGATTTTCTATAGAAGAAAAGAAAAATAGTTTTTTGTGCTTCTCGATAAAAGAATTATTTTTGAAGAAAGGATTGGTTTAGAAGGGAGCTGAAGGCAAGAAACTGAGAAGAAGCCACAGAGGGAATTCTACATCAAATGAAGGACTCCAGGTTTTCTTCTTTTAATTTATTATTATTTTATTGTTCTATAAAAAAAATCTTGTTGCCATGTTTTGAAAATCTATTCCTCTATTTTTGAAAATGGTTCTATGATTGAAAAGTTGTTGTATTAAACCCTTAATTCTTCTGTAAGAAAACTATAGTGAAACTTTATGAATTTCTTCCATAAAATTTAGTTGCGAAATTTTTGGGTTGAAAACAAATCAATTTATTGTGCTGTTAAAATACTATGTCCAGATTCATTTGTAGGAAAATTGAATTGTTATTCATATTTTGTTCATATATATTCGGTGGGAAAATACATATTTATATATATATTTGTTATTTTGTCTTTCTATAAAAAATAAATAAATAAATAAATAAGTAAAAGTAATCTTTGTTAAAAACATAATAATAATACTGAGGTCTGTGTATTTAGATAATTTATTTTTCATATATATATATATATATGTATATGTATATATATATGTATATATATATGTATATATACATATATATATATGAAATAAATTATATATATGTATATTAAAAATAAATAAAAATATAAAAAAAAAAAAATGCATTGTGGGGAGAGTGGATAGTTTCAATCAGAGCCATCTCGGACTTCACAAGCAGCTGGCGCGAAATTTTACCACCGCATCAGCAAGCATGTCGTTCGAGGTTGTTGTACCGCTGCGGGGACTGTGGCCTCCCCACTGAGGGGACCACAGTACCATGCATACTACAACCTCATAGTACCATGTGTACTGCGAACTGTATAAGGCTTATGTGGGCTTCAGAAATTTCATTGGGTTTCAACTTGTTAAATGTAATTTCATTCGTTTATATTTTAATTCATATTTTTCTATCAATTTCGATATATATACATATGTATATATATATATGTATATATACATAGATTTGGGTGTGTAAATATACTGTGTAATATAGAGGTAATTTTTATAATATGTTTTAAATGCAATAATTTTAATATATATGTATAAAAGCGTATATGTACATATATATATATAAGATGTTATATGTTGGGATTATGAATTTGATATGATAATTTTAAGAGAATTGCAATGCTAAAGTGTAGTTAAGGAAAATTAGGGATAAATTATGTGTTTTTAATTAAATCGAATTTTCTCGAGCAATTGATTTATTGGAAAAAGTTATTGTGTTTTGAAATGTTTTTATGGTGTTGTGTATATTTTGGTTACTCTCGAGATTATTCATTTTAGTAAATTTGATTTTCTTTTATTCGGGTCTATGCCTTGTGAAAAAAAAAAAAAAAACCTTAGAGTTAATGTATCCTATTATAGGGACTTAAGTTGTTGTTTAGGACTTCCAGAGGTGGGGATACTGATGTGTAATTGTGATCTCATATTTTGATGCTTGGTCTATGTTTTGACCATGGTTGTGATTTAGTTTGCACTTGGATTGTACCATTTTGTGGATTTGTTTCATATGTTCTGGCGAGATGGTTATGCCTCGCGGAGGATGTATTTGATTGGTTCAGTATTTCTTGTTGATACAATCCTTTTGTGTTGGGTATTTTGTGTTGAGTGCTTAGAGAGAGTGGCTCTAAGTGGGGGTCGGTGCACAAAGGGGTTGTCAGGTTAACCCACATAGAGTTAGAGTAATAAGTGATAACCTAAGTAATTAATCATGGGTGGGGATTAAACATTAATAAGATAATTGTGATGCCTCGTCTGCTTGTTAGTGCTAACACAAGACTAAAGGCGACCAAGAAGGTCGTGGTTAGCAAGATCGTTTCCTTGTCTTCATGAAAGGTTTACGATTCCACATGAGTAACCCTATGGAGCGACGCCTTGAGATAGGCTATCAGGAGAACCATAGATGGAGGCGATACCTTGAACTAGGTTGTATGGATAATCCATGTATAGATGGAGGCGACACCTTGTGATAGGTTGTCTGGATAATCCATGTGAAGCCATGCGATGACACTCTCCTCTAACATTCCATTTGTGTTATTTTATTGAAGTCCTCTGGAAGTAGTCTTTGATATTAGGACTTATTGATGATGTTTTTTGTGATTTATTGTTGTATTATTTGGAAAGTGATTTATTGTTATGTTTCGAAAGTGGTCTATTGTTATGTCTTTTGGTGAATTATCATTGTTTAGTTTTCAGTGTGGTCTAGTGACATTATGTTATCTTGTCTAGATTTAGTCTTGTGTTACTATTAGACGTGCTTGGTCGGGGATCCTTCCTTGTCTACTCCCAACACGGGGGTGGTTGGGTGGAACATGCTACGCACCCCATTGGGTCCCCTTGGATGCAGTTGTATCTTTCTTTGCAGGATTTTTGCAAATGTTGTTGATCCAGGATGTAGTGCCCACATTTTACCCTTAGGGTTAAAACACAACTAACAAATTTTTTTTTATGACACTTAACATAAGATAGAGACTTAACCCTAATTTACATGAATACCAAACTATACATGTCAAATGACAAAGCTCACATTTTTCCATTAGTGACACATCTCATGAGATCAGGGAGTGGGAATGATAAAGGAGTGGGGTGTGCAGAGACCACTATGCACACCCTCAAGTGATGATGATAAATTCGCTAGTTGAAACTTAACATATGATTGCTTGACATTACCTTATAGTACTAAAGGTAACACCCACATTAATATCACCCTTGATAGTAATATTTATTTTATATATAGAAATATTTCCATTATTAATGAGATTTCCCATTATGCTATTCAAAATTCCATACACATTACCATTACCATCATTAAGGATTTAATGGGTTCATCAACGATATCACTATCAAAGGACATCCATCGAATATTACTAGTACTAACATTATTATTATCATACAAATATTTAATCTTAATGTTAAATCATATTTTCTATTATTAATAATGGTATTAAGCTAGTGTAATAACTCTTTTATCTATATTGTTCCTTGTCTAAACCCAAAGAATAAAATAACTTATTATTGATTTATCTACATATTTAATTGTCAATTATCTGAATTTCATTTATCCACATGTATATACACACAGCTATTCTATTTACTTTAAGGAATAATTTAAAATTATAATACTAATAATTATCCTTTATAATTAAATAAATTATTTCTTATTTATTAAGTTACTTTTAAAAGAAACCTAAAATAAGGAGAAGATTATTTTCTTTTTTGTGTTTTTGTTTTAAAGAAAGAAAGAATGGTATAAATACTTATTCAAATACTTAATCTTTACTGCTATATTTTTTTTTATAAGCTTGATTTAAATTAATATGTTCTTTATTTAGGGAGTGGAGTATATTCTCTTTCCCTTTATTAAGGAAGTTTTGAAACTTCAGAGGATTACGTGAAAATATTTAAGGCTAGAAAAATTTTGTTTGTAATGTTAATGCAACATATCATTTCTTTCTCCCTCTTTCTAACTTTATTATTACGGTCCAAGTTCCACCTTATTATAAGTGGCAACATTCACTCCATCGATGCAATGCTTATATCAGAGAGATTTGTCCAAGTAAGATTTGAATGAGCTGCATCCAACATTACTCTAATCTCCCCAAACACTAGCATTCAAATAACTAACATGCTCAGTTGTTTTCAAACTATCCTAATTCCGCGTGGTCCTAGCATGTATCCCATATACCTAAAAAGAAAATTACTCTTCAACGTCCTCCTTCAAAAGATGTAATTCTCTGCAATACCTCGATACCACATACTTCTACAATAGCCTCCACTTCTAACCAGTGATCTATAACAACTCCTTAACCTATCAAAGATGCTATCATGTGTTCCATACAGGCGATAAAAAGAGAAACTGGAGCAAATGCCAGGTTGTAAGGAGCAGCTAACACCTACTTGTACTCTAAGGTCATGATAAGATGCTTCGCGAGAGAAGGAATGGTATATTAAAAAAAATGAAGGTACATGCAGATTAGGGGCAGAAATCAAGCAAAGTTGGATGCACATCGGAGGATGAATTCCAAGTGAAGCCAACATCAAATGATAGGCAGCTGAAGAGACGGTAAGTTATTTCTTAACTATCTTATGAGCCAAGCTCCTTGTTCTGTTAGATATATGGTTTCACTGCACATCAAGAAATGTATAATCTACTAGATACTCAAGGTATATGCCAGAGATATGTAGAAGGGATGACATTAACTACAACGTCCCATGTACAATGAAAATAAGTGTCAACGACCTAAACTAAGTCAGAGAACATTGTTCCACGAACTGTTAACTTATACCTTGTTCTTGTGACTACCAATCATACTCTCACTAGTGTGCAAGTTACCAAGAAATCCAACTTTCAAGGCATATGGGTTGAGGTGACAACTATATGCGTTGATTCAAGAGAATGACTGCTTGCACAAATGGAGTCTATTCTTGTGTCACAAAAAAATTCACTCAGAGCACTAGTCAACTACCCTATTCGCTGCTCATTTCTTCGCATTTATTTAAACGCCCAAGCAAGGTGACAGTTTACAATTAATTCAAAGACACTGCAATTTCCAGTGGATTTCTCAGGGAAAGCTCATGGAGGGCCAAGAAAATGGTCGTGACTACTACACCATCCAAGGAATGAAGCTCGCAGTGCCTGCACAGGTGTTGTTATTATTCTTTATTTTCTTATTTATCTATATCCTTCTACTCATTGATCAAAGAATGATAATTACAGTCAACTCCTTCCATTTGCATATTGCAGGCGAAAGATCATAGGATTAATTATCACTATATGAGGATTAAAATATGGCTACAAACAGAAAAGAGTTTAAAGAAAACTCACCCCTTCATAAAGGCATTTAAAATGATCTACCTCTCATTCAGTCTGACCATTCTCAAGGTAGTCGTTTCATCAAAAGAGAATGTTATTGTTTGAAAAAAAAAAAGTTCAGATCATTATAGTAAATAAATGAGGGGTACTAATTCAAGCACTATTGCATGTAAAGATATATGCATTGATGAATGTTCTTTTTAATTTATAGTTTTGATATGCTATAATTCGTAGGTCCTCTATTATTTATTTTGAGAGAATGGTCCATACTAACTATCCAAAGCAGTTTTAAGATTTTAATCGAAGCCACATGCATGAACTCTTCCATTTATGATAGAAACTAGTCTTACGTTATGGTATCTTTAATGTTCTATAACTCTCAACCAATCCGAAGAACTATATATATATTTTTATCTTGCAAGGTAAATCTCATACATGTAGCTATTGTCAAGAAAACTTAATCCATATACGCAACATGTCATTTAGACTCCTCATTGCATAAAAGTAGAAGATTATAGTAGCCTGTTGCAGAGTAGAGTAGTTCATTTCTTTGTGCTTAAGCTATGCAACTTTTAAGTTTTCTAATTAGTAGGATAACTCTATATACAATAGTTGTATTTATTTATTACAAGTTTACAGGTTTCTCTCTATGCATGGAAATTCAAAATATTATAATCTTATATTTCTATATTTTGCACAGAACACACTTCTCTTTCTTTTCTTTTCTTTTTAATAAGGTATTACAGGTCAAAAGTTATTTTTAACAATGGATACCTATATATTTTTACATAAACTTTCCTACAACTCTAGATAGAACTCATATGTTTCATAACATTAGCTGGTGTGTCATTTTATTTCTAACTTAGTATATAAAACTTACAAGATAGAGTAGTGAGGAGTATGATAAGAAAACACACCAACTTCATATGCAATCAGTTATGCTTCCTAAGATACAAAAATTTAACATTCTTACAAGGTTTGTAATCGTGGATTATAGGTAGCTTATGATTCCTTCTGGAAGTAAACAAAAGAAACCATTATAAAAGACGTTATAATACTGTTAAGCACACTTGCGACAAACTTTACTAGAAAATGCAGTAAGCTTGTGAATAGAATGCCATGTTCCTTCCTCTTTTCTATAAGTGAATAATTTATTTCCTTCAAGTAAAAGCATGATAACATAATATGAAAATGAAACCTTCTATTTACAAATATCAACTTTCACGTACACTACATGTAACTATCTTAACCAAATGATTTTTTATTTTTTTTTGTGTTTCACATATTACATTGATATTTTTTTTTCTACCAACATTCAACTAGGCTAGCTTCCCATATTAAAATTGCATCCTTCATATAGCTGCACAAAGTATAGGTAGGATTTCTTCACAAGTTTCTTCGATACCTTCATACCTACATAAGACACCAAATATATTTCCATAGCCAAGGTAGTGCTCACCTCCCAACCATTGGTTGGAAAACCAACCACCCCCAAGCTAGGAGGCAACTGAGGGAACCGGGTACAAACAAAACCAAGCAAGACAATATTTACACACACATGATACACAAGATTATTTTCACACCCACCAAAGGGATTTTCACATAACTTTAGGATTCCATCAAAATCCAAAGAGGGGGACGGAGGGTGGACTACACACTCCATATGAGGACTTATAGTAATAGCAACAAGAACAAGTCAATATCATACTCCCATCATTTCACATGCAACCCTTGTAACAACCTCGTGCAAACCCCAGAGAACACACACAATGCAATTAATTTTTTTTTTAAACAATACAATTGAACATGTAAGAACATTAACCATAATCACATAACATATTACATTACACTATTATACTTAGTTCTCTGGGGCACGCGAGGTTACTTCACAAACAACTAACAACGAAAACAAAGATAACAACAACACAATTCACTACTTATAGCTATATTCAATGATCACACAAGCTATAAGAAAAGATAGAAATGAATTACTAACTTTGGCAATAGAGTCTACTTACTTAGGTCAGCTTAACATACCTTTTACATTCTATTTTATTGATAAGTCTTTGCTCCCAATGCCTATACCTGCAAGGTCTACATGACTTGGCACACATATCAGATCAAAGATAGTTAGCACATGATCACTAAGAGAAGCTATATAAATCAATGATAGTTTTTTACGTTATCAGAAATAAACGATAAATCTCAAACAAGACTCAGGAGAACAGTCCTAGGGGCCCGACCTAATGCCTCGGGAGCTCATCACTTGATGGCCTTGCCTACGTATATAATTCGCAGAGGCACCATAGTTCGACAACTTGAGCTGCTCCAACTCATTGACTGACCAACCAAGGGTTCACTCATAAGACATTCAAGGAGGAATCTACTCCAACACAAAGTAACACAACACCACAAATACACGCTAAACTCAAACCTCTATTCATAAGCATTATGTGACCCATACAAAATTACATACTAGAAGAGTGGGTATGCAACCCTTTCTAGGGTCCATCACCCCAGACAGTTTCTTAGGCGGCTGCCACCCACTTAGGTGAAGCCGAAGACTGCTGAACTAGATAAGCATATTCTTGCAAAAATAAAATAAAAATAGCCTACTCCAATATTGGAATCAATCATGACAACAAACACAAGTGTTCTCAAAATTTGGTGCTTCATCTATTAAATAATTTACAAAAGAATACAACACCACTCATATTTAATATTGAGAAATTAAGCAAATTTCCCCTTGATTACATTACCATTATTTATTTAATTTTCATTACAATGTGAACTTATATTTCTAACTGTCTAATTTCATAAATAGGCTACAATCCCACCAATACACTAATTCAATACATGGTTGCAATAGTAACATTATTCAACATTGAGGATAGTTATCAAAAGTATCCTCTTCCAAGAAATTAAAAAAAAAACATTTTAACAACCCCATTGAAGGAAATTATTAAAAATATTAATATTTAACTATAATTTATTAAAACCAACCTTTCCTCCCCTTTTTCTTTTATAAAATTGAATGATAAAATTATTACTAATAAATAAACAAAATAATAATACTTAATAAAATTGATTAAAGAAAACCATTAATAATTTAACCACCATTGTAACAATTTACTATTTAAAGTTATGAAAGAATTGAAGGCTAAATTATTTGATAAATAATAGCACTTTACTATTTCTTAACTCCTATTCACTAACATATCAATCAATCATCTTTAGAACCCATGTATAGCTAATAAATTGAACTAACATAATATATGCAATTAATAAAGTTGAATCTTAAAGCTATCTAAAACTATAGTCCATCAGTTATTGTTCCAATATTAATAATTGCAATGAATAAATATGAATTCGTAGATATTCTAATTGGTATAAGTATATCAAGTAATGATAATGGATAATAAGCTAGGTTTATCACATCACAACTTAAACGATGAATTTTCTAAACCAACAATAAATGAATATCTCACAGGTCTATTATAAAAACCAAGTAACCAATAATATACTGATTTAATTTAATAAACCATACCTGCTAAGTCCACATAAGGAAGAATCTAAAATGATCTCTATTTTATCAAGATATTTCTTAGTTGGGCAATTCTAAAATCTACAAGTGAAATCATTTAAGAGTTCTCACTAAAACCAAAGGTCCAAGAATTAAATTAATATGATTATTAAAAGATTCCAACATTTAATATAACCAATTACAATTGTCTCGATATAAACCATACAATAAATTAAGGCTTATTTTATTTTAAAAATATCTATTCTATCAAAATAACCAATTAAACAAATATATTTAAATATATATATATAATACATATAATTAAACATATATATAAATACTTATTAATTAATACATTAAAATAACTTACTATACTCAAACAATGCTAATAATAAAACTAGTGTATTGCGACTTGTATAACTTTTGTTTTCGGATCTGGGTCTTTCTACAATTTTTACTGAAGGTGCGCCATTAAGTATTTTAACACATAAAAAAATTCAGCCATACCCAGTTCGTAAATTGTGAGTTATGATGAATTTAGTGACCCTATGTCTCTGCTGTTTTCTACAGGAAAATATTTATTATTTTATCATAGGATTTCATTTTTCCTAATTTATCAGAGGATTTCCTTTGTTTTTCAATCCTACAGAGGTCTTCTAAATTATATGTGAGATTTTCTAAAATATCTATTGTTTTCTTTTCGAATTTTCTACCATTTTAAATTCATTTCCTCAGAGAGGATCTAAGATTTTCACAATTCTTCTACAAAGATTTTTTTTTAAATTTCACAACGAATTAACAGACAATATTTCAACATATGTAAACAAATTATCTAATTCTCTTTTTTATAATTTCACCAAATCAAAATAAATATCTACAATTTTGTACAGACAATCTTTTAACAACACAATTTAAATAAACATTTAAAATAAAGAACCTGGAGTCCTGTGCTTATTTGAGAATCTGATGATGTTTGCTTGTTCCCGATAGCCTCTACGATGAGTTTTTCCTTCCTGCTTCGAATCTCCTCTTCAGAAAACTGTGCTCAAATCTCGAATTCAAATCCTTAATCCCACGACTCTTTTCAAAGTATTCCCCCAAAACAAAAGAATGGAAAAATCCCTTTTGAAAACTTCAGAAGATTAAAAAAAAGGCATCACAATTTTTTTAATTTATTTTTTTAATTCTTGTCTCCATAAAATCTCTGTGTGTGAAAAGCTCACAAAATTCTTAATTAAATAAAAGATATTCCAATTTATTCAAAAAGCTCACAAAAATCTAGAATAAAAGAATTTAATTCTTTAAAAGCAAGCTTTTCAGTTATATATCAAATCACATTCGCTCTTTCATCTTTTTCATTCTTTTATTTATTTATTTTTCTATTCTTCAATACTTTTTGTTTTAATCAGCTTTTGCAAGCTTTACTTGCAAGGCACATTATCTAATTAATTTAAATAATTTATTCTAACAATTATCCTCAACAAAATAATTAATTAAAATAATAAACACTATTTAATATTTTAATTATCATTTAATAAACTCATAACTTTTTAAAAATAAATAAAATATTTAAATATTTAAATATAATTTAATCTAACATTTTAATAACAATATTATTACCCTTATTTAATTAATTCAATCACAACATATAAAATACCATTAGAAACTCTTGTCCTATCTTGCAGTCTTAAGTTCCTTAGCGGACTACGCACATCCGGGTGAGAATGGGATACTACAACTATTCTTTAATATCTTGTCTTTCTCAAAACTGCCTGCAAAACTAGTTTCTGCCATTTCACAATTACATATGGGTACTCATACCCTTTTTGAGCCTCTCCTCTTAAGGAGGGATTAAACTTCCCCATGGAGGTTCCTACTCCATACCATCCCCAACAAGGGATGCTCTTCCCAACATGGGTGAGCCTATCCCTACACAACCCTTTTTCCCATAACACATAATACGTCAAAAACACAAGAAGATATGCTCCAAGAGAAATTTGAAATAAACATACAAATCAAACACAATAGATAAAATTTCAAGCACATCTTTTCACCTAAACACATAATCTTTCAAATACAAACATGAAGAAGTATAAAACAAAAGTAGTGAATCTACCTTAAAACCAAGCTCAAGGAAAGATGGGTTGAGGATCCACACAACTCCTCTTCTTCCAAGATTTTTTCTTCAAACTCCTCACTCCCCCAAAATTCAACCAAAAATCAAGAATGCAAAAGAATCCCCTAACCCTTGTTTTGAGTTTGCTTTATAGAAACTCAAGTTTTAATTCATTTGAATAGGGAGCTGACATTTTTCAACCTTCCATTCACCCTCCCAGGCACACTCACCCATGTGTTCTCACACATGGAACAGGAGACTTCAAGGTAACACTAGAGGGAGTAGGACAGAAGGACTAATCCACATCACTTCTAAGTATATTTTCACAGACTAGACCTCACAAGGCCTCAAAAAGAGTGCCCTATCTTGAGACTGACCCATGATTTTAAGCTAAAAAGGTACCTAACCCATAGGTACCTGCCCTAGGGACATCAAACCCATAAAAACACTTAAAAAATATCACTTTTCAATCCCCAAAAGTGCCTAAAAGTTCAAATCGAGTTGTCCCTTGGATGAACCTTTCCTCTGGATATTTGTAACAAAAAAACAAATTAAAAAAATTCACAAATAATAATTTTTGATGAACTATGGTCCCTCACATGGACTGGCTTGGTTTCATGGTATTTACATAGGGTTCCCAAGAGTTTCCTCCGATTTCCATTGGCCATGGAAAATGTACCTGCACACTCAATACACACGTTAATCCATCCAAGTAAATCATATTCATATAATAATCAAATCATTTGAATCAAAATTTCATTCACACAAGTTTCATAATTTGTATAGCATAAAGATCCTATAACATAATTGAAAAATCATTAGCCACCTATCTTATCCCATTTTTATTAACCATAATTTTCATACTCATCCAATTGCAACATGATTGGTTCCCACCACTTGTTTCATTCATTCATCATTAATTTTCTAAATTCAAATTAAACAAACTCAATAACCAACATAAAATCATCATATTCAGATTACTAAGCATGTAGCAAGTCAAAATCAAATCATCATATGAACTTAAACATTTAAATATCTTGTCATCAATGGTATCAATAACATAGACAATAACCAAACACAAAATAGTCCAAGTACTAGATGTAGCATAGGGGTGGGCCTCACATAGGATTCATATGCTCCAGATGTGTATTTTTGCTACTGATGTATCTCATTTATTGATGTAACTTTCCCACCTATGATGGGAATACCTTGATGTATTTTTTTTATATGTTCATTATGTTGTACTATCAGATTTATGTAATGTATATTCAGGCCATGTAATCATTCATGAACTATCATTTGTAATTACTGATTAAGTTGTGTTGTATCTGTCGAAATATATATACTTTATATCTTTATGATTCATTGACTGTCATATGTATGTATGGTTTTATTTGGTATATTCACAGTTGTCTTGATATCGTGAATGAACATTTTAATTGATGTCATGATGATTGGATTAACGTAATTGTATATATAATGTTTAATCTATCATCTTGTGATGGGTTAGTTTAGTAATGTCACCTCGTGTACCCCAAGGGATTTAGTTGTGCAACTTAGAACATTGTTATGTTGGAATACTTAAGTACGTTTGTTATGTTCTTAAAAAATAAATTGTTGTGGTTTTATTTGTTCCTTTGGGGTTTGCACGATGGGGTGTTACACTCTTGGCATCAACATTTACTATTGTATGGTGTCTGTGTAGTGGAAATGGTTGTGACAATATATGCTATTCAAAAATGTGAGCGGAAATAATGAAAGCCTTTGTAAATTTTAATAACACATTGTTGGGTGTTCTTCTTAGAATTTAGCTCCTTTGACAGTTGTGAGCCAAGATTGTGAGCTTCTTTGAAGGTTGAAGTCCATACGCCCTTTCCAATAGATGTATCATTGTGTGTCTATATGTAGAAGTTCTCATTCATTTATATATCTATATTTCCTACATGTACTACTATGCACATACATTTCTACATGTACTTCTTTAGTATGTATATTTTCAAATAGAAAATTCCTCTGTGTGCATCCAATCAATGATGGATTGTATTTGTTGGAATATTTGTTAAGTGTTCATTTTAGGTTCTTATTTCTTAAAGGCTCACAAAAGGAGTTGTTTCTTGTGCGATGAGAAAGATTGCTTCCACCATTGATAGAAGTGATGGAAAATCTATGTTCTTTCTTGCAGGTTTGGTGAGAGCCCATGGGGCTTTATGACCCAATATGGTAGGGTGGAGAGTAGGTCTTCTTTTGTTGTTTTTCATTTCATATTTTCTATTCGATGTTCATTATTTCTTAAAGGCTCACAAAAGGAATTGTTACAATCATAGGATGTCTGGTATGTGTGATGAGAAGGATTTCTTCCACCATTGATAAAAGTGATGGACAATCTATATTCTTGCTTGGGGGTTTAGTGATAGCCCATGGAGCTTCATGACCCCATATGGTGGGGGTGAGTGCTAGCCTTGTTTTGTTGTTTTTCATTTCATATTTTTTATTCGCTATTTAGCTATGTTGTGGGTAGTTGTGGACATGGTTGTATGCATGTATACATTTATGTATACATATATGTAAATAAATAAAAAATCCACAATCCTCTCCCCGGCCTTGGAGAGCTCAAAAAACTGGGAAGGTTGACGAAAATCCCAACCACACTTCACCAAAACCAAATAACACCTTGCTGCCTTCCCCATGCTGTCAAAAAAATCTAAAGCTGGTGCATATGTATATGTGTATGTATATATAAATGTTCACTTAAAATATTATGTTCCCAATATGGTAGGGTGGACAGTACATCTTTTCTTTTGTTTGGGTGTTTGCAAGTATGTTTTGTCTTCATTGTAATATATGTATATATGTATATGTGTATGTATATATGCATGTGCAATGGAAAGTGTGAAGCTTTATAGATGGAGATTGGAATGAATGAAGGTATGATGCACAACCATAGGAGTAGCTATGTTACACTCTTCTTTAAAGTATACATTGTAGTTTCCATTCATTGCATTCTCCATTGAAAAAATTTCATATGTATAGCTACATTTGCAAATACATTTACATATGCACATGCTTTGGTTTTTGTCAATGGATCACTATTGCTTTGGTTTTATTTTCTAACTTTTCTACAATGTTTTATATTTTATAGCTAGCAAATCACTAGATATGCATCCGATGCATATTGTTGATTGTGATGTCTTAGTAATAACTGTACGGTGGAGAGTAATTATTTCTTTGGTCTACTTCATTTTGCATTGCCTGAATATTGATTGATTGCATTGTTGCTTTCTTAGTTAGCGTAGACATTATTTTATATTTCCAAGTAGCCAAACCTGTAAATTGTTGGAAATTATTGTCTTCATTCTACTATATGTATATGTATATTTATATGTATATATGTGTGCGCAATGAAAAATGTGAAGTTATTTTGGATGGAGAGTGTCATGAAGGAAGGGACAATGCACAATGATAGGCATCAATTGCAGTAGTCTTCTTTAAAGAGGGCATCATACTTTCCATTCATGAAACTCTGCATTGAATATAGATTGCATATGCATATATACATTTGCAAACATTTCCATATATGTTTATTTTGCTTATTGTCAATAAGTGACTATGGGGAATAGTTTTTGTTTGCATGCGGATTTTTTATTTTCTAAATTTTCCCTCCCTTACACCATAGTCTTGGATCTGCAATCAAGAAATTTGTATATATAATGTCAATTCTCATGCCCTGGGTATTATTCCTTATAGGCTCAAAAAGTAACCGTTAGAATGAAAGGTTCTATATTGCCAATAATGAGCAACATTCATTTCATGTTTGATTGCATGGTAAAAATTTATTGACATAGTTGGCCTAATACCATTGAGGAGACTTTTTTTTTAGAAAAGTATATAAGTATTAAACTATGTATCATATTATACTTCACAAATTACTAGTATATGTGACATGGTTTAACACTAATAATGCTCTCCTGAAAAGAATTCTTGTCAATGCACGATGTTACCATTAATTCCTATCCATACAAAAATTTAGTAATGCAATCAATGCATTTCCTTTTGTATTAGCCACTTCCCGAATGAGACTGATTGCTTGCATTCTTGAATTTTTAGTTGGAGTTTGAAACCACTTTTAAATACAATGCATATGCGTACATACAATTATGTATACATATACATATATGTATGCTTTGGTTTTTTTCCATAAAGCATTTTTGAAAAAAAAAATGTGCCATCTGTGCGTTTTGATTTCTTTGTGCATGAATTTATTGCTATGGGTTCTTCTATTTTGTGAGTCTTCCATCTATGCCACTGTTCAAACCAATATTCTTTCCTTTATGGCTTGCATATTATGTTAGTGATTGGAACATAGTAAAATATTTCATGCTATATAGATAGTTTATATTGCTTTCCATAGGGTATTATTGATTGTTGCTATGGGCTTTGACTACTTTCTTGCATATTCAATTAGGTTGACTACTTTAGTTATCCCATTTCCCTTTAACTTGGTGTTTGCAGCCATTTTATTATTTTGTTAATATTATTACTATAGGCATCACAACCTTCTTCAGGTTTCAACACCACATCAAGTGTGGAGCATAAAAAGGCAGCAAAGCGTAAAAGAAACTAGCTTTATTATGTGTTGGTTCTTTTTCTAGTACACCTAAAGGAATCTCTAAGGAATTTCCATTTCCTATATTCAAAACTCTTGAAAATGACTTGCCAGCTAACAAGATCTAGTGATAGACTAAGATCTTCTACACTTTAGGCTCTGTGGCGCCAAGGAGGGTATTCCTATTGGTGTTTACTTAAGATGCATTTGGTGACAAATCTCTTTCACAGATCATTTCAACTAAAAGGAAAATAAACAAAGCATACCACGAAATTGGCTAGTTTCTAAGTTACTTGCTACCATTTTAGTAAATGCCCTCATGTATGACAAATGATTATAATATTTGTATAAATATTTTGGAAATTTTAAAATGAATCTAAATGATGCTTCTAGGTTGGCCACCATCGAATAATTTGATTAACCCATTAGGAAAATCTTTCAAGGAAATGGACTGGTTCCTTATTGAATTGGGCTATGGAGTCATACACACAATAATAGTAATACAAAAGTGATCTCAAATCCTAATGGAAAAGACCATCTGCATAACAACTTTGCATTATGAGATTCAAAATACATGATGTGTAACTTCTTATCATATCCCAAGTATATAATTGTAAATCTATAACTCTGTTTAAGCATTTAATTGATTACTTGAATCAAAGCATAAAACAGAGATACACATTTGAATTGAAACTCAAAAGAAGAATGAAAATGTTATTGACAATCCCATTCAAGATTTACTCAAACCCACACAAGGAGAGAAAATGTATCATTGATAAACCTATATTTATATTCATAGATCAAATCTGCACAACAATTTTAAGATAATATGTATATACTTGTCAAATGTAGCTCAAAAACAGACATGCTATTCCATTCCTATCACTCATAATTGCATTATGATTAGCCTAAACCTAGCCTGATACCTCTATATTATCTATCTTTTTGTTCTTTTCTCTTTTTTCTTGATGATGGTCCTCTTCTGTATTCAAGTCTTGAATTCCCTTTATACTAATAGGGAGCAATAAGCTTCAGACCTAAATGCAATTACAATGTAGAATTATCATTTAATCAAAATTTCAACTACAATTGATCTAAATTTCAAAACCCACATGCTCAAATTGTAAAAGCCAGTATAATGAGAAAGATCCTAAAATAAAACTTCCATCAAGGAAGAAAATGTAAAGTGTCGCCAAAACCTCCCTTGTCGTCATCTAAGGTTCATGAATCAGGAAAAAAAGATGCAACAAGGGCAAACGACTGATGTCAAATCATCAAAATTTTGCCATGAAGGAAAACTAGAGAGCCATCACAAAAAAAAGAAGATATCAAACACAAGTTCATTTTCCCATCACATCACCACGTCCCAAGTTATGACCATGGTAAACCCAACCACTCATTTTCGTTGCAAGCAGAAGAGAGGAAACCTCAACTTCTCCTTCCTCCTTCTCTTCATCAGCTATGCTTACAGTATGCCCACTTGGGGTCTTCATGACTAGTGGCAACACAAAGACTACCTCCTCATCTAAGGGAAAGCCCTAATTCGTCATGTCCAAGTACCCAGCATAGGCTAAATCATCCTCTGAATCATGGCTACAAGAAGAGGTGCTCAGAAGGTCAATGGGAGAGTGTTGACGCCCATAGGAGCCACGTCCATACCCAACCTTTCGCCTAGACCCAATCAGGGACTACACTAAGGATTTTACTTTGTCACCCTCCACCTCAGCAACACCAATCTCAAATTGTAGTCGGTGACTACATCTTCTCAGTGCCAATTTGGATTTGAAGTAGTAGCTACTTCCATATTCAGAATGACTTCATGTGTAATAGGACTAGAGCTTTGTGAACCAAGACGAACTGACCTCCTCACTAGTTGGCTCATCTTTCTCTCCTGATAATTTCACATTCCAAAAAGTGTTTAACCACCTCATGATAATTGTGTAAATAACAATCAACTTAGATGTATTTATCAGGTAAAACCATTGCATTCTTACTCATTGTTTATCACACATGCACAATTATGTTCTCTCGTTGGAAGATGTACTAGCAATATTTAATTCCCATTTGCATGGAAATATCTTGATTATTCTTCATGCTTGTCTACATTTTCCTCTTGACATGAGTTGAGATCAACTCGATCACTCCACAGAGTGTAAGCCATTAATGAAAGCTTGTCATGCAAAGTAGAATCGACCATCAGGTGTCACCTCCCATTTTGAATGAGATTGTTGATCTTTTGCCTTGGTGGATGATCGAACGGATAGCTTGCATTTGACCCTCCTTGAATTCCAGCAGTTCCTTGCTGATATGCTTTTAGCCAATCACTTATTTCTGTGTCGAATGACATCATCACCACCTGTGGGCTCCATTGTCTAAGCGAGTGAGTGATAGGTGTGAAGATCTCACTGATCTCACTTGGTTTAATCTTCTTTTATCATCATTCAGCGAGCCAATGAGGAATGGTGGAGATTGTTCCGTCTGGTTGATTGTGACCGCTCGTTGAAGGTGTCACAGCATGGGATCGGTAGTGGGAAGTGGGTCCCGCACTGTACCTGGGACACGTGTTAGCTTCTCGCTAACCTTGCTTCTTTTATCTGGTGTGCACTTTACTCCTACGAGCTAGTAGTTTATGGTTCAAATTTCATCCCTAATCACCTAATCTTACAAGCTACACAACACACAATGTTAGCATTAAATGGACAAGACTTAGTTTGCCCAATGGTGACATGACCACGGGGTAAATGACTTAATCCTTAAGTCACTAGACTTAACATTTTCGTAACCTGACTTTAGGAAAGCCTTGACATGGTTGGAAAAGATGACTGGTTGCTCAGATAAATGGGGTCGGTGAACAAACATAACGTGTGGCTCAGAAAATCACTTAAGAAACTGATGAATGAATAGAAAAGTCAACGTGAAAACATAATGTTGGTGGATTTTCTGATTTAAAAACCCTACTCACTTGGGGACAAGTGTTGAAAATGGGAAACAGACTGATAAGAATTGAGCTGAAATTCTTTAGAATTTCACAAGTTCCATCAGCGGCTCATGCTTGAGGATGCATACCCTTGGTGGGTATGGTGAGAAAAGAATCTCCAGTTGAAGCAAGCCAAGGCACAAGACCCAAAACCAAAGGACTTACCCAGACTAGGCAAGCAGACCCAACAAGAAAGAAAACACACAAGACCAACATATTTACAATACTTACAAAATGTACAGAAAATAATTTTACAAAGTAGAGCCTTCAAGCTCTATAATTTTAGGAACAAATCTTCCTTTGTAAAAAACTTTAGCCTGTTTACCCTATAATGAATGCACATGAGCAGTATGTGACTCCAGACCATTAGCTATTAGAGTAAAAAGGCATGTCACTTAATTAATTTAATCATATTGGTTAATTAATTCACTTATTACTTTAGGTTTACTTAAGATAAACTTAGGCACATTAATAATTAATTATATTTATTAATTATTAAGTGTGCACACTAGGGTTTTCCTTTTTAGGTTTTCTTTAGGGTTTCTTGATCTCCTTCATAAGGATTGATCTCATTGTAAACTATTTTTGATTCAATAATCAATATTCTGGTTTTGCTTGCACATTCTTGCTTGAGTGTTTATAGAACATCTTTTTTTTGTTCTAGATATCTATTGCACGTGATAGGTGATTGCATGCAGGTTATTCTTTGGGACTATGAAGTTGGATATCTCAACTTCTAGGGGTCGCCTATTTTTCTGAGCATTTTTTGACAAAACAGGCCTCGCCATTGAGTCTGCAGTGCTCAAAACCCCCTATTTTCATATAAAGTTTTTCCATTTTGGACAGAGTCATCTGGAGAGGAAAAAAAAAATTCCCCAAGGCTGCACGACCCCTTGGCATGTAGATCGAGAGTAATTTTTCAAAAAAATCACCATTGATTTTGGCACCTCTCATATAAAGGTTCCCACCACCAGTTCAAGTGGCAACCATTGCTACGCACCACCTCTGAGCCACCTCCACTCCCTGCGCCACCAGTCCTCCACCAATTTTTTGCCCCTAAGGGCTTTGAACCTTCTACAGGTGGTCACATATGTGACTTGGTTCCAACTTTAGCACCTCGCACGATTCTCATCCCCCGCTCCGATTTTATTGGCAATTGGGAGTTGTCGACCTCACCCCACTAGTGGATTTTTTTGAAGTGTGTAGTCATGTGGCGGACCAATGGCCAGAGCTAGGGGGCTGAATTTTTGCTCCTTTTTAGTGTTAAAAGTGCCTTTTAAAGGCATTTTGTTCGCTTTCTCATAACTTTTGTAAATGGAGGCCTTTTTCAAAAATGGGATATTGTCAAAAAGTTGGTTCAACGAACTTCGCAATGGTGGAGGTTTTATTTAAAATTTTGTTTTTTTGATGCCTTTTTAGCCTGTCAAAGTCAGAAGTTGTTTTCACTCTGAGAGGCATAAATTTTTCCTCTTGACTCCATTTTGCAAAAAAAATAGGCATTGGAAAGCTGGTTTAGTGCTCCACACAGATCTTAGACCTTTTTTTTTTTAGAATTTTTTACCAAGTATCTGATATTCTTATTTGATCATATCCTTTTCCTTTTCAGTTCTTTTCTTGGGAAGCATGCAATCAGGCTATTTGTTTTGAGATCAGCGAGCATTGTTTTTTGCTTTGAGATTATATACTATTATTTTTTGTGATGGATACACATAATATTGCACCCCTTACTCCATTCAACTATCTTGGTTGGAAAAATCAAATGTAGAATCATTTGAAACATAAAGGGTTGTATAGGGTAACCATGGGTACAAAAATTGAACTACAGGTGCTACTAGAAAGAGAAAGTGGTTTAATAAATGTGATGAAGCTTATGGTACATTATGTCTATCTCTTTCATCTGACCTTCTTTTTCATATTGAGTCTTGTATTACACCCAATGAGATCTGGACTACTTTAGAGTCTTTATTTGGGAAGCAAGATACTATGAGAGGGTTTTAGTTAGAGAATGAGCTTATTGTCTTAAATCCTAGGGATTTTGATAGTATCCAAGAGTTTCTTTGTGATGGATGGTGTAATTGGGGTGTCTTATGGATTCCTCCATCTTTCATCACTTAGTTATTATTTGCATTCTATTTTGGGGATGAGTTATGTTCCCACGTGATTTTCTCCTTTACCCCATTTGATTTAGTTTGCATTGCATTTGTACATGGGTACTTGAGCAAGCCTTGTTGACAAGACCCATCTTTGCTTTCATGCACCTTTTCCTAGTGTTTTAGCTACTCCCTAAGTTCATCTTAAGGGGGGGTGTTAGAGTAATAAGGCATCTCACTTAATTAATTTAATCATATGTATTGGTTAATTAATTAAGTCACTTATTACTTTAGCTTTACTTAAGCTGAACTTAGGAAAATTAATAATTAATTATATTTATTAATTATTAAGTTTGCACACTATGGTTTTCCTTTTTAGGTTTTCTTTATGGTTTCTTGATCTCCTTCATAAGGATTGATCTCATTGTAAAAATTTTTAGATTGAATAATAAATATTCTGGTTTTACTTGCACATTCTTGCTTGAGTGTTTACAAAACATCTTCTTTTTTGTTCTGGATATTTGTTGCACTTAATAGGTGATTGCATACAGGTGATTCTTAGGGACTGTGAAGTTGGATTTCTCAACTTCTACATTAGCATTACTTTGAACAATATTGTTTATACCATCCAGGGAAATATTTCTAGCTTTGGCCCTCTCTATTAAAGGTTCCTCATATTGAATCAAGAAAGTGAAACTTTCATATTCCACCTCACGATGAAGTACATGATCTTCAAGAATTTGTTCATCAAATTTGAAGGCCTCATAGGTACTCTGGCTTTGATTAGGCCATTCCTCACTACATTCAGGAAAGAAAACATAACCAGTTCTATTATCAATTTTCCCCCCATAACTATTAACCGCTTGAGGTGAGAGAAGTTCCATAATCAAATCCATTAGATATGGAGTATATGCAAAAACTCCACAGTAGTGTCATATTGTCCCATATGATTCTCACAATCACCAATGCCTCTGGATTGTGTTTCATTTAAATCAAAGGGTATTGAAATATCAACATATTCCACAAGGTCATAATGTAATTCCATAGATTCTCAACATCAAGCATTGTTGTGAACTTATTTGTGCAACCATCATGTAGATCATGAGTATCTAACCTTTCAAATATTCCTTCAAGTATGCAATTCTTCTCCACATGGAAATCAATATGAGTGTATTCATCTCTATGAATTCCCTCATTACATCTAGAATTGGAATCATGTTCAAGGGTCTTCTCGTTGGTATCTATGCCTCCATACATCTCATACAATTCAACACTCAGCAAATTCGAAGTGGCATCCTTATTAATGAAACAACACACCTCAACATTATGTTGATCATCATTCATAGAATTTTCCTAATCTTTGTTAGTAATATCCTCAAAAAGAGGATCAATCCTACCCCAATAAGGACTATCATTTGCATTTTCATCATCCCAAACATCTTCATTAAATAAAATATTTTTCCATGCATTAATTGGATGTATCTCATCATCTAAAATATCGGGATACAAGAAATTCGGAGAACTAGTGTACTCAAAATCAGTGCAGTCAATTGAAGAACATAGAGAAGCAGTTTCACAATTATACTCACCATTTATGTCTCTAGTAATTGATCTGTAGTCAGAACATTCTTCACATGATGAGAACTATTCAATGCCTAGGAAATTCACATTTACAAGGTTGTTAACATATCCCCTACTAGAAGAAAGGGATTCCATATCTACTTCATATGAAGAATCATATTCAATGGTAGATTCCTCAAGTTTAGTTTCATTAGTTTGACCTCTCATGTGTATCATGGCATTGGGATCAAGTACATTCCCTTTATTAATAGAAGCTTGATAACTGCTAGTTGCATCAATTTCAGAAGTTGTATCTTGCACTTCTTGTACTTGCTCATAGTTTATGACATCCCAAGGAAGATAACTAGGAAGCACTTCTTTATTCCCATATTCTATGTTTCCATCTTCATCATTACTACCCACATCTATTTCTAGATCATCAGTCAGATTACAACATTCAAAAACTACTTGTTCTAGTTTTGATGCTTCTCCTTGATTTGATGGCCTTAGCCCTTGACCATTTGCAATATGATAACTATTACTCTCCCTAAGTACTAGATGAAGGAACATGACTATGCTCCATTATTTCCACAATATTGATCCAATCTACCACTTGGTATAGGCTATAAGGCTTTAGATCCTCAGCCCACTGACTAGATCTAGAAATATATGCTTCACAAAACACATTAATGCACATCTAATCACTTGGTCTAAAATTCCCAGGAATCTCCATTAGTATATCCAAGAATCTTGAAAATAAGTCATATGGTGACTCATTTGCATATCTCCTTATCTCATGCAATTTCTTGATATAGAGGATTATCTCAAATTTTCCTCTCTTTGGATGATGTGAGGCCTCTGCATGTTTGTATTCTACATTTCTTGGGAGTAAATTAGATATAACATCTACAAGGTCCATTTCATGACAAATCCTTTTACCCTTTAAGTTACTTGGTTCAAAATTGGGGCTAGTGCTAGAACTACTACTAGCAATTATAGATCCTCTCATCATTGAGTATTTCAAATTGTTCTCAATGTCAATGGCAATGTGATATGCCTGATGCAATGTTATGGGTTCCTTATCTCTTAACAATAAACTCATCTTCTTATCAAATGCTCCTAAATATACCAACAAACATTCTACATCATTTGGCCTTATGTCTTCTGAGATTTCTCTAATTTCCTTTGCAAATCAAAGATTGAAAGCAGGGAACAATTCCTCTTTATTCATATGGATTTCCATAAAGGATTTCCTTACCACACTTGGATTTACCCTTTCACCAAATTGGTCCATAAAGACTGCCATAAATTGACTCCATGAGGCTATGGAACTCGCTGCAAATATGAATACCAATCTTTGGCATTATCCTTCAAAGTTTGAACAAAGAGTTTCATGACAACATATTCATAATTCACCTCAAAATCCCCCATCACATCTATGAAGGTTTGCAAATGCTTAGAGGTTGATTTGAAACTTTTCCCTATGAATTTGGGCAAGTACTTCCTAACATCCTTAGGAATTAGGTTATGGAAACCTTCAGTACTACTAAAAACTAATGTCATGTACCTTTTAATAACAAAATCCCTTTGAGGGGATGACATAGTTTCTTCACCCTGCATGCTTTAACTTGATTCTTTACAGAGAGATTCTTCAAAAGTCAATCCTCAATAGAATAACATACTTCATGGATAATCACAACTTTGCGGATAATAAGTATGAAAAGAACTATCACTATTCCATGTCTTAATGCAAATCCATCTAATAGGGAATCATTTATGCTCCTAAGCCTTGAAAAAATCTCATAGACCATCTTCAATAAAGAAACACTTGCTTTAGATTTATGAAAGTACCTGGGAATTTTGTAGCAGCTATTAATCTATCTTCATGGTTGTAAATTATGCAAATCTTTGAAAGCTTCTTCACAATTTAATTGGTTCTCTGGATAGAGTTGCCACCTCCTTTACAGAGGAATGAATTTCAAGAACATGAAATTCCTTTCAGACTGAAATCTCATTTTGGGTTTTCTCCAAAAGAAGAATCACACTAATATCCTTTGATCTTTGCTACAATAGATCTCTTCTAGGTTCAAGAGCATTTCAATTATCTGAACAAAGCTGTCCAGATCCACCAACTTATCAATGACAAATGTTCTCACTCACTGAAAATGAAATGACTCTTTTCTAAACTCTTCTCAAGATTGGAATGACTCTTTGACAAGACAACCCACAACTAGACCTCTTAGTGCATCCCCAACAGAGTCACCATTCTGTTGGTTATTTTTCTAGTGCACCTAAAGGAGTCTCTAAGGAATTACCATTTCCTATATTCAAAACTCATGAAAATGACTGGCCAACTCACAAGATCTAGTGACAAACTAATATTTTCTACACTTTAGGCTCTGTGGGGCTAAGGAGGGTATTCCAATTGGTGTTTACTAAAGATGCATTTGGTTTCAAATCTCTTTCACAAATCTTTTCAAATGAAAGGAAAATAAGCAAAGCATACCACGAAATTGGCTAGTTTCTAAGTTACTTGCTACCATTTTAGTAAATTCCCTCATGTATGACAAATGATTATAAGATTTGTATAAATATTTTGGAAATTTTAAAATGAATCTAAATGTTGCTTCTAGGTTGGCCACCATAGAATAATTTGATTAACCCATTAGGGAAGTCTTTCAAGGAAACGGACTAGTACCTTATTGAATTGGGCTATGGAGTCATACACACAATACCAGTAATACATAAGTGATCTCAGATCCTAATGGAAAAGACTATCTGCATAACAACTTTGCATTATGAGATTCAAAATCCATGATGCATAACTTCTTATCATATCCCAAGCAGATAATTGTAAATCTATAACTTTGTTTAAGAATTTAATTTATTACTTGAATCAAAGCATAAAATAGACATACACATTTGAATTGAAACTCAAAAGAAGAATGAAAATGTTATTGACAATCCCATTCAAGATTTACTCAAACCCACACAAGGAGAGAAAATGTATCATAGATAAACTTGTATTTATATTCATAGATCAAATTTGCACAAAATTTTTAAGATAATATGTATTTACTTGTCCAATGTAACTCAAAAGCATACATGCTATTCCATTCCTATCACTTATAATTGCATTATGACTGGCCTAAACCTACCTAATACCTCTATATTATCTATCTTTTTGTTCTTTTCTCTTTTTTATTAATGATGGTCCTCTTTTGTATTTGAGTCTTGAATTCCCTTTATACTAATAGGGAGTAACAAGCTTCAGACCAAAATGCAGTTACAATGTAGAATTATTGGGTATGTGTAGCATCATCATGGAAAAAATAGGGCCCTTAAGTGGCAAAAAATTCAAAAAAAATAGAGTTAGGCAACTTGATGTAAGAATTTGAATAAGTAATCTATAATATTTAAAAATATCATAAAGAATAGAATCTGTAGAAAATTGAATGTAGTTTCTAAGCTACTAGGTTTTGTTTAACAATGAAATCTATTTGGTGAAATTTGAAATTTCAAGTAGTAGTACTTAAATTTGGGGAAAAAAATAAAGTAGGTGTTTGTCTAGCGCCACCTAATCTGTAAAATGATAATATTTTTTTATAATATTTAGATATAGTGGGGACTCGTAAATAGATGCTGATGCAGCATATTTTCTGTAATTTTTTTGATAAATAATTAATTATGATTTTTTTATTTGAACTTTTAAAATATATAAAAACTCATATGTTTGACCACCTTAACTTGGTCAAAACTTCATGAAATTCAATTTTTCCTTTTTTAATGCTATAGTATGCAAAACATAGAATGTGATTCATGTTTTGAATTCAAAATGATACCACTTTTCGAGCTGCGCAAATGTTGTGCAATCGATGCTCGATCAGGGGCTTTTAGTCATAATTTGAATAGAAAATGAATAATAATTACTTATTAAATTAAAAGTAAAGAATAATTTATATTGGTGGAAAGATGAGAATCTCCTTTAAAAACCCTTTTTATTTCATCAATTTTGGGTAAAAAAATTATCGTCAGCCCCATACCCATCATATTGCCACTTTTTGGCCCATCATGATCCTACACATACCTTATAATTTCATCAAAAATTTAGCTACATTTGATCTGAATTTCAAAACCCACATGTTGAAACCAAAAAAGCCAGTATAAAGAGAAAGATCCTTAAATAAAACCACCATCGAGGAAGAAAATGCAAAGTGGTGCCAAAACCTTTCGTGTCACCATCTGAGCTTCACGAACCAGGCAAACAAAATGCCACAAGGGTGCATGACTGATGTCGAATCATCAAAAAAATTCCACGAAGGAAAATTAGAGAGCCATCATAGCAAAAAGAAGATATCAAACACAACAATTTCATTTTCCCATCACATCACCACATCCCAAGTTACGACCACAGTAAACCCAATCACTCCTTATTATTGCAAGGGGAAGAGAGGAAACCTTAGCTTCTCCTTCCACCTTTTCTTCATCATCTATGTTGTTAGTATGCCCACTTGGGGTCTTCACGACCAATGGAAACAAAGAGACTACCTCCTTATCTGAGGGAAATCCCTCATTCATCATGTCCAAGTATTGAGCATAGGTTTAATCAGCCTCTAAATCATGGATATGGGTGTGTGTAGGATCATGATGGGCCAAAAAGCTGCAATATTATGGGTATGTGGCTGACAACTATTTTTTTCCCAAAATTGATAAAATGAAAAGGGATTTTAAAGGAGATTCTCATATTTCCACCGATATAAATTATGCTTTACTTTGAATTTAATAAGTAATTATTATTCATTTTCTATTCAAATTATGACTAAAGTCTTGATCGATAGACTAATTGGTAAACATCTATAGCTTTCAAGCGGTATCACATTTTTTGAATCCAAAATATGCAAATACATTCTATGCTTCACATACTATAGGATTAAAAAAATAAAAACTGAATTTCATAAAGTTTGACCAAGTTAGGTGGTCCGGTTATCTGAGAGTTTTTATATTTTTAAAAGTTGTAATAAAATTCATGGTTAATTATTTATTTGGAAAAAATTAAAAAATGGCCGCATCACATCGAGGCATGAGTCTTCTACTTATATATAAAATCATATAAAAATATTATCCATTTTATTTGTGGTTAAGGTGGTCAAGCAGGACACCTACTTCTTATTTTTTCCACGAAATTTAAGTACCTTTGCATTGAAATTTTAAATTATCACCAAATGAGTTTTTAAAAAAAAACTAGTAGTTTAGAAACTACATTAAATTTTCTGATTCTATTCTTACATATTTTTGAAATAATAGGGATAACTTATTCAATTTTATTTTTTATTCAAGGGAATTGGCAGCTTTTTTGACCAGACTATGTGAACGAATACAACCATTCAACAAATAGGCCCCAATGGGGTTTTGAACCTTGGTGTACAGAACAACAACACCACCCTTAAATACCATCACACCATGCCAATCTGAAACTTATTCAAATTTTTACTTCAAGTTGCCTAACTCTAATTTTTCTGAATTTTTTGACACTTAAGGGCCTATTTTTTTCCATGATGATCCTGCACATACCCATACCAAAAGAGGAGATCGTAAAGTCAATGGGAGAGTGCTAGTGCCCATAGGAGCCACGCCCATACCTCACCTTTCGTCTAAACCTAGTGAGGGACTACACTGGGCATTTTCCTTTGTTGCCCTCTACCTCAGCAGCACCACTCTTGAATTGCAGTCGGCAACTACATCTTCTCGGTGCCAATTTGGATTTAGAAGTAGTAGCTACTTCTGTATCAGGAACGACTTCATGTGCACCAGGACCAGAGCTTTTTGAACCAAGATGAACCGACCTCCTCGCTAGTTGGCTCATCTTTCTCTCCTTATAATTTTTCACTTGAGAAAGTGTTTAACTGCCTCATGATAATGGTGCAAATAATAATCACCTCAATTGTATTTATCAAGTAAAACCATAGCATTCTTACTCATTGTTTATCACACGTGCAATTTTGGTGTCCTGTTGGCAGATGTACCAAAACCGTTTAATTCCCATTTGCATGGAAATTTGTTAATTATTCTTAATTCTTGTCTGCATTTTCCTCTTGGCACGAGTTGAGATCAACTCGATCAATCCACGAAGTGTAAGCCATTAATGCAAGCTTGTTGTGTAGAGTAGAATTAATCATCAGGTGTCACCTGCCATTTTGAATGAGATCCATTCATCTTCAACCTTGATGGATGATCAAATAGCTAGCTCGTGTTTGACCCTCTTTCAATTCTAGTGGTGCATCACTGATATGCTTTCAACCAATCACTTTTTTTCGTGTTGGATGAAACTGTCACCTCCTATGGGCTCCACCGTTTGAGTGAGTGTGGAATAGGTGTCAAGATCTCGCTAATCTCACTCGGTTTAATCTCTGTTTTTCTTCATTTAGTGAGCCAGTGCATAATGGTGGAGATTGTTCTGTTTGGTTGATCTCGACCTCTTGTTGAAGGTGTCGGGGCATGGGATCGGTAGTGCGAAGTTGGTCCTACACTGTACCTGGGACAAGTGTTAGCTTCTCGCTAGCCTCGCTACTTTTATCTGGCCTCCACTTTACTCTTGCAAGCTGGTAGGGTATGGTTCAAATTTCATCCCTAATTTCCTAATCTTGCAAGTTGCACAACACATGATGTTAGCATCAAATGGATAAGACTTAGGTCGCCCGATGGTGACACGACCGTAGGGTAAATGACTTGATCCTTAAGTCACCAGACTTAACATTTTCATAACCCAACTTTAGGAAAGCCTTGACATGGCAGGAAAACATGACTGATTACTCAGATAAATGAGGCCAGTGAACAAACGTAACATGTGGCTCAAAAAATCACTTAAGAAACCAATGAGCAACTAGACAAGTCAATGTGATAACATAAAATTGGCAGATTTTCTGATTTGAAAACCCTACTCACTTGGGGACAAGGATTTAAATTAGGAACTAGACTCATAAAAATTGAGCTGAAGTTCTTTAGAATTTCACAAGCTCCATCATTATGCACGCCACAAACACTAGATTTGTGTAGGTCGGAAAGCCAAGTACTTGCAACAAAGATGTGCTCTAGAACCAACTAGATTTCCACCCCATGCTCAGTTGGGCACACCACCATTGCAAGCAAGCTCGCCATTAACATTTGTTTGCTATTGCTCCCACTCAACTTTCACCCCTTCGTAGCTGCACCGCACCCATCACTATGAATTTTCCTTTGCAAGACCTAGTAGTACATTGTAATAGACCCTTGATGGGTATGCCTTGGCAACCATATCTTTAGTAGCTCAACCCTCAAGCAACATGTTTGGTGAACCTTTCTGCATAGCAATGCAATCCTTCCACTGACACATTGATGCTTTGTCTAAATTAAAAATTTGTTGTATTTGCAATCAAACCTATGCTGGCATGAGAGTACAAGCATCCAGTGCTAGTGTTGCCTGTTTGTGTTGTGCTTCTCAAAAAGGTTTCCATAGATATATCTTGGAAAAAAAAATGGATCTGGGGCCACAACTGGCTATCCTTGCAAAGTTGAATCAAGTCAAACAAATGCTTATAGCCAAAGCTGCTCCCATTTTACAAGTAACCCATTCTAGAGGAGGCCAATACAAATATAGTGGCCATACTATAAGCTTCCCACAAGACATCATAGACATTGAAACTTTGTTGCTATATTGCCTACATGATCTTGAAGTTGTTATTGTGAGAAGAATTGGCATTCAAGGGACAAACTATGATTGCTATGTTGACAAACATAATGTCATGGCTGCATTAATATATAAAATTGAGAATGACCCATACTATAGTGATGTTGCAATAGACTATGATGCTTTGAATTTGTTGCCTTCTACAAGTACTGACATCTCTGATCTCTTGCACATAATGGAAGAACTGAGGCATGAACCAAATGAACTAATGGAAACTATAGAAAGTGTTGTTGATGAGGAAGCTGACCTTCATGACTCATCATCATTTATTCCATTGATGCCCAACCCTCCTCGAGAATTGCAAGAAATTAGAGATTCCTTACAAATTAAAGACACTAGTCAAAATACCTTGACTTGGCCTGAAATAAATTCTAGTCCTATTAATGAATATACTACAAAAGGGTTATTAAGTATGGATTTTCCAACATTGTTCCCCACTAGCATGGAAATTCCCCTACAATCGAGAACAATACAAATTCACTTACATCAATATGCCTTGCACTTGATGAGATACTGTGATAATAGATTTGGGATGCATGTTAGATTTAGATATTACATTTATAATTTGATAATGAGACATCGAAGCCAACAATCAACATCAGTTTTTATGAAAACAAACTTGGAGGAAAGAATGCCAAAGTCAGTTCTTGCTTTGCGGCAATTACTTCGGGAGGCACGAGATACCCAGATAGCAAACCTACTTGTTTGCTTTGGTGCATCCTTGTGAGGAACCCACTCATATTGGGAAAAGAGTCGACAAGAGCTTGCAACAATGATCCTCCAGCTTGGTACACCAACTCTTTTCTTCACTTTGAGCTCTACAAATACAAGATGGCATAATTTGCATAGGGTGATTGAACCTCATACCCAATTTGATTTTCCATACTCTTGGAGACACTTCACAAAGAAAATTGTGCAAAACCCGCACATAACAACCTTGTACATGCACCTGTGATTCACTATTTTTCATGAAGAGGTTATTGAGAGACTCTTCCACACGAAAAACTATTGGTATATGTATGAGTGGCAACATCGCGGGTCAACACATGTACATGGTTTCTTGTGGCTCCAAAATGCCCCAAACATGGACATGCTTGATTGGTCCAAACCACATGAGCTTCAATAAGCAAACACATTCTTTGATCACTATGTTTCAACATGGAACCCTCACGCCCCAGAGCAACTAATATCAAGGATCCACCAGGCTAAAATTACAAATCCGTGTCACACTTTAATAAAGGAAATGACCAACATTGATCTAACTTTTAAAATTCAGTCACTAGAAAGTGGCATATATGTTTTGAATTTTGAAATGATGTAAACTAATAAAATGTGTATTTTTTTGTATATTTTATGTTTACATTTTTTTGAAAAAATTAAAAAATTATCTGAATATTTTTTTTTATAAATTAATACTATAATTTAGTTGCTGATAAAATGTTGAAAAATGACATTACATGAGACTCCAAACTTTATATATAGTAAATTTTCTTTTTTTTCCTTCAATTTTTTTGTGTATATTTACAATTGGAAACGTTAGGGCATGGATTTTTTTGTTGCAGTTTTAATAAATAGATATTTTTAAATAAATATTTAAATGTGCGTGAATTAAAACATGAAAATTTTTGGTCGACGTCAACTTTTATATTAAATATTTATCTAAAATAGAAAACAAGTTATGCTATCTTAATCTTGATTCTTTTATCTAGGGAATCATATTTTTATTTTTATTTTTAATAAGTTTTAGTATTTTTCTTGGCATGATAATCAACCTAATATTTTTGTGTTGATAACCTACTTTTAGTAAAAAATAAAAATAAAATATAAATAACAATTGAACTATTAAAATAAATATATATTTTAAAACTAAACTTATGGATCTACAAAAGGGTATTTTTACATTTTTAAAAAAATGGTATTTATATGAGTAGGAATTGTTGAAACATCAAATTTTTCAAATGATGTCATTTTTCTAGTAAATTGGCCTCAAAGTGGTGCTACATAAGCATTTAGCCAACAATTTTAGTTGGAAAAGTTGTGGAAGTATTTAACTTATCTAGAACGAATCTTACTAGATCATATGTTTGACTAAAATTGATTTTTAGTTATAACTACTAAAATTCACTTATGTTGATAAGTTGGCCAAAAGTGTGACACAAATTTGTACTTTTACCCACCACTTAGCTTTGGATTACCCATGCTTGCTCAATAGTACGCAAATTTTTTCTATGGATCCAGTGGTGGACTATGAACAGTTGTTAAACACAATTCAAAGACATACCAAGTGCACTCATACACTTGCCTGAGGAAAAAAGGCCAACAATTACAATGTTGCTAAAAAGGTCCATGGAATACACAACCATCTTTGACATTGACAATTGATAGTGAATTGAACAAATCATACAAACCAAAAAGAAATGATGACCATGTTAGTATCTACAACCCTGAGATGCTTGCAATCTAGCAAGCAAATGTTGATTGCTAGCCAGTATTGTCTAGACAAATTGGGCTAAACTACATTTCCAAATATGCATCAAAGTTTGAGAATTTTTTTGAAAGCTACATTGATATCTTGCAAAGGCTTGCAAATACAAATTCATCTAGGGATAAAGCATTGCTTGCAAACCAAAAATTAATGATGAATTTGGTTATTGATCATGACATTCGTGCACAAGAAACATGCCATATGCTGCAAAAGTTTCCCCTTGTCATCTCAAGTTGGCATTTCTTGTCTTTGAATGTTAGCAAGCAAACGTTTCATTGTTTGAAAATAGTTGACAATGATTATGAGCTTTCTAGTGGTTATATTCTTTCCTACATGAAAATACCACCTGAAATGGAGGCAATGTCCCTTATTCATTCTTCACAACTATATACATATCATAAAAATCACAAAGGTGTATCTTAGCGTCCTGGGCCACAACATACAATCACCATTGTTTACCCACTTTTCAAGACCATCCCCGTGGAACAAAGTGATGCCTATGAAACATTTTTTTGGTAAGAATTATTACTATACAAACCTTTTCAAAATTTTGAGGTAGACATAGGCCTTACAAGAGAAACCATAACACAAAATTGGAGGCTATTTTATGTTGTTGGTTATGTCGCTTGGCATGTGAATAGATGCACTGACCCCCCTACCAATGGGGAGGGTAGTGATAATGACACCGATGATGCACAGTCTCCACCGCATATAGTTGAATATGAATGGGAGTTGCTCTCTTGACTTGGTGCCAGAAATAATGCTTGTTTTGACTAGCTATAGCTCTTGGGTTGGCGAGACTTTGACCTGCACTATAGGTGGGACAAGCACCATGTTCTAGAGAATCTTTATAGCATTGGTGAACAAGTTGTTTCAACAAGTAAATTGCATACAACTGAAGACACCCTTTGCTCATTTGCAACGCTAACCCTTTTCCATTGACTATCTCCTAGACAAGAGCTTGCTTTGAAAATCATTGAACACCACCTTGGCCCACCCTCATTGCCTCCACTTTTTATGATCATTCAAGGTACCACTAGCATAGGTAAATAATTTATTTATTGACAAGATATTTAGAGCACTAAATTGATTGTTCAGTCAGAAAATGAACCCTTTTCTTATTTTGGCACCAAGAGGTGTTGTTGCTTACAATGTTCGTGCCTCCACAGTGCATAATGATATTCGAATACCAATAAAATATATGAATCCATTGAAAGGACAACCATTGACCATATTTCAAGAATACTTCAAACATATTATGTACATAATTTAATTAATGAAATGATTTTCTTGGGTCCCAAGTTGTTCCTTAAAATAGATAGTCGACTGCAGCAAGCATTCCCTGGAAGACATATGCAGCCATTTGGTGCTGTTTCTATTATATTCATGGGTGACTTGGCACAACTACCCACTATTATGGAAAATCCTATCTATAGTTCTTGGTCCATATCACTGGCACTTTGGCACACTTTTAATATTGTTGTCACACTTGACACTATCTTTTGCTAGCATGGACAATCCGATTGACAACAACAGTTTCGTACACTCCTTATGAATATTAGAAATTGCTAGCAATCCCTGGTTGATTGAAAAATTCTTATGAATCAAACAAAATCTATGCTTGTATCTAAGAAAAACTAGGAGTTTGATGAGGCTATCCACTTATTCCCAACAAATAGCTTGGTTGCTTTGCACAATAGGAAAATGCTACAACAATTAAATGTTCCAATTGCAATTAGTGCTACTGAATATTCCCAAAAAAATGCACTTTATTATGGTGATGATGAACAACTTCAAGTAGATATCTTGCTTGCAATTGGTCAACAAGTAATGTTGACAACACATCTTTGGGTGGCAGGTAGCCTGTTCAATGGATCGTTGGGCTTAGTGAAGGCTATTGTATATGCTAGGGGTGCTAAACCACCTCAACTACCTTAATATATTGTTGTTGACTTCTAGAACTACATTGGCCTAGTATGGGATCAGGACAATCTAAGATTCATCCTGATTATCCCAATCACATGAGGCAGCTGAAGACAACTCCCGTTGACAATGGCCTAGGCTATAACAATCCATAAATCTCAAGGCTTAACACTAGAGAAAACTACAATAGATATTGGAACTAAAGAAAGGAAAGGACTAACATTCACATCTCTCTCTCATGTTAAATCAGTAGTAGGAATACACATAGATCCACCTTTCTCTTTTGATAGGTATTCTAGGCTACATTCCAACAAAAACAATGCACTTTGAATCAAAGAAGAGGATCGTCTCCAACAATTGTCTACACTGCCACCATCATGAAATCTTTTTTTTTCATAGTAACTACACTACTTCTCCTTTTCCTTTTTGTTTCAATTCTTTCACATTTCCCTTCATTCCCACTTCTGATCACTTTACCTAACATTCCACAAGTTTTACTTATATAGTCATCACTACGAGAAGTTGCTACTCAACTCTTGGTTTACGTTTTCCCTTGTTCCCACCAACAAACATAAATTATTTGAATTTAACTTTTCTCTCAATAGCTTCCTCCACTTTACCGAATAGTGCCACTTCCTTAGCTATCACACTTGAATCATTTCTTTCTAACAATTTCAAGTTCTAAAAAATTTAGATTAGGAACATTTCTAGCTGTTACTGCAAATCTTCACAATTGTTAATACCTTCGTGCTAACAATTTTCCCATGTTGTTCAAGTTGGAACTATATTCTATTTGTATACAAGGTAAGGCTATATCTCATTCTTTCCATCTCTTCTTTTGTAATTACATTCAAAATTCTTTGTCACAAATGCCGCAACCCTATATATTTTAAAAAAAAATATAATAGTGATTTCAGCTTAATAAAATTGGTAGCTTCTATAAGACAATTATATTCAATTGTCCACATATTGTTTTATGCTCTTTGCAAAAGGTATGCTTGCATCCTATTTATATGATGTATTTTATTCCACATATATTAAAGATGCTATTTGTTACTGACTATACAGATGTTTATTTTTTTTCATTTAAATATTGTGTAGTAATGACACATGTTTGTTGTACTAAACTTATAATTTCCCTTGTGTCTAATGATATTTCATTGACAACATTTTAGATTGCAAATGTATGTACTAAGATATAGATTAAACTCTTGGAAAAAAAAATTCCCTGCTCAAGGGTTTGGTGAGAATCCATGACACTCGATGCCATAATGTGGAAGGGTGAAAAGTAGGCCTCCCTTATTCCCTCGATCTTCCAATTGATTCCCTACACAAGGTATGCCTAAATTTTATTTGCTTTCACTCTTCTACTAAACCTTCATTGCATACAATTTGTTATGAATTGTATAAGTCTTTATCTTTTCTAATTGATTTATCGTCTACCAATAGTATGTGTTTAGTACACATAATTTTGCATTATTCTTTCATGTTTGCAACCATACTTTACCCAAACAATCATCATACATGGACCTTTCAATGCCTTTAGAGCTTGTATTAATTAAGCAATGACCTAAACATTGCTTTCACCATTGATGCCAATGGCGAGCAATTTATTTTTTCTTGCTTGGGGGTTTGGTGAGAGCACATGATGCTCAATGACCCAATATGGTAGGGTGGACATCAAGTGTTGCATTCTTATGTTGAGATTTCATTTTGTGACATGCACCAAGTATGTCTAAGTTTTGTTTACTTCATTCCTCACATTACAAGTACATAGAAAATTGTGTGTTATAAAATAATCAACTTTGATATCTCTTGCTTTACATGTTGTCTATGAATTAGAGATGACCACTGCACTAATATTCACACTTTTTTCTTATTCTTCCAAATCATACTCTAGCCATAATGTGGATTCCAATGATTTTATTTATAGTCATTAGTGGCCAAAACATTGCTTCTACCATTGACCACAATGGTGGTCAATTTATTTCCCTGATTAGAGGTTTGGTGAGAGCATGTGGTGCCCCATGAGTCAATATGGTAGGGTGCACATCAGCCCTTGTTTTCTTGTCTACTTGCTCGAATGTAGTGCATGCACAAGTATACTTAAATTTTACTTATTTGATGCCTTGCATTACATGTCTATTTTATATTTTGTACTATACATTATATAGCTCTTTAAATTTATTGATTTACATATTCTCTATCAAATACAGATGATGACCAAATTAAACTTCACATTTTTTTCTTATTTTTCCAGGCCATACTCTAGCTATAATGGCGAATTTGATGAACTAATTGCAAAATTAGTTGCAAAGGTGAAATAGACAATTAGATCTTAATATACTCTATGTTGATTGTGATAATAAAAATTCATTCCACCCTTGATCAAAGCGGTGGACAATGTATATTCTTACACGAGGGTTTGGTGACAATCCATGAGGCTGCATGACCCAATATGGAAGGGTGGAAACCAAGACTCATTTTGTTGTGTTTTATTTTATACATCTTATGTATAGATCTCTATGTTTTAGACATAAGATTCAGATAGAATTCATATGTTTCAGGCGATGGTTGTGATGGAATAAAATTGTTAATGTTAATCCACTTTGTGTTAGGTTCCATTGGGCATTGCTCATTATTGTTCTCTTGCATAAGCTATATTGTTCCATTCTCCAGAAGGTGTTGCTGCAAAGGCTATATTTTGCCATGATCCCTCTTATGATCCAACAAAATTATTGACATTATATAGTTTCTGTCAATTGTTCTTGTCTACCTTATGCTATATTCTCTATTTTTTTATTGGATCCTCTTCAAAAGGTTGTATTCTTTCAATTTTTCAAAACCATGTTGTTGAGAAAAGATCAAAAATCTTATTAATTATTGTTCTCTATCATAGCGTACATTGTTTTAGTTTTGATAGGGCTCTCTTGTAGACACTATATTATTTCAATTTCTGATATGGTGTTGTTGTAAAGCCAAGATTCTTTCAATATTATATAGGGTTCTATTCTAAAAAGATTACATTTTCATTGTTCAAAGTGATAGAGCTTGATTTATAACTTCTTTTATACAATATATGTTAAAATAGTTTGATTTATGGCTTCCAGTTTGTGGTTATGGTTGCAATGGAATAAAATAGTCAATCCTATATGCTTTTTGTTAGCTTCAATTGGGAATTGTTGATTACAATTCTGTTCTTAAGCTATATTGTTTCATTTTGTAGGTATTGTTGAAAATACTATATTTTATGGGTTTCATTTCTGGTTATGGTTGGAATAAAATAAAATAATTAAAGTTGTTGATTCTATTTTTGGTTACATTAGGTATTATTGATTATTTTTCTCTACCTTACACTATATTGGGTATATTTTAATATCAATATATATGTAAGAATTCAATTATTGAGGTTATGGAGTTTTTGTTGATTATTATTGTATAGCTCGGGCTATATTGTGGCTTTCTGTATTTGGGTGGCTATTGAAACCAATGTTGTTTGATTTATGGCTTTCATTTTTTGGTTATGAATGGAAAAAAATAAAATAAGTAATGTTGTTGATTCTATGTTTGTTGATTCTATGTTTGGTTACGTTAGGTATTATTGATTATTGTTCTCTACCTTAGGCTAAATAGCTTGTTTTATATAATATATGTTAATATATTGTTGCATCCTTGATTTGGTGCTCTTTAACAATCTATATTTTCCCATACAGTAGTTAGTCTTTTACAATTTATCTTTATCCCTCTAATGCTTTCTTCATTCTTGCTCTCTACCTTGTGCTTTATTATTTTATCTCTAAATTGTTCATTGCATTTCCTCTTATACAATTCTTTGTACAATAAGTATGCACTAGTATGTATCGCTATGTCATGATCTTTTTTGCATTTTCCACAACACGTTATAAACTATCCTAGCCTCAGTCCTTGCACGTCGCTTCCCTTTCTTGTACATCTCTGCCTATTGGCTCATCGTTGTGTGTTTTTACACAGAATTGCTAGTATATATGGTTTCAATGATTAATTAATAAATAGTATCAAATATGCATGCCATTCACCAGATAAATGTTGCGTCAAGACATGATAATAATCATAATATAATGATGAAGTTACATTAGACAAATTTGAGAAATCTAAAATATGTGATTAAACATATAAAATAGCATTAGTTTCTTTGATTGTAAATTCTTGATATGTATCTATAGTTTTTTCATCATTGGAAAAAAAGACTCTCTTTAAAGTACTTGCTAATTGAAAAGAGAAAAGTCTATAATTCAAACGAAGTCTTATTTATTGATGTATTTAATATCAATTTGATTATGTTCTTTTGAGTTGTGATATAGATGTATCTTGTGCTATTGAGGACATTATTTTATTTACAAGGGGACAATTGTTATGTGACTTTTTCCCCATAGAAGAAAAAAGGAATAAAAGTAAAATAGAACTAAAATCATAGTTCAAGAAATAAATGTGACAAAATAATTATTTATTTTTTATGGGATGTTGGAATGTAATTGTTTTCCTAAAGGGTGTGTTGGTTGGAATTACCATTTGTGTTGTACATAAAACTTGTAGAAACTAAATAGTTTGGACACAGACAAAAAAGCGAGAACACAAAAAAGAAATTGTTGGAACAACTGTTGGGAGTGAGATTTTGGATTGGTAGGCACACACAGTGTGTCCAAATCGGGGTACAGAGTGCACCCGAGATTGTCCCAACCAGGGTTATTGTGCATGTTGAGTACTTGTACTTTATAGTGTGTTGTGTAGATGCTTGAGAAGTGCATCTTGTTTCGTTCTCAATAAGAACTTGTTTGGTTTTGGATAAGAACCTATTCCTCCTCAATTTCTCACAAACGCAAGACACTGAATCCAAATTCACTCCAGTAAATCGATTGGACTACGTACACATTTCAAAAAAGAAGTATTTTTTAATGAATGATTGAATTATTCAAGAAATAAAATTGTTTAAATCTTTTGTATTTGCTATGCAATAAACTAAAATTAATGATTGGGCTTTACAGAAAACCAACTAAGCCTTAATGCAAGAAGTCATTGAGTTAGCTTCCCAAGTACCACAACATAGGAAAGAAGCTCAAGAAAAAAAGGGACCTAACAACATTGAGTTATTAGAGAGCAAGAAAAGTTCAAAATCCAATAGACACTCAAGCAGGAAAAAGAGCAAAAGAAAATCCAAAAGTACTAAGAAGTGACTAGGATCATCAAAGGAAGACTCAACTTCTACCAATAGTAGTTCCCATACATTGGAATCAGAATCCTCCGATGATGAAAAATAATCACGAAAAGAATTAGACAACTTTGCTCAAAAAAATTAAACTACCAAAATATAGTGGTAATACACGCACTGGTGAAGAAGTGGAACAATGGTTAACCAAGCTAGAAAGATATTTTGATCTACAAAATACTAGTAGCTATGGTAGGACAAGATAGCTACTTATCAATTAAAAAATAGTTCTTTGAACTAGTGGCAAGATACCATCCAAACCTCAAAACTAAGAGCCAACATAACAAGATGGTCACACTTCAAAAAACTATTTCAGCAAAAATACCTTTCAAATTATTTTATATAGGAAAAGAGAAATGGTTTTTTTGAATTAAAACAAAGATTACAATCAATAAATGAATAAAAACAAAATTTTGAAAGGAAAAATTGATTTGTACCATTTATTAAAGAACATGATAGCTTAGTTCGATTCATTAATGGTTTGACATGAATACCAAACTCATGTATGGTGTGGTAAGCCATTTAGTGGATGAAGTAACATAATATGTTGAAAATTTTGAAATATATAATCAAGTTACAAGGAAAATAAGAGAGAAATGAAAAAGAAAGCAATATGAGTTAGGAAAAAATGGATCCAATCCAAATACCTTCCATTGCCGAGAAACAAATATGGTTAATTCCACCAAATATAGACTAGAGCTTGGATGATGGTGGACATGTGGTGAAAAAAATTTCCGATGAGAATGCCCTCAAAGACAACAAAAACATGGACAAAAGTACAACTCAACCAATATTCCTTCACAACCTGATACAAAGATTTATGCAAGTGTGAACATAAAGGGAGAAAAGACCTCTTCACACTAAAACCATTTCAGCCATGCAAATCAAGCATAGTGCTAGAAAAAAAATTGCAAAATATTTTGTGCTATGCTTTTCTAAAAGATGATGAATTTAAGCTAGATATCAATATCAAATTTGAATATAGTTTTGGATGATTAACGAAGCTCTTGGAACATTGATTTTTTTATCACCAGAGTTCAAACACAAGATGATCACTCTAGTGGTACTAAGTTCATATTCTATTCAGGTAGCACCCATTTATTTTAAGAGTTGGTGTATTATTATTTTTAGGGTGAAAATTGTAATATCCATGCCAGCTTTCCATTACCTTTCTATTTATTTTGAGTGATTTATTATGCTTATCATGTTTTTACAAAATCAACATCTATATTTGTTTAATGTAAGTTACATTGTAAGCCCATAACCCACTTAGTTTTTGGATTCACATTTTAAATTTAGGCAAATGACAATATGGTTGGAATGAATTGTTAAGAATATATATTATAGGACATAAAACCATAGGGCCATGCTATTTCTACATCTTAGACCTTGAAAATATTATTATTGGATATAGAATGGGATAGTGTTTCTTAGGATGAGACATGGGGACATGTTGAATTTTAATAGGGGGAGAGGTAACCCTAATTTATTTTTATATATCAAATATATATTTATTCCTAAATTAAAATAAAATAAAAAATCTAGAGTAATGAAGAATATTAAGAAAACTCTTTTAAAAGAGAGATTTATGATAATAAGAGATAAGGTTTGTAAAAAGGCATAATTACTAAGCCACCTTAGTATGCTAGGGAATATTATGGCCTCAAATAAACCATGATATATGGGTTGGGTGATTTCTTATGATTGGTTTCAGATATTCAATAAAATACAATGTGGGGCATAAATAAATCAAAGATAGAGATTTTCCAACAACCATGTGATTTTTTCATATATAGGGGTATAATTTATATATCTATAAGAGAAATTTATGAATGAATGTGCATAAAAGAACTTGACAAAAAATAATAATAATAAATTTAATATGGTTCAAAATGTTCCAAAGAAGGATCATCTTATCAAAATTCATTTAGAGGATTTATAATTTAGAAAGAAAACAATTTTTGAATCGCATAACCACAAAGGTATTGCTAAGGGGTCAAAATTGGAAGAAAGTGAAGATAGGATAAATATGGATGGTAAGAGAAGCATGTGCTTAGAAGCCTTGATATAAGAATAAAATTCTTAGGGTACCTAAAGAAATCTTCTATTGGGTTGTTCTTAATCAATTCTAATGATCCTATACAATATTAAATAAGAAAATAATTAATGGATTTAAAAGAAGTACAAGGATAAGAGTATATTTAATAAAGACTTGGGATTTCTATTTAAAGATGAGTGTGCTATGTTATTCTAGGGCATACCCTATATTTGATTAGTTTTAGAATGACATAGTGGAAGTGTGGTGGGCTCATAATCCATAACTCATAAAATCATACAAGGTAAGGAACAAAAATATTTTTTCATATCATCATTTTTTTCATCTTTGGATTAAATTAAAAACATGAAAGACTAGACCTAATATTCTCTATAAAGTGGTTTGTACATGTTAATAGTTACTGTTGTTCTATTATTGTTAAATATTATCGTGTTTTGTTGTACTTTGTTATTGGACTTGATCAACCTAATAACTTTGTACATGTGGATTATCAAGTATTGTATATGAAAAGAAGATACTCATGTAGTCCAAAATGCATGATTGTCATCTTAGAATGTATTAAGTATATATTATATATATACTTTCAATGATGAATGAATACATAGTATGTGATATGCATACCATTCACCGGATAAATGTTATGTCAATACATGATAATAATCTTAATATAATGATGAAGTTAAATTAGACAAATTTGATAAAGTTAAAATATGTGATTAAACATATAAAATAGCATTAGTTTCTTTGATTGTAAATTATTGACATGTACCTATAGTTTTTTCATCATTGGACAAAAAAGACTCTCTTGAAAGTACTTGCTAATTGAAAAGAGAAAAGTCTATGAATTCAAACGAAGTATTATATATTGAAGTATTTAATATTTGTTTATTCAATTACTGATTATGTGCTTCTAATTTGTGATGCAGATGCATCTTGTACTACTAAGGAAAATAGTTAATTTATAGGGGGGGAATGGTTATTTGACTTTTTCCCCATAGAAGAAAAAATAATAAAAGTAATAACAACTAATATCATAGTTCAAGAAATAAATGTGATAAAATAATTATTTATGTTTTTATGGGATGTTGGGATGTAATTATTTTTCCTAAATGGTGTGTCGGTTGGAATTACCCTTGTGTTGTATAAAACCTATGGAAACTAAATAGTTTTGACATAGATTGAAAAGCGAGAAAACAAAGAAGAAATTTGTGGAAAGACTACTAAGAGTTATATTTTGGGTTGGTAGGTTGTGGGCATTGAAGGAGGGGGCACGCAAAGTGTTTCCAACTCAGGGTATAGAGTGCACCCGAGATTGTCCTGGCTAGGGCTGTTGTGCATGTTGAGTACTTGTGCTCTAGATCATGTTGTGTAGATGCTTGAGAGGTGCATCTTGTTTGGTTCTCAATAGGAACATGCTTGGTTCTAGATAAGAACCCGTTCCTCCTCGATTGCTCACAGACATAAGAAATTGAATCCAAATCCACTATAGGCAATCGATTGGACTATCTACACATTTCAAAAAAGATAAGTATTTTTTAATTCATGATTAAATTATCTGAGAAATAAAACTGTTTAAATATTTTGTGTTTGTTGTGCAATAAAGTGAAATTAATGATTATCCTCTATAGTGTAATTGAATGCAATTTTTGATTAATTTATTATATTCAATTTAGTTCCAACTATTGAATCAAGCATTAAATATTATATTAAAATTTTGTGCATATAAGTTTTGGGAATTAATCTATGAAATCATTTTATTGTTGCATTTTAAATTTGGGAATTAGTGTGGTTACATGTTATCTAAATTTGGGATGATGTAATCCTTAACTCAGTTGCCCCAAATGCCTTTTAGCATGCACTTGACCTCCTCTTCTATAATTATGTTATCCAAACTTGGGAACCCATCCCATGAGTCTTCCCAAAAAAATGCCTTTCCTCCATCATTAACATCCCAAGAGAGAAAGGCATAGACTATTCCTTTGCATTTCTGCTTGATGTTCCAAATTCTAGAACTAGCTAGATGATTGGCAAAATTTAGGATGTCAACATTGCTATCATCTTTTATATACTTGTGGTGGAGGATTTTTTACCACTTGCTATGTGGTTCTTTGTTCATATCCCATACAAGCTTCTCTCCAAGAGATATGTTTTTCATATCTAGGTATTTGAAGCCAAGTCCACCATCCTCCTTGGTTCTACATAACTTTTCCTAAGCAATATGGGCTATTTTCCTTTTCTCTTCATTGTATTGCAAAAAAAAATATCTATACATTTTTGCTAGGCTAGTAGCACTCCCACTTAGCAAACACATTATACACATTAGGTAAATAGTGATGGAGTGCAGTTAACACTGAGAGGGGGGGCATGAATCAGTGTTAACAATCAAATTAATTTTTTAATTCTTTAAATGATGCTTTGATCATGGATGTACTTATACTAAAATATAAATGAATAGATAATGAAGTAGACACATTTAAAAACATTGACACATAATTTATCTTGAGTGGAAACCCTCCTGGGGAATAAAACCACTCGAATTTGGCCTCACTGGCTAATTTGTCTCACTGAAAATGATGCTATCTCACTGATAGTCCTTTTGAAAAATATACAAATATGAAGTAGTTTGAATATAGAGTTGATCTTTGTTTCTCTGATTACAAACTTTGTTCTGTCATGACTTCAAAATCAGAGTTCCAATGTGTCAAATTTCAAAACAGTATATATATACTATCCTTTATGAATGAAATATTTTGTGATTTTCAAAAACCCTCACATCACAACTTTTGAATGATCATTACTATCATTTTATAACATCTATGTTTGCAACAAAGAATCTTTTTGAGAAATTGTATGAGAAACTGCCATATGAAAACCAAAAAATAAAACTACCTTTTCCAGATGTTCCAACTATAAACCATTGAATAAAACTTGTCAAGAATGTATTAACAACAAACAACATATAAATGTCATATAGTTTGTAGAGCCGACACAACATAACTAATGCAAAAATGATAGACTCACAACAAAACTCATGAACACAATAACAAGGTTTTCTAATGAATGAAAACATTTGATACTCTATAAACAAACACCCTTACAACAGACCCAAATTGGGTGCTTTTGAAAAAAGTATGTATAGATCCATTAAGGAGTAATAAAAACCTTGTTTACAATTCTTTTTTCAAAAATGAAACTATCAGAGACATGTGGGTAAAAACTTAACACAAAAAGCTACCTCAAACAACAACAGGCCCGACCAAGAATGATCATTTTTGTGTCTTTTAAACTAATCTTTGAAATAAAAAGAAAACACTATTCTTCACAAACCCTTTATTAAGAAGAGCATAGGTTACACAAGTGAACTTGCAACTAACTAACAACAGATTTAATCAAGATAAACACTGAGCCCAAACAATTCAAAGATCCCAAAACATAGAAAACACAAAGAAGCATAATAAGGAATACACCTGTTGTCGGTACAACCAGAAGAACTCACTGTTGCTCTTTACATACTCCTTTTTTTCCTTGCAAAACAAACCGTTGACCTTTGAAACAAGTTGTGCTTACCACTGCCGCCATGATTGGGGTATCAAACCCTATGTAACAAAGAATGAATCAAATATCAATGCTTATCGAAGTCTCATAAAAGTTTTTGCATTTTGACAGTGATTTTTGAAGTCCCGGTATTATGATGGGAATAAATTCCCATTCAATAACAAAATAATTACCACCAATGATACAAAAGATTCTTGTAAGTTTGACTTGAGAAAAAAAAAATTATCATTACTTCCTTTTATCATTTTCCACCTTTTGGATTAAGAATATCACCATGATAATGATACCTTGTATAAAAAGTGTCAATATTCCCTATTTTTTTATTTGGAGAACAATATTTCTTTATGATATATGTAGAAAAGCCACATTTTAGAATATAACCTATATCACTGCACTTCAATAAAGATGTCGATAGATATGCAAATGGATGTCACAAACCCAAATGTATGATGAGGATCAACAGAGATATATAAACACATGCAAAACTAAAGAAAATCGCCATGTGCACAACCTATAACATCAACCTTAGTGTATAGACATTAATGTCAAACACTACTGAGGAACAACAAACTCCCCCTTTGGCATTGATGTCAAACACAAAGCTATAATATACTTGTTCTGAACATGATGACTGCACAGAGTACATACCCATCCCACCCTATCACATATCAGAGAAACCATTAGAAACTGTAACTGAAGAATGAATAAACAAAGCATATCATGATGAATACTGCATATCACTGTGAAACATAGCACTACCAAAAACACAAGCAGAACTATACATAGCATGAAATATAAACATCACATATCAAAAACAAATTCTTCTGCCAAAATCCTCCCCTTTTGACACAATGCCAAAGATAGAGAACTAAGCCGAACAAGAACTGTAGTCTGAAATGCAAAAAAAAACTGAGGGACAAAGGAATATGCAAGAACTGCTCCCCTGACTCTGGGCATTGGGGTTAACATGGAAGAGAACTGATAGAGACAACTCCAAGCTTGTCTTTGAGCATCTCAAACTGAGCTTTAGGAATGGGTTTGGTAAAGATATCAACCACCTAATCATTAGATGCCACAAAATCTAGTACAAATTCATTTTCCAACACCTTTTCATGTAGAAAATAATACCTTATATAAATATTTTTAGTTCGAGAATGTTGTACAAGATTTTTGGAGATATTAATAGTACTTGTATTATCACATAAAATGTGAACAGGCCTAACAACATTAACCTATATGTCCTTCAAGGTATAAACCATCCAAAGCACCTATGTACAATAGGTAGCAGCTACTATATATTTAGCCTCAGCAGTTGAAAATGATACTGGATCCTACTTCTTGCTATGCCAGGTTACTAATCTACCTCCAAGATAGAAAGCACCACCTGAAGTGCTTCTCCAGTCATCAATATTTCCAGCCCAGTCAACATCAGTGTAAGCAACCAAAGTAAAATCACCATGTTTAGGATACCACAAAATGAAATCTTGTGTACAAGCAACATGCTTTAAAATTCTTTTTACTACATTCAAATGTGACAACTTAGGTGCAGATTGAAAGCGTGAAACTAGGCATACAACATGAATAATATCAAGCCTTGTGGCAGTGAGATATAGAATACTACCAATCATGGATCTATATAGAGTATGATCCAGATTAGGCTTATCAGTGTCCTTTGAAAGTTTACAGCTAGTTTCCATAGGAGTCCCAACTGGTTTATAGTCAATCATTTGAAAAAAATTCAAATTTTCTTTAACATATTTTTTTTGTGAGATAAATATTCCTTTATCAAGTTGACTTACTTCAAGACCCAAAAAGAAAGAAAGTTCACCAATCATTGACATTTTGAATTTAGACTTCATGATTGCTAGAAATTCAGAGCAAAATGCATCATTATTACTACCAAATATAATATCATCAACGTAAACAACAACTATAATACTATCATCTTTCAATTTGAAGTATAAATTGCTTTCTACTGCACCTTTTGAGAAGCCCTATTCATGTAAATAGGTATCCAACTTTGAATACTAGCCTCAAGGTACCTGTTTCAGACCATAGAGGGCCTTTTTCAGCCTATAAACATAACATTCTTTACCTACAACAACAAAGCCTTCAGGTTGTTCCATATAAACTTCTTCTGATAAGTCACAATTGAGAAAAGCAGTTTTAACATCCATTTGAAATACTTTAAAACCTTTATACACAGAGTAAGCCAAAAACATTCTAATTGCTTCTAACCTAGCCATAAGAGAAAAAGTTTCATCAAAGTCCAATCCTTCAACTTGAGAATAACCTTTACAAACTAATCTGGCTATATTTCTGACTATATTCCCTTGTTCATCCATCTTGTTCCTAAAAACCCATTTTGCACCAATAACATTTTTATTTTCAGGTCTAGGAACTAGTTCCCAAGTTTTATTTTTCTTAATGTGTGCAAGTACTTCATGCATAGCCTTAACCCAACAACTATCACCATTGGCTTCAAAATATGTCTTAGGCTCTACTTCAAAAATCAAAGATAAATAAACTTGTTCACCATTACCTTGTGTACCTGAAAGTTGTCTTCTAGTCTGAACTCCTTTTGACACATCACCAATAATCTAATCAAAATGATGCTTCTTTTTCATTAGCCTAGAAGAAAACTGAGAAGAAGGTTCAGTAATTTATCATCAGCCATATTTTGCTCAGTTGATTGCACAAGCTCTATTGAACTTGAAGGTTCATTTTGATCTTTCAGATCTGTTTTAGATGTTTGCACAATAAAATCACCATCATCATCAAGCTTCTTTTACTTTTCACAAATTTGTAAAGTTTCATCAACCTTAACATTGGCACTTTCCACAACTTTCCTTAATCTTTTATTGTAACACTTGTATGCTTTACTATGTGTAGAATATCCCAAAAATATACCCTAATCACACCTTGATTCAAAACATCCAATGTTACCAGTATCTTTCTTAATAAATCACTTGTTGCCAAACTTTTTGAAATATCGTACATTAGCAGTTTTTCCATACCATAATTCATATGGTGTATGTTGTGTTTTAGTTCTTATCTGAACTCTATTCAGAATGTAAATAGTTGTATGCACTGCTTCTTTCTAGTATGTGTTTGACAAAGCTACATCATGCAACATAGCTCTTGCCATTTCCTTCACTGTTCAATTTTTGCATTTAGCAACACCATTTTGCTGTGGTGTTCTAGAGGCTAAATATTGCCTTTTTATTCCATGATCTTCACAATAATCAACAAACTCTCGTGAGGTAAATTCACCTCCTCTATCTAACCTAAGACATTTGATTTTCAGATAAGATTCATTTTCAACCAACTTTCTAAAAATTTTAAATTTATGAAAAGCTTCTCCCTTATGTACAAGAAATGTTACCCAAGTCATATGAGTATAGTCATCTATAAACAACATGAAATAACTCTCATTGTTCAAAAAATTAGTCCTTTTTGGTCTACATAGATCAGTTTGAACAAGCTGCAGAGGTCTGGTTGATGTGTATTCTTTAGTTTTGAAACTTGCTCTGGCTTGTTTTCCTTCTTGACATTTTTTGCAAATTTGATTATATCTGGTTTATATATGATAGGCATGTTTCTAACATTTTGATTTTTACTTATCTTTACCAGATTATCATAGTTAATATGGCCAAATATTCTATGCCATAATTTAGACTCATCAACTTGACTCATGAGGCAAACATTACTTTCCTGCTTATTATTTGAGCTTTCTTGCAAGTAATATACATTACCATTTGTTCTATAACCTGTACTACTATTGTTTTACCAGATTTCCTTTCAATCTCACATCATGTTTCAAAGAACTTTATTTCAAAGCCATTGTCACAAATTTGGCTTACACTCAAAAGATGATGAGTTAATCCCTCCACATAATAAACATCATTGATAGGGATTTCATTTTCAAGCAAAATAGTACCTTTTCCCTCTATAGGAATACAATGATCATTCCCAAACTTAACAAAACCACCAGAATAGTCTTCATAGTCTATAAATTTGGTTTTCTCACTAGTCATATGATGAGAACAACCACTATCGAGAACCCAAAAATTTCTCTTAATAGAGTGAAAATTTGTTTCAACTATCAAGGCTTTAACATATTTAGGCCTCCAAATGTTCAAGTTTAATTTTATTAGCTCTATTTGACTGTATTCTTAAACCAGATTTACAAAATGCTGCTATATGACCTACTTCTTTGCATTTATAACATTGAATATTAACAAGAAATTTATAGAGATTTCCATTAACAATGTTATAACTTCTCTTAGACAAAACCTTGCAATTGCTAGACTTATGACCAAATTGTTTTCAATTGAAACAATAACCATTGAAACTAGAGTTATCATAAAAAATCTTACCTTTTCCTTTATCATCATGACTTGAACATTGACCTTCATTAGGATAGGCAAGTTGATTTCTTAGCTTAACAACTTTTTCCTCCAAAGAGCTACATCTATCCTCCTTATGTTTCATTTTTTCTTTCAGAGTTATCTCAAGAATTTTCTTGGTTTCTTCTCCTTTAAGAGTCAAATCAGAAATAGTTTGTACATTTACCTGATCTTTATCTTTTAAGATAACTACTTCTTTTCTCAATTTCTTAATTTCTTTGAGAGCATATTTCAATTCTCCCTCAAGATCAATTTTTGATATAGAATTAGATTCATCTTCCTTTACAGGAACAACTTTAGCCATAAATAAGATTTCTTCAGTTTCATCACAAGATTCAACTGATTCACTATCAGTTACATCTGCATAAAGGATTTTCTTCTTTTTGAAATTATTTTTCTTTTTAAAATTAGATTGCTTATTCTTTGAAAATATTTTATTGCTTTCATCATCACTCTCATGATCTTTATTAGGACAACTTGCAGCATAATGTCTTATCTTCCCACAATTAAAACATTTAAAGGTACCTAATTTCCCTTTATATTTTCCTAAACCTCTTTTTAGTTTACTTACAAAAGAGGATTCTATTTCATCTAAAACATCAACCTTAGCTTTAAAGGAAAATTCCTTACTACCAGAGTTATGTTCATTTAATCTCATCTCATAAGTAGTAAAGAAACCATGGAGATCATTAAGAGTTACCTTATTAATGTCTCTTTCTTCAACTGCTGCAATATTTGGATCAAACTTAATGGGTAAAGATCTCAAAACTTTTTGAACAACAAGCTTTTCAGGAAGGTTTTCTCCAAACCCTCTGATTGCATTTACACTTTCTTGAATCTTCAAGAAAAAATCATCAATCTTTTCATCATCACCCATTTTTAGACTGTTAAATTTAAATCTATAGTTCTAAAGTTTTGCTTCTTTAACTTTCTCATCACCTTCATAGATGGTGGAAAATTTATCCCATATGGCTTTTGCATTCTTACAATCCATTATTTTTTTCAAGACATCATTATTAGTCCACAACAAATAGCATTTTCATCCTTTTCATTGCAATCATATGCACATTTCTGATCAACATCAAAAGGGGGTGATGTAGCAGTATATGCATTTTCTACTGCTACCCACACATCATATCCTAGAGAGTTGATATATTTTTTCATCCTAAACTTCCAGAAAGCATATCTAGTACCATCAAAATGTGGTGCCCTAGTTGTCGATAAACCTTCTTGAGTTGCCATTAGCACTCCTAAACTGAAACCCCTAGTTGACTCAACAAAAAACCTGGCTCTGATACTAATTGTTGGAGTGTAGTTAACACTGAGAGGGGGGGGTGAATCAATGTTAACAATCAAATTAAATTTTTAATTCTTTAAATGATAATTTGATCATGAATGTACTTATACTAAAATATAAATGAATAGATAATGAAGCAAACACATTTAAAAACATTGACACAGAATTTGTCTTGAGTGGAAACCCTCTTGGGGAATAAAACCACTCGAATTTGGCCTCACTAGACTTATCTGAAAAAATATTCTTTGTACAAAGCCTCACTAGATGATTTGTCTCATTGACAATGATGCTATCTCACTGATAGTCTTTTTGAAAAATATAAAAATATGAAGTAGTTTGAATATAGAGTTGATCTATGTTTCTCTGATTACAAACTCTATTTTGTCATGACTTCAGAATAATAGTTCCAATGTGTCAAATTTCAAAATAATATATATATATATATATATATATATATATTTTCCTTTCCAAATGAACTATTATGTGATTTTCAAAAACCGTCACATCACAACTTTTGAATGATCATTACTATCATTTTATATGATCTCTATTTGCAACAAAGAATTTGTTTGAGAAACTGTATGAGCAATTGCCATATGAAAACCAAAAATAAAAACTACCTTTTCCAAATGTTCCAACTATAAACCATTGAATAAAAGTTTTCAAGAATGTATTAAGAGAAAACAACATATAACTGTCATGTAGTTTGCAAAGTTGACACAACATAACTAATCCAAAAATGATAGACTCATAGCAAAACTCATGAACATAATAACAGGGTTTTCTAATGAATGAAAACATTTGATAATCTATAAACAAACACCCTTACAGTAGACCCAAATTTGGTTCTTTTGAACAAAGTATATACAGATCTATTAAGGAGTAATCAAAAAGTCGTTTACAATTATTTTTCAAAAATGAAACTAACAGAGACCAGTGGGTAAAAACTTAACACAAAAAGCTACCTCAAACAACAACAGGCTGAACCAAGAATTTTTTTTTTAATTTCTTTTAAACTAATCTTTGAAATAAAACCAAAAAACTATTCTGGCTATTCAACAACGGTCCAACCAAATATCCAACGTCCGTCCGTCCAAAATCCAAACCCAAAACAACAAAACACCAGCAGTTACACAGAATAGCAAACCAAAGCTCAACCCATCCATCTCACACCCAGTCTGTCCCAACCCCAAAACAGCCCAGCCATCCCACCATGCTTAGGGTATCAAACCCTATCTAACAAAGAATGAATCAAATATCAATGCTCATCGAAGTCTCATAAAATTTTCTGCATTTCGACATAATGATTTTTGAAGTCCGGGTATTATGATGGGAATAAATTCCCATTCAATAACACAATAATTACCACCAAGGATGCAAAATATTCTTGTAATTTTGACTTGAGAAAAAAAACATTATCATTACTTTCTTTTATCATTGGCCACCTTTTAGATTAAGAATCTCACCATGATAATGATTCCTTGTATAAAAAGTGTCAATATGCCCTATTTATTTTATTTGGAGAACAATATTTCTTTATGATATATGTAACAAAGCCCCATTTTAGAATATAACTTGTATCACTACACTTCAGTAAAGATGCCGATAGATATGCAAATGAATGTTACAAACCCAAATGTAGGATGAGGATCAACATATATATATAAACACATGCAAAATTGAAGAAAATCACCATGTGCACAACCTGTAACGTCAACCTTAGTGTATTGACATTAATGCCAAACAATACTGAGGAACAACAAATAGGAAGGGCTAATAGAACCGATCTTATTAGCATTATCCTTCCAACCCAAGTTATCCACTTAGCCTTCCATTAGTTGAATTTAGCATTTGTCTTGATCTTGAGTGGGTCCCATAATCCAGTTGATCTAGTTCCCTTCACCAGTGGGATACCCATGTAAGTGCAAGGTAGTTCACTTCTTTTAAAGCCTAAAATATTGAGAAATTTCCTACCCTTTTTGTGTGGTTGTGTTAAAGAAAAAGACTTCAGATTTCCTTTCATTTACTGCTTGTCCCGAGGCCCTAGCATATTTCTTGAGTATTGTGTTTAGGTGTATTGCCTCCTTCCTCTTAGCAGCAACCATTAGTGTTGTATCATCAACAAATTGTTGATGGGAAACCGCTTGTAAGTCACTTGTTACCCTTATTCCTTCAATCTAGGAATAGCTTATGCCATGATTGATTGGTATCCCTAGTGCCTCTGCCATGAGAATATACAGAAAGGGGGAGATTAGATTCCCTTGTTTTAGTCCTCTTGAGACTTTAAAAAAACCTTCAGGTGTGTTGTTTACTAGGATTGAAATCTAGGCAAGGAGATGCAATTAAATACCTAATTAAGCCAACACTTGTTGAATCTATAGGCCTCAAGAACCTTGATCAGAAATATCCAATCCACCATGTCATAGACTTTCCAAACATCTAGTTTGATTATCATTCTAGCTTGTTTGTTCTATTGTACAATTGAATCACCTCTTGTGCGATAGTGATTCCATCTAGTGTCACTCTCCCAAGTACAAATCTCGATTGTTCTCCTACAACCACCCTTGGTACAATGAGCTTTAATCTATTTTCCATCGAGTTTTTCATTACTTTTTATATCACATTGTAGAGAGCAATTGGCTTGTAGTCATCCAAGGTTGTTGTGATTTCATTCTTGGAGACTAGTGCAATGAATGTTTTGTTAACATCCTTGAGAAAACTATTTGAGTTCTAGGAGGCCTCAATTGCATCCACTAGTTCATCACCAATCATTCCCAAAAATCTTTGAAAGAAACTAGCTAGTAGCCCATCTAACATAGGGTATTTATCTGGATGTAGTTGAAATATGGCCACTTTTACTTCCTCAATGTATTTTCCATTTAACATCTTATTCTAATCTTTTGTGACTAGCTTGGGAATACTTTTCAGCATGTCTTGTTGATGATGCAAATTTGATCCTTCAAGATTATTTAATAGCCTTGTAAAGTATCTCGCCACTTCTTCAGTCACTTCCCTTGGTTTTTCAGGTGAAGACCCATCCATACACTTTAAACTAGTTATTTGATTCACTCTTCTTTGTTGTCTCATGCTATTGTAGAAGAACGTTGTGTTCTTATCACCTTCTTTGAGCCAAGTTTCTCTAGATGTCTGTTTCCAAAAGACTTCCTCTTTAGCCAAGATGTCTTCATATTTTCCCAGAAGTTCCTTTTCTTTGAATTAGTTTTACTGATTCATTATGTTCTTTAGTATATCTTCCTCCACACTAAGGAGATATTCCTCAATGCTTTCCTTAGTTTCAAATTATTTTTTAAAGCAGTTCTATTTCCAATCCTTGATCTTTTGCTTCAGCCATTTTAATTTAGTTATTAAGCAATACATCTTTGATCCTATTACCTGGAATCCGGCTCACCATTCTTCCACTAACCCTGGAAAGCTAGGCTTCTTGAGCAACATATTTTCAAATTTGAATGGTGAGCATATGGGCTTCAATCTTCTTGGATTTCCAATAATATTGGCAAATGATCTAATCCAGCGCGAGGAAAAATACTAGCTTCAAATAGAAATGGAAACTTGTCTAGATCTCCCAAGAACAAAAACCTGTCTAGATTTTTTGCTATCATTCAAGGGCCCAACCTCCTCTTCGTCCATGTATCAGTGTCATTTCTGAAGTCTATATTGAACATTTTATTTTTGATAATCCAATCTTTGAAATACTTTTGGGATTATTTTTCTCTTTGGATTCCACCTAATTTATCCCTATCTTCTAGTACTACATTCAAGTCCACTACTAAGATAAAGTTCTTCCCTTGCATTGTCTTCCAAATTCGTTTCCTTATACATGAGTTGGGCCCATACACATTTATGAGCCCAAATTTGAGCTTGGATTGAATGCTTTGAACCCAACAATATTTCCAACATGGGTTTTCTACCACTATTTCTATCTACACCGTGTTTGGTTTCTAAAAGACTTCTACGCCACTGAAAGCTATGCTTTCCTTAACCCCTGCAACATTCCATCCTATGACCTTTTTCTTGAGAGTATCTGAAACCTCATTGATTAGTTTTGTTTCTTGTGTTAGGACTATGTTTGCTTTGGTCAAAACAAGTATTCTTTTGACCAAACGCTATTTGTTAGGGTCATTTAGGCCATTAACACTCCAAGATAACAACCTCATGGCAACATGAAAAGGGAGGATCCCTTCCTTGACTTTAGCATCGTTGTGAGATTTTACTGCCCTTTAGCATCCCCATCTATGGTCCTCAATTCTTGTAATGACTTTCTTCCCCTAGTTTTCCATTTCCCACAGTCTGGCTTAGCTATTTTGGTTGATTGTTGCTTGATTCCTAATTTCCCAGGGGATTCTTCTTCCTCTTGTTCCTCACATTATATTTGAGCTTCCAACAACAATTGTTGATCCATTGTGGGGGAGGGTCTAATGATGTCCTCTTCTAGGTCATCTTCTACATTGTTGCAGGGGAATGGGGAGCTTGAGTTTCCATATCCTGGTCTTCTTCTCCATATCCCATGGTGATCTGTAAAAAACTTTCATTGATGTCTTCCCCTAGAATGGCGATTTCAGTTTCCCCCCACAGAGCCACCTCAACATCTCACTTCTTTGGCGAGACAACATTGTCGAATTGATTGGTATTTGCTTCTTCCATACAACATTCCTCATCTATCCCTTGTTTTGTGATGGCCAACATATTGTTGTTGATGTCTCTTTCCAATAACTCCATATCTCTCAATAGATCCATTAAATCTTCAAGGAAAGCCAGGCTTCCACTAGGTTTTGTTTTCCCTCCACCTAGAATCGACACCTTCGAATTATTCACAGCCCCCACTTCCTCCTCCCCTGACTGCTCCTTTGTATTGTTGTCCTCCTCTGTGCTCTCTTGATTTTGTCTTCGGGTATGTCTTTCTCCAAACCATCCTCCATTCAAAGCAGTGTCAATTGCTTTTACTGCCCCTTTTGAATAGCTTGCTATGTATCCTTTACATAGGATACATCTACCTCCTTTTGAATCAACTGTAATTTTTTGCAACCAACTTCATTTCTCCATGAAAATTTCTAAATTGTCCATGAATTTGAGCTCCATATTTATGTCTACCAAAATCAAGGTTATTCCTTACTTTCCAAGGAAAAATTCTTCTTCATAGCCTATAAAGGTACCTAGGGTTTTACCAATTTTACCTAATGTGTCTTCACTCCAATATTCAGGGGGTAAATTCTCCAGACTGATCCAATGTGGAAAGCTTTTGGTTTGTGCTGCTTGGGAATAAATTTTGGTTCCCGATCTATTTTTGTAGAAATGAAACCCTTGAAAAAGAGTGGTTCCCCAAATTAAATTTTTTCTTTGATCCCCCGGTTTGCGTATTCTAACAAAATGAAATCTTTAGTTATGGTTTTTTCTCTTACCCGGCCTTCTAAGTGGTCACTGACCCATTCAATGATCTTCTGCTTTGTCACATCGCTCCCAATCCATTTGACGAACAAGATGCATTCTTTGAGGTAGTCCCATCAAAGTTGCAGATAGCTGGTTGAGATCTTCATTATTCTACTTCTTCAATCCGGTGGAGAAAATGTCTTTTCATATTGTGTATTTGTCTTCGGAATCCATGTTTTAATTGATTGTTTGTCTCCTTCTCTATCATTTCTCCTCCTGAAGTTGGCTCGGGTCTAGTTTTTCCAAGGAGCCTAAATTGGATCATTCCTGGCTTTCGGTTGATGCAGGGGGCTTCTCGACCTAGGGTTCCCTGACCACCCATACTGTCTTTTTGGATCTAGATTTCATGGAAAATTTTGGTTGCCATGTGTTTGAAAATCTGGTTCCGTGGGTCCTCTATTGCCTTGATGGTCGCCTGTCTGCCAATTCGAGGCTCTCCTCCAACTGTCAGTGTTCTGTTGCCTTCACACATTTTTCTGCGCCTGGTTTCGCTCCATCTACTTTGACAAAGTCAGAGATGTTAAATCCTTGCAAACAACCTACTTCTTTTTAAAGTAATTTTTAAAACATATATAAAATTAAAAAATAATAAAAATTGGTGCATCACTTAAATTTAATTTTGAATTATAAATTAATGAAACACATTAAAAGAATAAATTATATCTTTAAAATTTCACACATTAAAAATATAAATTATACATTTAAAATTTCACACATTAAAAATATAAACAATACATATAATCTCTAGTTGTTTATCCATGCAAATTTCATATACACATCTCTAGATAGTAAATATTTAAAATAAAAAAATACAAAACATATATAAAATTAAAAACTAATTTTAAATGACACGTGGTTGAAATTTAATTTTGGGTTATAAATTAATCGAACACATCTAAAATATAAATTATACCTCTAAAATTTCACACGTGAAAAATAAAAATTATATCTTTAAAATTTTGAAATTTAATTTTGGCTTATAAATTGATCATTGAACATTTATGATGGATGGTGAACGTGATCTCAAACACGGGTGATCTTTTTATATAAAAGTTTAAATTTAAAATAATAAGAGATTGATGTCTATGATAAAATAGAAACACATTTGTTTTCTCATTTTTAATAATAACGATTGTTCATATATATACTCATTACTAATGATTATAGTAATGTGTGGTATATGTATATATGTCTTGAGAAGATTTTTTTTTTTTTTTTTTTTGGATTTAACTATGTGAGATTTATCCAGTGCATAGTTAAATGGAGGTGATGGAGCCTCAAATTTACATCTTGGGTTTCTTTTTATTATTAGCTTGTCTTGATTATTCAGATGGTACCTAGGACTGGAATTTTTGTTTCGCTTTCATGAAGCCTTGGTGTGCCATTTTTGGGTTCAGTCTTTTATGTCGTTACCTTTTGGAAGAGGTTTTGAAACAACTTATGTCCCATTGAATCGTCTAGGCTGGGCCCTTTTTTAATAAAAATGTTAAATATTTTGCGGGTTTCTTTTTATTTGCTAAGGTTTGGGTCGGTCCGTGCCCTATGCTCTTAAAACAACATTGTGTCGTCAACTGTCGTTGCCCTAGGCGGTGTCCCCTCCCCTTTCTTTTTCCTAAGTAATGTTTAATGTTTTGTAGGGGTTGTTTGATAACCGTTGATTTCCTCGCGGTTGATCCTGACCATTCCCCACGATCCCACGATGACATCACTGCTGGCTACTTGGTGATCGCGATATGGCGCGTGGGCGCCACGTGTCCCAAGTTGCTGATGCTGCAAAAGTAAAATAAAGTTTTAATATGTGTATCAGGTTTTAGTGCATTATTGAGCGGGTTACTAAATCACATGGGTGGTGCACGTGCTCATAATCAACGGCGATGTTTTAATCTTGATGAAAAAGCTGCTCAGCGGATAGGTGATGGTGTTGTTTTTTGTTTTGTATGAATTTGATCAGCGATAAAGGAAATCAACGGTTGCCCGTGATTGCGTGATCCTAAACTGAAGGAAGTTTAATGTTCGCGATATCGCAGGCGGGCGCCACATATATTCTCTTGGCGCTGCGAATTATGGTGGGCCCTTGAAAATGATGTGGAGGTGTTGACAGCATTTTTAAAGAGGATCGTTTGATGATCTAACAGAAACAAGAGATCGACGACGAAGATTTAAATCTATGTCAAATTACAATTGAAGTCGTTGGCACAGTATGCAAGTAAGCTTTAATGGCAAACGAGACATCTACGAGCCATTTTCATCAATTTTAAGTGTTAAATTGTAGACTGCTTTCACTACTAAGGCATTTAAGTGTTTTCAAAGCGGTCCAAAGCCAAATTAGAGTTTTCAAAGTAACTACGGCAAGGGTTTGATCTTCTGCAAGGTGTGAAATTCCATGAGTTATTTTCCTTATCATTGTTCTATTTGAATGTGATTCTTGTGGAAGGTTATGTTGTGTTGATAAGAGTTTTCTAGATTAAGATTCTAGGGTTACTGTTTCTTTTGAACTGTGAAAAATTACAAAATTCTATTGTAATTGCGTTTTGGGTAGCCCTAGCTATTCATAATTTGATCCTAGGAAAAGCCCTAGTTACTTGAAATGGCGCCAACAAAACAACATTCTGGCCATATTGATTACTTGCGAAGGAATCTATATGACGTTTTCCTTGACCAATTCCCTTTGTCAACAAACGACAAGAACAGGGGTTTAGTTTTAATGAGAGGGATAGCCTTAGGTGAAGGATTGAGATGCAAAAATTATAACATTGTGGATGCTAGGGTACTAGTGATGGGTTTGGAATTGTTTAAAAGATGGTATGGGCAGCGAAATGCACCTCATCCTTTTTCAAATGGTTGGAGGTATGATATGGGAAAGCTTTTGGTACCTAATGCGTTTCTTGATATTGACCTCCTCAGGGCAGTGGCTGCAAGATATGATCTTGTCATGAGGATTATAAGGGATAATGATGGTGAGGTTTTACTGAATATAAATGCAGATGTGATTCGGCAGGTTTCTGATTTGAGTGAACATAGTTCATTCTTGGTCCAGATAGACCTTGAGGAAATGGAGGAATATGCCAGAACACAACCTCTTTTCAGATCAAAATTGCTTCCTCCTCATCTGGCCAGGGTGGGCAGTTCAACAATTCATATCAGCCTGACTGATCAGGAACCTTTCAGATTAAGTTGTTTTGCTGATCATTTCTTGGCAACCTTCTATTCACTGTGCCAAATTTTAGGTTTCAGCCCTAATACTGTGATGCCCATTGCATATATGTTTATGGGGACTCAACTTTAGCATCCCAATTTTTCTATAGTATATGACTTTGCTTCTTTCCTTGCTGAACTTATATGTGGGGGACACTAGTATTCCTTTCTTTTGGTATTCCTTATTAATGCACATGTTCTTGTATGAGAATGCCAACTTCTTCTCAGAGAAAATGGAGTTGAGCTAGGAGGTGAATGGAGAAAGATTACCGGTACAAGCTTGGAGTGCAGACTTGTCTTGCAATAAGGGAGGTGCTAGCTATGTGCAGTTTGATAACTGCTTTGCTTCCAGGCTCAGAACTAGACTGATAGTGAATGTGCCAAGGATTCCTGAGGATTTGCATGATTTCCTCCAACCTAAAGCAAGAAAGCCTGATTTGAAGGTATGTCATAATTGGGGTGACATTATTCCATACCCTGTAAGCACTATCTTAAGGGTTTATGGTTTCCAAGGAGCTCCTCATATTCTCCCATACAATGTACCATCAAGGATGGGATTTGCAGAGGTCTTGTGGCAACTAGGTTGCATCTATGAAGGTAATTTGGCAGGAAGAGGAAAGGGGACTTTGTTCCCTTATTATACTGTTGTTTTAGATTTTAGCTTTTCCAAGGGAGGATGGGTTCACCTTGATAGATATTTTGATGATTACCATTTGAAGAGTGGATCTGTGAGGCAGGATGACCCTAAGGGATTCTTTGCTTTGCTCAGACAAAATATTAAAGGTGGCAAGTTTTCCCATGTTTTCAATTTTCCTGAAGATTTGATTAGGAATGAATTTGATTTGAGCCAGCAGGAATTAAATAAAGAGAAATGGATTGCTTATGAGAAACTGTTGGCCATGGTGCATAGGTTGGATCCTAAATATGATCCACTAATGGAGTTCACTCCATTTCACAAAAGAATTGATTTCCTAATGAATAATTTTAGAGAAATCATGAACACCATAAGAACTAAGAAGATTGATTTAGAAGTGGACTGGAAAATTCAGGGACTAGAGGTGAGGCCCGAGGAAGAAAGGCCAACTTATCGACCACCAAGGGATGTGCCTTTATATAGAAGGAAGAGAAATGGTAGTAGTGATGAAGAGACATGAGATAGAAAAGGCAAACAAATAGTGAAACCATCATCACAATCAAGTCATGGGATTAGAAAGCCTGGAGGAATAAAGATTGTAGATTTAGATTCACCACCTAGGGAGGACCCTGTGGAGCCACCATCAGAGCCAAGCCCTAAGAGGCAAAGAATTGAGGAATCACAAGAGGTTCTGGTGGAGGAGATAATTGTAACCGATCAAGACATGCATGTTGGAATCCCCTCTCCTCCTAGATCAGCACAGTTGGTGCTAACTGATATGGATATAAAGGGACAATGTGTACAAGATGCCAGGATGGTGGCCTACAAGGCATTCTTTGATGATGATGCCTTTGTGAAAACTATTGTATTCTTCCAATTGATATGGAGGCTGAAACTTGAAGAATATCAGGATAAGTGCAAGAGAAGGAGGGAATCAAGACCTGATAGGTCTGACCAAGAGAATGATGATGAGGTCACAGCTGAGTTAATGGAACAATTCAAGAAGATCACTCTTGATGAAGGAATGAAGCTTGTGTCTCAAGCTGGTGTCTTACTTCTCCCTGAATGGGACATAGCTGATGCTGTAGCATTCAATGCTATCATGCAGTCCAAGCATCATATGCAAAGTAGTGAAGAGGAAGTCAAGGCAGCCCTACAAGACTCTACCTTTAGTGAGGAGTATGAAACTTTAGCAATATGGACATTAGCACCTCAGGGCAGAAAACTGAATGTGGCTGATATTAGATCAAATCTAAGGGGTGGGCTTATCATCAAGAGAGTTTCTAAAACCTCAACGATAGAGGCCACAAGCTTGACACTAAATGTGGCCAAATTGGCCTAGAAGACAGCTGAAAGAGATGAGGTTGAAAAGAAAATCTTGATGGAGAAGTACAATGCAATAATTGGGGAGTATAGTAGGATGCAGCAAAGAAATGTTGAACTACAGTGTGAAGTGGATAGATTAAGATATGGGTAGGTGGGAGAATCCTCCAGTGCCCTTGCTGCCAAAGCAGTACATACTACTTCAGGGTCATTGCCCCCTATTGTCCCAATCATTTCTACTCCTGGATCCTCAATTCAGACACCTGTTGATAGCCCTGCACTAAGGCCAGTTGAAGAAGAGGTTGGATATTCTACATAGCCTGCAAAAAGGGTAGATGATGAATAAAATTGCAGAATTACAGGTTGCCCTAAGGGAAAGTGAGGATGATGTTGTAGCCAAACACAATGAGGTGGTTGACACTGTTGTAAGGCATTTAAATGAGAAGGTTTATTCTAAGATGCTAGCTGTACATTCTCTATATTCTTTATTCTTGGATGGAATTCAAAATATTAACAGAGATCGGGAGGTGATTCTGCCCCTGCTTGAGAAGTGGATCCCTAGGGCCACTAATTTAGATGTTATGTTTAAGGCTTCTAGATTTGATGTAAATAGCAGGCCTTAGTCATTAAAGCCTACTCAAATCTTTGTGAAATCGTTGAAGGGATTCCAACCATTGCCTAATGATTTGAGTAAGAGGATTAAAGAATTAATAAAGGGTTTTGATGATTGGAATGACACTTTCCTGCCAGCTATAATAGATGCACATGGGAATATTAAGACACTACAGCAGTGGCAAGAAAGGGAAAAGGAGGTTATTCATGGACAAATCAAATTGATTGGTGATGACTCAGATCATGATTTGTTGGTAAGCAGCATGGATAAAATAATAAATACCAGCATGTTCTTAGAGTCATTTGAAAGGGAGGCCAACCAGGTTGTGGTGAAATTCACACCTTACAGTGCCAAGATGAGGTAGGTGATGAACTTTAATTGGCCAATAGATGAGGAATATTAGAGTTGGGTTGACAAATACTTAACCGAAGAGGAGTGAAATGGTGTATGTTACTGGCAACTGACAACTTAGCTATTATGTGTAACTAATTTTGGTTTTGTTCCCTAGCGGCTTTGCGCACAAGTTTTGAGACGCAACAAATGTTGTGGTTATTATGTAATTAATATAATCAATAGAAAGATGCTTCAAGACTTGGTGGTTGTGTTTTCAATTTTGAACTGGCACATAGCGGTCCAATTGATGGGTGACATGTGTAATTTCTGGCCCGATGCTTGTTGCTCCTTCATTTTCTATAAGAAGAATTTCAAGGCCAGAAAAGGGGTTGGAAAGTCAAGTATTTTTGAAGGTTGAGTCTAAGTATAGTTGCAGTGCAAATTGTAAGAACTTTTTTGAATGTTAATGCAATTTAGGTTTGGGGTTATTTTTTAGAGGGTTTCAAATTTATGAAGATTGCATGTTTCACCACAGTACTCGCATTTAAGCTATGATGATTATATCTTGAGCTCAAATCTCTCCTCTGTACAAACATATCATAATTTTGAATAAAATAATCAAAGATTATGATGTTCATCTCATCGTTCTGATGTGTGTGTTTTCTATTTTGGCTTTAATTCAAAGAATTAATTAAAATGCTTGGATGGAATCATGGATGGGTATGTTTGTAAAGGGATTTAGTAAGGAGTATCGGGTTAGGATAGAAATTGATATTATTGTAATGCAATATTGTCAGGGATCATATGTGCTAAGTATTTAAACCTGTTGTTGAATCGTAAATGTTTGTGAGTTTGACTCCCCAATGGTATATGGCACTGATCTAAATCGTATAAGTTTGTGAAGCTTTCTATCTATCTATCTTTGCTTTGGGCTTGCCGCCAAATTGCAAATAAGATAACTATCATAAGTTACGGAAGAATGTTGTAATTATCTCATGCTCCAAGTAGCTGATATTACTAGTGAAAGGCCAATTCATTTTAGTGGTATCCTACTCTGTTGAGTCATTTGTGGGATGATCTATGATTTGTTAATGATTGTTTATGAATTTGGTGTAGAGATCATAAACACATTATAGGTACCACCCTCTTTGGTCTTGCAGAGCCTGAAGTGTAGGAGGTTAGTTTAAAATTCTTGTCAGTTGGTCTAGGTTCTCCGAGCTGCCCTTGATTGGAATTGGCAATTCTATTGGTAGATTAGGAGACAAACTTGATTTAAAAGAAAAAACACAAACAAAATGGTGACTCTATTGGGGACATTAGCTTGAATGTTTCTTGTCAGTAGGTCAGGTATCCATTTTGCATAGAGTGTATCATAGTATTTATGTGATTCGAAGGTTGAGCTCTAAGCGTTGTGTTACTTTATCCAATTACATGTGTTAGTTTAAAAGTTGCATATACCTCATCCAATATATCTTGTGTATTGTTAGTACGACAAGTTCTGAGGATGTTTAAAGGTATTATCATGTGTTTTTGAATAGTGGATATTCCCAAGATAATTGGGTGGCAACTCTTATAGTCTCTGCACCAGTGTGCACTTTATTTGAAGTTTTGTACAAATTGAAAGATCTTTGGACACGTATAGAGGAATGAAAAATACCAGGTCATTCATGAAGAATCACCTGGAATCCAAGTTGGAAGGTGAATTTCCTAAAACAAAGAAGAGAGACTGGATGAAGAAGAAACCAGAAACCAGCAATGCCACTCTCACGTCTCAGAATCATGTACATCAAGGTACAAGTAAGCATTTACATCCTATCCCAGATAATTTTGAACATGTATCTAGACATTATGAATTAGATAGCTGTGGATTTTTTGATGCATTGTTTAATACACCTATTCAAGAGGATGTAACATGTCATAATAAAGAGCCTGTTAATGTCCAATATATTAAGAGAAGAAGTAGGAGTAGAAGTCGAGGCCATCACAAAGAATGCACTAGTGATTTGCCTCCTCCTGCTGATGATGATGGAACCCCTCTATTATTTAGATAAGAGGGAGCAGATCTAATAGATTTAAACGATGCATTAGGTTCTAATATAACTTTGCCTAATCCTGACAATGTTTTTGGGGATATTAATTCTCTAAGACGAGAAATCCAAAAACATGGAGAGCTTAGGATAAAGAAGGACAAAGAGAAGGAAGTAGAATTGATGAATGTTGTTATTGAAAGGGATAGGTTAATTAGACAGTTGGCAACTATGAAACTCCTGAACCAAAGTAAACTAGACCTGGAAGAGAATAGTCTTGTTGTACAACAAATTGTTGATAAGGAAGTGAAGCCAATGTCCAAATTGGCTCCAGAGGGTCAAGCTAAGGTCCAACAAAAGCCAACAGACCTGAAACCTTTAAAACCTATTATGTCACAATCAGATAATTCAAATCTTAAACCTGTTGTGAATAAGGGAAAATAGAAAAATGAAGGGATCAAGACAAATGAAAGGATGGATTCCCACCTGCCTAAGAAAGATCCCCTCCCACTTGTATCATCACAAGTAGAGACTGATTTAGAAAAGGATAGAAGGGAAGGGGAAGCTTTAGCAGAAGAATTAGAAAGGATTGAAATGGAGGCTGCAAATGTAGAAAAGAGAAGGAAAATAAGTTTCCTAAAAATGACAAGCCTGGCTGAAGTTGCACAAGCCACAACTTCATCAGATCATCAAGAGATTGTTAAAAGTGATCCTAAACCTATCCAAAAGAATATCACAAACAATTCTGACCCAAAGGTTTAGGCAACCTGATTTGTTAATTCACATCAAGATGGTTCTAAACCTCAGAAAGATGATGGACTATTGCAAAGGAGACCTATACAATTGGAAAGATATAGGCAACTATTTTTTGATGGTATTCTCGGGTACCCAAATCCTATCCCTGATGAGTTAAGGGAAAAGATGAACAAATTTGCTGGGAATAATGCCTTTTAAGCAGAGGAACATTTAGAAGGTTTCATGGATATGTTAAATGATTATGAGGTAGAACATGAAGATGTAGTGATGAAATTGTTTGTCCAATCCTTGACAGAAGATGCAAGGGATTGGTACAAGGGTTTACCGAATGCTAGTATTGGGTAATGGGAGGATTTTGAGAAATGTTTTAAAGAACAATATGGTGACAAGACAAATGCTAGTTTTATGTTGAATGAGTTCAATACTATAAAAAAATCAGCTAATGATCCTACAACAGAGTTTAACCTTAGATTTCAGAAGGCAATGTATAAGTTGTTTCAAGTGATGAGGCTTGATGAGAATGTTTGTCTGACTACTTATTTCAATGCTTTTGATGCTAAAATGGCATATCTTCTCTGAGACAAGGACCCCCAAACCATGAGGGATGCTTTTAGAGCAGCTATTAATATTGAAAGCAATAGGAGAGCTTCTAGAAAGTATGGTAGAAGGGAAGAACCTACTCTTTTGAAAAATTCTAGTGATAAAACTAAGAAAATCTCTACTGCAGGTATTAAAGATGATGAGAAATGAGGTTTAGGTCCTGAGTACTTTGAAGGATATAAAATATATTGTTGCTAAGCACGAGAAGGGTATTGTAGGTGATAAGCAGCAGTATAATAGAAGTGACGAAACTCCTAGATTGCAGAATTATCCTTACAATACAAATTGGAAGGATGGAAAACTAATACTACCTATCCAAAAGCCTAAAACTAATCAACAGGTACCAGATCCTTTACATAAGCATTCTATAATTCTGGCACAAGATAGACCATGGTGTGAGGTGTGTGAACACCCAAATGATCAGAGTTATTGTGGGGTTGCTCAGCTAATTGCTGCTGAAGGAAAGGAAGAGAATGTTCATCAGCAGACTCCAGGTTTTGAGCAAGATGATGTAGGTTGTTGTATGGCCTGGTCATATATTGACAAAGTTGAGTCTTCTTCTGATGAGGAATTACAAGAGGTTGATGTGAATAGTCAATGACAGAAAAGTGAATTGTACCATCAACATTTTTTTTCTGATGAAGAGGGTGAATGCGGTCATCATACCTACAACATGGAAAAGGCTGAGGATCCAGTATCCTTAAGAAGACCATCAGAAGATGAGATTTCCCAGTTAACTAAAGAAATGGCTACTCAGATGAGAAGTACATTACAGTTAAGAAATAGGACTGTGGGCGGTGAACAGGGAAAACCTGTTGGCTTTTTCATTAAGGAACAAAAGGGAAAAAGTAAGGATGCTAAAGAAGATAGCAAAAATGATGCTGTCAAAATCAAGGATGTCAAGAATGACAAGATATGGGAAAAAAGGATTGAGATCCAAAAGCCCAGTGAAGAGGTTGTGCCTCTATTAGTAAAAACTAAAGTGATTGCCAAATCTGCTGAGTCAATTCCAGAGGAAAAGAAAAGGAAACTTGAAGGAAAACAACATTTGGAGAAGAAAGAAACTAATGATGGTATGATCCCTACCCTATCCAAATACACACCCGTGGATATATTTCAAGTGTTGTCTCAAGTTAAAGTTACTATACCATGGCTCGAGATGATGAGAATATATGAGCATAGAGAAAAGACAATAGCCTTGATTACTGGAATTCTGAGCAATAAAGTTGAACAAGGAAATTGTAAGGAAACCAGGGAAAAGGAAGAAATATAAGTGAAAGAGTTGGAGGGAATTGTGACTCAAATTCCCCATGTATACCTAGGGAATTCCTGTTAATATATGCTTGGAGAACATTACCCCTTTTTTCTTAAGTATTGATATAAATGGGAGAACTCTGAAGAATTGCATGATAGATTCTGAAGCATCAAATAATGTTATGCCAATAAAGATTATGGAAGCAATGGGCTTGACAGTTGATACTACTCAAGGTAAACATTATGCATTGGATTCGAGAGAGGTTCCTGTTATTGAGACCATCAAGGATCTGCCTTATGTGTTGACCCAATATCCTGATAAGGTTTTGGCCATGACTATTTTAGTTGTAGACATTCCCCCTCATTTTGGAATGCTATTATCAAGGAAGTGGAGCACATCAATGGGAGGCAACATACAATGTGATTTGTCATTTGCTACCTTTTGCATTGATGGAAAAGATGTCAAGATTGAAAGAGAATCAAAAGTGCCTCATATGATTGAGCATGGTCTGACCAAGGATTTGACATGTTTTGTTGACTATGGCATAAATGAGTTAAAGGCTGAAGAATCCCCTAGTAAGTGTGATAAGTTTGTTGCACCAATTGATACAGAAGTTGAAAATTTGTCAGAATCTAATGATGTGTGGACTATGTTTTTTGATGGTGCTAATTTAAAGGAAGGATCTGGTATAGGTGTGTTGTTAAGATCGATGGGTGGAAAAACTTTCAAATTTTCTTTTACCCTATTATTTGATTTCACTAACATTGTAGCCGAATATGAAGCATTGTTGTTTGGGTTAAAATTGGCTAGAAAACATGGAATCAAGAAACTCAAAGTGATTGGAGATTCTGAACTTGTGATTTCCCAAGTTAGATCCCTATATGTGTCAAAGAATAAAAGGTTGAAATAGTATAGAAATGCTATTTGGGATGAATTTGGAGAGTTTTGATGCTTTTTGGATAAACTGGATCGAGAGAGGTCACAATAAGGTGGCAGATTTGTTAGCAAATATTGCATTAAGGCCAGATGACATGACTTATGCTAGGATTTCAAAGGTCAAAGTGAAAACCAGACCATCTATTCCTAATAATATTAAACACTGGTAGGTTTTTGATAGTGATGATGATATATTAAGATTTTTAAATTGTGTGGATGAGTATGAAAATCAAGAAATAGATTTTGGAGCCTTTGTTGAAAAAATTGATGGTAAAGATATTGTGTTTGGAAATGAAGTTATTCAGTTAAAAACTAACACCATTCCTAAAGGTTTAGTGGTTCTTGAAAGAGTGCTTGACAACCGGGATAGGACTAAGGCTAATTGTGCTGCTTCCCATCCTAATGACTTGGAGGAAATAAACCTAGGGATAGATGCATCACCAAAAATGGTGTATATTGGAAAGAAATTGTCACCAAAGGTAAGGAAGATGTTGGTTGATTTGTTAAGAAAGTTTAGACATGTGTTTGCTTGGTCTTATGATGATCTTAAGGCTTATAGGAAAGATTTGTTTCAACATGAGATTCCTTTGAATAGTGATGCCAAGCCTTTTAGGCAAAAGCAGAGACCTAAGAATCCCACCTTGGCTCCAAAAATGCAAGAAGAACTTACTAAGTTAAGAGATGCTGGAATCATCAAACCAATTAGACATTCATCTTGGGTATCTAATCTGGTGCCCGTGAGAAAAAAGAATGGAGATATTAGATTATGTGTAGATTTCAAAATTTTGAATGTGTCTTCATTAAAGGATAATTATCCATTGCCGAATATGGAGGCTATGTTGCAAAGAGTGACAGGCTGTGAGTTAATGTCCATGATGGATGGGTTTTGTGGTTATAACCAAGTCATGGTTAAGGAATTTGAACAATTTAAGACAACTTTCACTACACCTTGGGAGACTTATGTATACATGAGAATGCCTTTTGGTCTAACAAATGCAGGGGCTACTTTCCAAAGAGCTATGGATGTAGCATTCTCATATTTCATTAATTTGTTCTTGGTAATTTATTAGGATGATTTAATGGTGTATTCCAAGAAGGAAGATGATCATTGTGAGAATCTAGAGAAAATATTCATTAAGGCATTGGAATATGTCATTTCCTTAAATCCCAGGAAGTGCACTTTTGGGGTAAGGGAAGGAAAGTTGTTGGGACATATAGTTTCTAAGAATGGAGTTAAAATTGATCCAGAAAGGGTAAAGGCAATAGATAAGGTCTTGGAACCCCAAAATGTCAAGGGAATCCAATCTTTCTTTGGGCAAATAATTTTTTTAAGAAGATTCATTACAAATTTTGCTGAAGTGGTTCATCCTATTTCTAAGATGCTTAAGAAAGGGGCCAAGGTTGAATGGGAAGAAGCATCAGTATGAGCTTTCCATGATATTAAGCAAGCTATTAAGGAAGCACCTGTGTTGAGGACCCCAAATTTTTCTAAACCTTTGCAAATTTTCTCATTTGCTTCTTTCCACACAATTGTAGTTATGTTACTACAAAAGAATACTGAAGGTTTTGAGCAGCCTATATCTTTTTTCAGAAAATCCTTATAGTCTACAGAATTAAAGTATGATATAAATGAGAAATAGGCATATGCATTAGTAAAAGCAGTCAAAGCTTTTAGGCTCTATTTGATGGGAGCTACCATAATTGCTTATGTGCCTAGTGCTGCTGTGAAAGACACTTTTACACAACAAGAAGTGTCAGGAAGAAGATGTAGATGGATTAATAGGATCAAAGAATTCAACATCAAAATTTAGATTACTAAGTTAGTGAGGGGACAAGGATTGGCTAGACTTATGACCCAAAGTAATCTTGAAGCAAATTAGATAAATTTGCTTGAAGAAGAGGAGACACCATACATATGTGACATGGAACATTCTGATTGGTAGAAAGGTGTGGTCTATTACTTGCAAAAGATGAAATGTCCTGATGATTTGAGTGAGAATGAAAAGAGAACATTGAAGTTACATGCTATCAAGTATGCTATCATAACAGGAAGACTTTGGTGGAGAAATGGAGAGGGTGTTATGCTGAAATGTGTAGACCAGGAACAAGCAAAGGAACTTTTGAATGAAATGCATAGCGAGTTTATGGAGGGAGTTATATGGCCAAAACTAATGCACATAAGATAATGCAGACTGGGTTCTGGTGGCCTACTATTTTCAGGGATGCACATCAATCAGTGAAGACATGTGATGCTTGTGAGCGTTTCTCTGGTAAGTTAAATTTTTCTGGTAACTTACCTCTAAAATTAGTTGTAGTTCAATCTCCATTCTAGCAATGGGGTATTGATTTTGTGGGAGAGATAGCATGCAAATCAAGTGGGGGCCATTCATGGATATTGGTGGCCACTAGTTACTTTACCAAGTGGGTGGAAGCAATTCCAACAAAGAAAGCAACTAGTAAGGTGGTCATTGATTTCTTAATGAATAATATAGTGACTAGATTTGGATATCCTGAAAGGATTGTGTCAGACAATGCAATGTGTTTTAGATCTGAGGAATACATGGAATTTTGTGAAAAATATGGTATCCAAGTCTCTTATTCGTCACCTTACCACCCACAAGGAAATGGACAAGCGAAATCAAGCAATAAAAGCCTGATGAAGATTATCAAGAGGATCTTATATCAGAACAAGAAGGCATGGGATTCTAAATTACAATTAGCAGTCTGGGTAGATAGGGTGACCATGAAGAAGGCAATAGGATGTGCCCCATTTGATTTAGTCTATGCGATAAATGAAAGGTTTCCCCAGAATAATCTCATGGCAATGTATAGATTTGTCCAGATGTATGATGATGAGATAGAAGATGAAATGCAGCTCAGAGTGGAAGCGTTGATAGAGCTGGATGAAACAAAAAGGGAAGCTCAAATGAAAAATGCCAAATTATAGTTGTAGGTGAAAAATTTGTATGACAGAAGGACAATTGCAAGAACTTTCTAGAATGGAGATATGGTTTTGATGTGGAACACTAGGTTGGAAGACAAAGGGAAACATGGTAAATTTGATGCAATTTGGCTAGGACCATTCTTGATAACTACTAAATGGGGGGAGGATTCTTATTTCCTTCAAGAAATGACAAGTGATATTCTTGAATTGCTAGTTCAAGGATAATTCTTGAAGTTGTACTTCAGTTGAGGTATTGTTTTCCATGAATAGTAGGTTTAGGTTTGTATATAGGTTTGTTGTTTGTTTCTTTTTAGTTGTGGGATTGTCTTTTTTGGATAATCTTTTTGGTTGTATCTGCAACTAGTCTACTCTACCTAAGATTCTATTATTCTCACTTCATTCTAGTGGAATGAACGTCTCCAAGTGGAGCCATTCATGGAGCCTCAAATTTACATCCTGGGTTTCTTTTCATTATTAGCTTGTCTTGATTATTCGGACGGTACCTAGGGTTGGAATTTTTGTTTTGATTTCAAGAAGCCTTGGTGTGCCATTTTTGGGTAGGGCCTTTTTTGTCGTTACCTTTTGGAAGAGGTTTTAAAACAACTTATGTCCCATTGAATCGTCTAGGCCAGGCCCCTTTAAAATAAAAATGTTAGATATTTCGTGGGTTTCTTTTTATTTGCTAAGGTCTGGGTCGGTTTGTGCCCTATGCTCTTAAAACAACATTGTGGCATCAACTATCATTGCCCTCGGCAGTGTCCCCTCCCCTTTCTTTTTCCTAAGTAATGTTTAATGTCTTGCAGGGGTTCTTTGATAACCGTTGATTTCCTCGCGGTTGATCCTAACCGTTCCCTGCGATCCCGTGATGACATCACCGCTGGCTGCTTGGTGATCACAATATGGCGAGTGGGTGCCACGTGTCCCAAGCTGTCGATGCTGCAAAAGTAAAAAAAGTTTTAACATGTGTATCAGGTTTTAGTGCATTATTGAGTGGGTTAGTAAATCACATGGGCGGTGCACGTGCTCATAATCAACGACAATGTTTTAATATTGATGAAAAAGCTACTCAGTGGATAGGTGATGGTGTTGTTCCTTGTTTTGTATAATCTTGATCATCGATAAAGGAAATCAATAGTTTCCTACCATCGCGTGATCCTAAACTGAAGGACGTTTAATGTTTGTGATATCGCAGGCAGGTGCCACGTGTATTCTCTTGGTGCTGCGAATTATGGTGGGCCCTTGAAAATGATGTGCAGGTGTTGTCAGCCCTTTGAAGGAGGACCGTTCGATGATATGATAGAAATAAGAGATCAACGACAAAGATTTAAATTGAAGCCATTCGCGCGGTATGCAAGTAAGCTTTAATGGCGGATGAGACATCTACGAGACATTTTCATAAATTTTAAGTGTTAAATTGCAGACTGCTTCCACTATTAAGGCATTCAAGTGTTTTCAAAGCGGTCTAGAGCCAAAGTAGAGTTTTCAAAGTAACTACAGCAAGGGTTTGATATTCTGCAATGCATGAAATCTTGTGAGTTATTTTCCTTATCATTGTTCTATTCGAATGTGATTCTTGTGGAAGGTTATGTTGTGTTGATCAGAGTTTTCTGGATTAAGATTCTAGGATTACTGTTTCTTTTGAACTGTGGAAAATTGCAAAATTCTATTGTAATTGTGTTTTGGGTAGCCCTAGGTGTTAAAAATTTGATCTTAGGAAAATCCCTAGTTACTTGAAATGGCGCCAACAAAACAACATTCTAGCCATATTGATTACTTGTGAAGGAATCTATATGACAATTTCCTTGAGCAATTCCCTTTGTCAACAAATGACAAGAATAGGGGTTTAGTTTTAAAGAGAGGGACAGCCTTAGGTGAAGGATTGAGATGCAAAAACTATAACATTGCGGATGCTAGGTACTAGTGATGGGTTTGGAATTGTTTAAAAGATGGTATGGGCAGCGGAATACACTTCATCCTTTTTCAAATGGTTGGAGGTATGATATGGGAAAGCTTGTGGTACTGAATGTGTTTCTTGATATTGACCTCCTCAGGGCAGTGGCTTTAAGATTTGATCCTATCATGAGGATTATAAAGGATAATGATGGTGAGGTTTTACTGAATATAAATGCAGATGTGATTCGGCGAGTTTTTGATTTGAGTGAACATAGTTCATTCTTTGTCCAAATAGACCTTGAGGAAATGAAGGAGGTATATGCCAAAACACAACCTCTTTTCAGATAAAAATTGCTTCCTCCACATCTGGCCAATGCTGGCAGTTCAACAATTCATATCAACACGACTGATCGGGAACCTTTCAGATTAAGTTGTTTTGTTGATCATTTATTGGTAACCTTCTATTCACTATGCCAAATTTTAGGTTTTAGCCCTAATACTATGATGCTCATTTCCTATATGTTTATGGGGGCTCAAATTCAACATCCCAATTTTTCTGTAGTATATGACTTTGCTTCTTTCCTTGCTGAAAGAATACATGAGGGCTTGTTGAACTTATATGTGGGGGACACTAGTATTCCTTTATTTTGCTATTCCTTATTAATGCACATGTTCTTGTATGAAAATGCCAACTTCTTCTTAGAGAAAATGGAGTTGAGGTAGGAGGTGAATGGAGAAAGATTACCGGTACAGGCTTGGAGTGCATACTTGTCTTGCAATAAGGGAGGTGCTAGCTATGTGCAGTTTGATAACTGCTTTGCTTCTAGGCTCAGAGCTAGACTGATAGTGAATGTGCCAAGGATTCTTGAGGATTTGCATGATTTCCTCAAACCCAAAGCAAGAAATCCTTATTTGAAGGTATGTCATAATTGGGGTGACATTATTCCATACACTGTAAGCACTATCTTAAGGGTTTATGGTTTCCAAGGAGCTCCTCATATTCTCCCATACAATGTACCATCAAGATGGGATTTGTAGAGGCCTTGTGGCAACTAGGTTGCATCCATGAACATAATTTGATAGGAAGAGGAAAGGGGACTTTGTTCCCTGATTATACTGTTGTTTCAAATTTTAGATTTTCCAAGGGAGGTTGGGTTCACCTTGATAGATATTTTGATGATTACCATTTAAAGAGTGGATCTATGAGGCAGCATGACCCTGAGGGATTCTTTTCTTTGTTCAGACAAAGAATTAAAGGTGGCAAGTTTTCCCATGTTTTCAATTTTCCTAAAAATTTTGATTAAGAATGAATTTGATTTGAGCTAGTAGGAATTAAATAAAGAGAAATGCATTGCTTATGAGAAACTATTGGCCATGGTGCATAGGCTAGATCCAAAATATGATCCACTGATGGAGTTAACTCCATTTCACAAAATAATTGATTTCCTGATGAATAATTTCAGAGAAATCATGAGCACCCTGAGAACTAAGAAAATTGATTTAGAAGTGGACTGCAAAATTTAGGGACTGGAGGTGAGGCCTGAGGAAGAAAGGCCAACTTATCAGCCACCAAGGGATGTGCCTTTATCTAGAAGGAAGAGAAATGGTAGCAGTGATGAAGATACAAGAGATAGAAAAGGCAAACAAATAATGAAAACATCATCACAATCAAGTCATGGGATTAGAAAGCCTGGAGGAATAAAGATTGTGGATTTAGATTCACCACCTAGGGAGGACCCTGTGGAGCCGCCATCAGATCCAAGCCCTAAGAGGCAAAGAATTGAGGAATCACAAGAGGTTCTGGTGGAGGAGATAATTGTAACTGATCAAGACATACAGGTTGGCATCCCCTCTCCTCCTAGATCAACACAGTTGGTGCTAACTGATATGGATATAAAGGGACAATGTGTACAAGATGTCAGGATGGTGGCCTGCAAGGCATTCTTGGATGATGATGCCTTTGTGAAAACTATTGTATTCTTCCAATTGATATCGAGGCTGAAACTTGAAGAATATCAGGATAAGTGCAAGAAAAGGAGGGAATCAAGACCTGATAGGTCTGACCAAGAGAATGATGATGAGGTAAAAGCCAGGTTAATGGAACAATTCTAGAACATCACTCTTGATGAAGGAAGGAAGCTTGTGTCTCAAGATGGTGTCTTACTTCTCCCTGAATGGGACATAGCTGATGCTATAGTATTCAATGCTATCATGCAGTCCAAGCATCCTATGCAAAGTAGTGAAGAGGAAGTCAAGGCAGCTCTACAAGACTCTGCCTTTTGTGAGGAGTATGAAACTTTAGCAATCTGGGCATTAGCACCTCAGGGTAGAAAATTGAATGTGGCTGATATCAGTCCAAATATAAGGGGCTGGCTTATCATTAAGAGAGTTTCTGAAACCTCAATGATAGAGGCCACAAGCTTGACACTGAATGTGGCCAAATTGGCCCAGAAGACAGCTGAAAGAGATGAGGCTGGAAAGAAAAGCTTGATGAAGAAGTACAATACAATAATTGGGGAGTATAGTAGGATGAAGCAAAGAAATGTTTAACTATAGTATGAAGTGGATAGATTAAGATATGGATAGGTGGGACGATCCTCCGGTGCCCCTGCTGCGAGAGCAGTACATACTACTTCAGGGTCATTGCCCCCTATTGTCCCAATCATTTCTACTCCTGGATCCCCAATTCAGACACCTATTGATAGCCCTACACTAAGGCCAGTTGAAGAAGAGGTTGGATATTCTACAGATCCTGCAAAAAGGGCAGATGATGAATAAAATTACCGAATTACTGGTTGCCCTAAGGGAAAGTGAGGATGATGCTATAGCCAAACACAATGAGGTGGTTGACACTATTGTAAGGCATTTAAATGAGAAGGTTGATTCTAAGATGCTAGCTGTACATTCTCTATATTCTTTATTCTTGGATGGAATTCAAAATACTAACAGAGATTGGGAGGTGATTCTGCCCCTACTTGAGATGTGGATCCCTAGGGCCACTGATTTAGATGTTATGTTTAAGGCTTCTATATTTGATGTAAATAATAAGCCTCAGTCATTAAAGCCTACTCAAATCTTTGTGAAATTGTTGAAGGGATTCTAGCCATTGCCTAATGATCTGAGTAAGAAGATTATGGAATTAATAAAGGGTTTTGATGATTGGAATGACACTTTCCTGCTAGATATAATAGATGCACATGGGAATATTAAGAGACTATAGTAGTGGCAGGAAAGGACAGAGGAGGTTATTGATGCACAAATCAAATTGATTTGTGATGACTCAGATCATGATTTGTTGGTAAGCAACATGGATAAAATAATAAATACCAGCATGTTCTTAGAGTCGTTTGAAAGGGAGGCCAACCAGGTTGCGGTGAAATTCACACCTTATAGTACCAAGATGAGGGAGGTGATGAACTTTAATTGGCCAATGGATGAAGAATATTAGAGTTGGGTTTACAAATACTTAACCGAAGAGGAGTGAAATGGTGTATGTTACTGGCAACTGACAACTCAGGTGTTATGTGTAACTGATTTTGGTTTTGTTCCTTGGCGGCTTTGGGCACAAGTTTTGAAATGCAACAAGTGTTGTGGTTATTATGTAATGAATAGAATCAACAGAAAGATGCTTCGAGACTTGGTGGTTGTGTTTTCAGTTTTGAACTGGCACGTAGCAGTCCAATTGATGGGTGACGTGTAATTTATGGCCCGATGCTTCTTGCTGCTTCATTTTCTATAAGAAGGATTTCAAGGCCAGAAAAGGGATTGGCAAGTCAAGTATTTTTGAAGGTCGAGTCTAAGTATAGTTGCAGAGCAAATTATAAGAACTTTTTTGAATGTTAACGCAATTTAGGTTTGGCGTTATTTTGTAAAGGGTTTCAAATTTACAAAGATTGCATGTTTCACCACAGTATTAGCATTTAAGCTATGATGATTATATCTTGAGCTCAAGTCTCTCCTTTGCACAAACATATCATAATTTTGAATAAAATAATCAAAGATTATGATGTTCATCTCATCATTCTGATGTGTGTGTTTTCTGTTTTGGCTTTAATTCAAAGAATTAATTAAAATGCTTGGATGGAATCATGGATGGGTATGTTTGTAAAGGGATTTAGTAAGGAGTATTAGGTTGGGATAGAAATTAATATTATTGTAATGCAATATTATCAGGGATCATATGTGCTAAGTATTTAAACCTATTGTTGAATCATAAATGTTAGTGAGTTTGACTCCCCAATGGTATATGGCACTAATCTAAATTGTATAAGTTTGTGAGGCTTTGTATATGTCTGTCTTTGCTTTGGGATTGCCGCCAAATTGGAAATAAGATAACTATCATAAGTTATAGAAGAATGTTGTAATTATCTCATGCTCCAAGTAGCTGATATTACTGGTGAAAGGCTAATTCATTTTATTGGTATCCTACTCTGTTGAGTCATTTGTGGGATTATCTATGATTTTTTAATGATTGTTTATGAATTTGGTGTAGAGATCATTAAAAAATTATTGGGACCACCCTCCTGGGTCTTGGAGAGCCCAAAGTGTAGGACGTTAGTTTAAAATCCTCGTCAGTTGGTCCAGGTCCTCTGAGCTACCCTTGATTGGAATTGTCAATTCTATAGGTAGATTAGGAGACAAAATTGGTTTACAAGAAAAACCACGAACAGGAGGAAAATATAATACTCTTATCACTATGGACTGTGGAAATCTAATGTCTCTAAGTATATGGTTTTTAAAAAAAGTAAACATTACTCACAAATTTTCAAAGGTTTAGTAGTAAAATAAATTAATGTTAAAATGGTTATATAAATCCAACCTAGGCTCTTAGTTACTTCCTATTTTTAGAGAGGATTCCAAAATAAATATTATATTATTTAAAAAATATTAATCAAATTATTTAGATCTACAAAGATTGAGAAATTTCATTACAGAACTACTAAATTTATAAATCTTTAAGATTATCAAATTAGTAAATCAAATAATCCAATAAAAAGTAAATATTAATTTATATTTATTTTAAACATATTTTTAAACTTAGAATTTTCTATAACTGAAAACTAAATTTAATATAATAAATAAAAAAATTGTTTTCAATAAATATCTAAAATTTAAATTTAATATAAGAAAATAATAAGCATATATAATTGACATAATATGTAAATAAATAAAAAATAGTAAACCTTTTTAAATTTTATCTTACAATTATAAATCCATTAGTAAAACTGGAATAATTTATTGTCCTATTTTTCTTGTAAAATAAATATTTTTATTTGTTCAATGTAGTCATTCAAATATGTTAGCATCTTATGGTAGAGAAAAATTGAATTTGGCACTTCAGATGTGAAGGTATTAAAAACGCTATACAACTGCTAGTGTGCCTATCTCTATAGAACATGTATATTTTTAGTTTTTAATAGTTGAAGATCCTAAAAAGGTTTGTTGTATAGTAACTTCTACATTTGCTAGGCTGGTTATGCATTTATTAATGGGATTTTCTATCATGATTATTAGGTTATGATATTTGAAAATCTAATTGTCTGATATTATATTTTGTCTTTCTTGAAGGTATATCAAGAATAATGGAGTTGCATTCAACTGTTAAAGTAAATGCTTTATCTGATAGTTGGGAGGGAGAGGAGACGAGAGTAATTTTGCAAGTTTGCAAACTTCTTTTTACATCTCAATGCAATGATGATGAGGATCAGATGCAAGGGAGAATAAAGAAACCAAAACCAAAAAAATAGAAGAACAACCTAGATTTTCATATATACTTAACCTAGAAAAGTTAAACACTAGCTACAGCTGCATACACAATTGGACAATATTTTTCTGCTATCAACTAGATATATTCATTCTTCTTTTGTGTAAAAATATCATACAAAATTGTTCATAAAATTTTCTGGGTAGAATACTCGAGAAGAATGTACAGCTACAACTTGTACATTAATTACAATTAATTTCACCATAAATGCTAGCTAAGAGGAATTAAAACAATTCTTACAGAGAAAGCTTTTCTAGCAAGAAAAAGGGTAAAATAATAAATGTCATTAATTACACCCTTAAGATAACATAATATTCACCTTAAGTGAAAAAATGTTTTTCAACAAAAATAAATGACATAAGCAACTTGCATTCACCTTGAGGGAAAAATCATATTAAATAGAATTTAAAATATTAAAATGCTCATGTGAAAAATGCCACCACAAAAGTAAATATTAATGAAATGCCACCACAACTAGAAGAGAAGGGTTCAGGACTCTGAAAACACCACCCAGCCATACAAGAGTGACGTGAGAACTATGAGAAAAGGAGGAGGCTCCTTCAGGAGCCATTAGGAGTAGAAAAGGCAACATCAGGAGCTCTCAAGAGAAAACAGTAGTTGGAATTACTTGTCATGAGAAGGCTGATTTCTAAAACTCCCCCTTAATTACAACTACTAAGGATGAGCAAAAATTGCATCAAACTTCAACTGAGTATATTTGCATGATCAAGCATTCCTAAATAGCTTCGCAAAAACTGAAAAGTCTCCTTCACCAAAGGTTTTGTAAAAATATTTGCAAACTGATCTTTAGACTTACAAAATTATAAGCAAATATCCTTATTGTTGACAAGCTCTCTGATGAAATGATACCTGGTATTTATATGTTTAGTTCTCTTATGAAAAACATGATTTTTAGATAGAGCAATTGTAGAATTGTTATCAAAAAATATTGTAGTGTCTTCCTTCTGATCTTGCACTAAGTCTTTCAACATCTTGTTCATCCAAATAGCTTGAAACATTGCACTAGTAGCTGCCACATATTTAGCTTCAACTGATGATAAAGTCACAATATTGTTTTTGTGAGGCCCATGAAATAAAACCTGTACCAAGATGAAAAATGTACCCAGATGTACTTTTCCTCTCATCTATACTACCCCCACAATTGCTATCTGTATAACCAACAAGCTTGAAATAACTTGAAATAGAATACAATATACCAAAGTCTTTTGTACCACTCACATACCTCAATATTATTTTACCAACCTTCCAATGAGACTCTTTTGGAGACTCCATAAACCTTGAAATTAGGCTTACACCATACATAATATCAGGCCTTGTGGCTGTCAAATACATAAGACTTTCTACCAGCCTTTTGAACAATGTAGGATCCACACATGGGCCATCATCCTCTTTGCTTAACTTCAATCCCATCATGATCAGTGTTGGGGCTGCCTTGCATTTCACCATATTGAATCTCTTCAAAATTTCACTTGCATATTTGGATTGAGAAATAAATCTACCAGCATTAGATTGATGGACTTCAATGTCCAAAAAGTATTTCATAAGTCCCAAGTCAGTCATTTCAAATTCACTCTTCATTGTTGTTTTGAAAATATCTATATTGAGATCACTAGGAAAGATTAGATCATCTACATACAAGCACACAATTAACATGTTACCTTGCTCATTTAATTTAATGTACAAAGTTGGCTAACATCTACTTCTTTGGAATCCATCTTGAATAAGAATCAATATGGTTGTACCAAGCTCTAGGAGCTTTCTTTAATCCATTTAGTGCTTTCTTTAGCCTATAAACTTTATATTCAAGACCTGATATCTCATATCCATCTAGTTGTTTCACATACACTTCTTCATCTAGATATCCATTTAAAAATGTGGATTTCACATCCATTTGGTACACAACCCACTTATTGTGAGTAGCAATAGCCAATACTATTCTAATTGTGTCCATCCATGCAACAAGAGCAAATGTTTCATTGAAATCTATTCCAGGTTGTTGACTAAAACCCCTTGCAACTAACCTTGCTTTATGATTTTGCACTTTTCCACCAGCATCTTGTTTAGTCTTATAAATCCATTTCACACTTATTGCATCTTTGCCTTCAAGCAGATCAACAAAATCCCATGTTTCATTTTTCTCAATGGACTCAATCTCTTCATCCATGGCTTGTGCCCATTTATCTTCCCCAAAAGCTTCTTCAAATGTTAACGGATCATCAATATGAGAAACTAAAGCAAAAACTGAAGAAAAAAAATTGTTGTATCATTATACAACTCACTCAAACTCCTTGGTTTTCATGGTAGTGTACTTGCTAATGTTTGATCTGAAGATGTAGAACTATTTGGAGTGCTAGATGGAGTTTCTCCAAGGATACCAACTGATATAGGTACTATCGTAATTGATTGTGGAGTCTATTGTATTGATGTTGTATATAACAACTTTGAAATATTCTTGTAGTGAATGATGGTGTAGCTTGAGCTACTAAATGTGGTGTTGTCCCAAGAGTGGAAGGAGCTGCTATTGGAGCTCTACTTGTTGGAATCACTTCATCTTCCATATCATCACGAGGAACCACAACTGTAATAGCTACTAAATGTGGTGTTGTCCCAAGAGTGGAAGGAGATGCTATTGGAGCTCTACTTGTTCTTGGAATCACTTCATCTGACATATCATCATGAGGAACAACAACTATAATATTTACACTCTCTTCTATACTTCCATCACATGCTTCATTTTCCACAAATTGAACATCACGAGTAATTATAACCTTTCTAGTGATAGGATTAAACAACTTGTATGCCTTTGAATCTTTAGAATAGCCAACAAATATACATTTTTTTCCTTTATTATCTAACTTCTTCCTCAACTCATCACAAATATATGCATATACAACACAACCAAATACCTTAAGATGAGAAAAACTATGCTTCATACCTATCCAAGCTTCTCGAGGTATCTTATTTTTCACACTTTTCGTTGGGCACCTATTCGTGATATAAACAACAGTTGCCACTACCTCAGCCCAATATTTATTTGGTAGATGTTTGGCTGCCAACATACTACAAGCCATCTCTATAATGGTTCGGTTCTTCCTTTCTATTACACCATTTTGCTAAGGTGTATAACGGGTTGTAAATTGCTTGTATATGCCATGTGCTTTACAAAAATTCATCAAATCATTAGACACATATTCTCCACCTCTATCTATCCTTAAGACCTTGATATAATGGCCACTCTACTTCTCCACAAGTGCCTTGAATTGTTGGAAACAATAAAATGCATCAGATTTGTGTTTTAGAAAATAGACCCAAGTTTTTTGATGAAATCATCAATGAAAGTAAGAAAATAAGTATAGCCTCCTATGGATGTTGTTTACATTTTCCACAAATATTTGAATATACAATATCAAGTGGTGCTCTTGCTCTATGTGATTTGCCAATTGGAAAAGACTCTCTATGTTGTTTTCCCAAGATGCAACCAAGTCACAAATTCTTTCTAGCTTTCCAATTAATGGAGAACCTTTTACCATATTCTTCATGTGTAATAGCTTCAGCCCTCCAAAATTTAATTTTCCAAATCTAAAATGCCATAACCAAGACTCATCTAAAACAACTGATTGAAATGTTGTTTCAACTTTCGTATCTATATTTTTTGCCTTGAATTCTAGTCCAGAATTCACATTATTTGTCTCATGAACAAATTTGGTTGTTGTCCCCTTCATAACCAATCTTATTCTCAAAGGAAACATGTGGTTGTTAGTCATTTGCACTTTAGCAATAACCAGATTGCTTGGGAATCTATCCAAAATCGCACTCATTATTTTCCAAACACATTCTAAATCCCTTTTGTACCAATTGATCAATGCTCATTAAATTTTGTTTTATACCAGCATCATAGTATACATTAGGCATGTTTTTCTGCTCCCCCTCTTTGGTTAGAATATCAACTATTCCTTTGCCTAAAACTATGACCTTGTTGTCATTGCCAAGTGTGACTTCAGTTTGAACTAATTTATCTAAACTCGAAAAAAAATATGCATTACCAATCATGTGATTACTACACCCAAAATCTAAGTACCATATGTCACTTAGGCTTTCTTGGACTATATTACATTCAACGGGAGAGTTAGTAGGAATTGCTTCAACAATTTTAGTGTATGCAATGAACATAGTACTTGTTTGAGTGTTGCTACGTGATAATTTTGACCTTGTTTGTGCCGATCATACTATTTTTTCTTGCTTTCATTAGCATAATGTTAAAACTTCTTACAATAATGGCATTGAACTTGTGATTTATCAACTCTTCAGCCACTTGGGTGATTGAAATTTTTATTTTGACCTCTAAAATTATGATTTTGACCTCTACCAACACTATTTATAATTTTTTTATTACGTCCACCTCAAGATGAATTTCTCCCTTTGCCTCTAGGATTGAATCTTTGTTGTCCTCTTCCATGAGATATGGATGATCAAGCTGAAAAAGCATTTTCCAATGACATATTTGACCTATTTAGTCTAGATTCATGATTGATAATAGAAGCATGAAGCTCATCAACACTAAACTGACTCAAATCATTAGTTTCATCTAAAGTTACAACAAGATTATCAAATTTAGTAGGGAGGATTCTAAGAATTTTCTCAAAAAATTTCTTGTCCTCTATAACTTCTCCATGTGATTTAATTTGATTAGTTAAACCAACAACATGAGTAAAGAAAGAGTCTATTGACTCAGATATTTTTTTTATTGATAAATTTTCAAACTCTCTTCTAAGAAGTTGTAACTTAGCACCTTTTACTTTGTCCATACACTTTTAAGCAAGTTGAAGTGTATCCCATGCCTCCTTGGCTTGCTTTGTTGTTGCTACTCTTGGGAGTATGCTCTCATGCATTGCTTGGTGCATATAGAATAATGTTTTCCATCCTTCTTCCTCTATTATTTCAAGGAATCTTTATTAGCATGTCTGAGTGCATTGTATGTTGCTTGGTCTGCTGGCTCCACATAACCATTTTCAAAAACTTCCCAAATATCTTGAGACTGAAAGATGGCTTTCATAGTTAAAGACCAATACTTATAATTCTTTCCTATAAAAATGGGGGCTTACAAACTAGAAAAGGATGCACCAGAAGTGGAGGCCATAACTTCAAACAAAATAGAAAAATAAAGGTTTCTTTGGCTTTGATACTAGATGAGGGCCAGAGGTAGGGGAGAATAAAGAAACAAAAACAAAAACAACAGAAGGACAACCCAGATTTTCAGATATACTTAACCCAAAAAAGTTAAACACCAGCTGCAACTACATACACAATTGAAAATATTTTTCTGCTCTCAACCAGATATATTCATTCTTCTTATGTGTAAAAATATCATACAAAATTTTTCATAAATTTTTTTGGGAAAAATACTTGAGAAGAATGTATAGCTACAACTTGTAAATTAATTACAATTAATTTCACTATAAAAGCCAGCTTAGAGGAATTAAAACAAGTCTTATGAAGAAATCTTTTCCAAGAAACAAAATGGTAAAATAATAAATGTCGTTAATTACACCCTTTAGATAATATAATATTCACCTTAAGTGAAAAAAAAAATTCAACAAAAACAAATGACATAAGCAACTTGCATTCACGCCAAGGGAAAAATCATATTAAATAGACTTTAAAATATTAAAATGCCCATTTGAAAAATGCCGCCACAAAAGTAAATATTAATGAACTACTGCCACAACTGGAAGAGAAGGGTTCGAGACTTCTAAAACAACAACCAGTCATACAAGAGTGATGTGAAAACTGTGGGAAAAAGAGGAGGCTTCTTCAGGAGCTGTCAAGAGTAGAAAAGGAAGCATCAGGAGCTCTCAGAAGAAAACAGTAGTTGGAATTACCCGTCATGAGAAGGCTGATTTCTAATAGATGAGACGAAGTATTCAAATTTTTCTCTTTTTGATTAAATTATTTTCAGTTATTTATTTACTTATTTTTGTATGTAACTGAATATAGTTTTTTGTATTATATAATAGTTGAAGAATGCAAAATATTTTCAAGAAATAATTTTCAATGGAGTACTTTATGGGAATCTAAGTCCAATCTAAAAACAATCATGGAAAAGAAAAATCTATGGCACAGTTCCTATATGTACCTCCATTTTCCCTTAGAATCAAATAACTCTGGTGCAACTGGTATTGACTAGAAATGCATTGAAACATGTGCATCAAGGGCTAAATAATTTAAATTACTTTCAACTACTTCAAAAGAGGTTCGTATGGTAGGAACAACATAGGTGCATAGTCAAGGGGAATCTCAAAGTTTGATTTTGGCAAGTGGCATTTTTGAATCTTTAAATGTGATAGATAAAGAAATAGTTACAGTTCATAATGGAATGCTTTACCATGTTGTGGAAATTATTCATGAAAAAATTGCTAACAGTCCCTTCCCTTTGACAAAATATTCAAAGCCACATTATGACAACTACAGTGAAAAAGTGAGCATATCTCATCTTTTACAGTCTTAATGCCCATCCAAGTTTATTTACATAAAATTGATTGCAATAGTTCTAAATATCATATCATGATGAGTTTGTAGGTATGGAAAGAAACTTAAGCATTTGAATCAACCGCTTATTTTGGTGAAGCATGTTAAGTGACCCCACAATTTTCTTGCAAAACGCCAAGAAAATCCATATATGAATAGCCAAATATGAATATAGCAAGACTTGTTGAGATTCCTCCAGAGTTGTGCTTGAATTTTGGTGTTTTGAGCTCTATTATAAGATCTTTGTGTTTCATTCCATCTGTCATGCATTGTCTTACTACTTTAATGCTTCCAAGCCAACTCAGTAAAGCAATTAGGGTGGAACACTGAGATTTTCACCCTATATCCATGCAACTGGTACTTTTATTCTTAATGACTTCAATTTGAGCTTATGTTTGTTTTTATTTATTTATTTAAGATTACTTGCTCCACCTTTTTCTTTTGTTGTCATAAGTAATATTGTTAACCTTTTACTTACTTTATTTTTCTTATAGATAATGGTAACACTCACTTCACGTAAATGCTTAGAGAGTTTTTCATATGAGTGCTTGGAATTTTTGGGCAACTCATTCTTGAAATATGTCATTAGTCAGCATCTTTTATGAAATATGAAAATGAAGATGAAGGACAATTATCAGCACGTAGAGCTAAGGTAGTTTGTAACACAACTCTTCATTGTTTGGCATTGGATTATAATTTACAGGTGTGAGCACCATAAATTTGCAAGTAATCTAAACTATGCAAACCTACAAATGCTCCTATGAAATAATACATTATGCCTCATAAACAAAAAAACAAAACCAACTAATTGAAAGCATAAAAAAAGAACAATGTATACCTATTCCATAGTGGATTGGTACCACTTTGATGTGAAAAGTTGCCCTTGCCCAACCCTTGAAAAGCCAATGATGAAGATGCAATACTATGAAGTGGACAAAATTAGCTCTCAATATGAAGAAAGTAACTTTCCATGAAATTGTGGATGATCAAAATGAAGGATAGCGTCTCCATTTATAGATCAATTTGATGAGAGAAGAGGCAAAAGGGATGAATGTGGGATAAAAACTCAACCAATAGGAAGGAGCCACTTGTTACCATGTGAATGGGCCAAGGATGTGCATGTTTTGATGAATGTGCCAATAATTGACATTAGGTGGCTTTTCAAGTTTGAAATTTGGCTTGTAGGGAGAAGAAAGGGTCTTAAATGCCAAGTGGGGGACATGTAAGAGGGGAGTTAATGCTATGTTGGAAGAGACAAGTCATTTGAGAGGGAGATTTGAAATGGGGTAATATTCCACTTTTTGATGCCTTGTTGGGAGAAAATGAAGATTTAATAAATCAATTAAAGGATTTATTTGTGCAAGTGGGAAAAGCTAGAGGATGTGACAAGGATTAGGTTTAGCCTTAATCATGATTTTGTTAGCTTAAGTGAATATTAGGTGATTTGACCTATTTTATTTAGATTTATGGATTAAAATAAATGAAAAGATGGTAAATGATTTAGACTTAGTTAAATAAATATTTTGATTTATTTAGCTAAAGGAGATGATGTTAGTAGTTTAATTAAATGAATTTGATTTATTTAATTAAATGAGGGACTTTAGAAGCTAATTAAATAAGATTGATTTATTTAATCAAAAGAGGATAATGATTTAATCAAATAAATTTGATTTATTTGATTAAAAGAGGAATTAAGATGAGTTAATTAAATGGTTAATAGAGGGGTGATTAAAGAAAAATCAAAGTTAGTTGATCAAGATATTTTTCATGTCTACAATAGGTATTAAAATGCTATATTTTTTATGCTAGTGACTAAATAAATCTTGGTAAATATATTTTATGTTAGAAATCCTGACAACTAAAATGAGGTATTATTTTGTGTTTCCTTTACTTTTTACTATTATTCATTTGCATATGTATCTCTATTTCTTATTGTCTTTGAGCCTTCATTGTTATAGTCTAAGATTATATCAGGACATATATAGTTTATAACATCCATAGGAATAACCAATGTTGAAATCTAATAGATAATGACATTCGAATTATGCAAAACAGGAATAACTAGTAATAGTATTAGACTATTGCAAATAGGGATAAGCATTGTTGTATTCAGAAATGTTATGCTCCTTTGTTTGAACTCTCTCAAGGCTGAAAAATTAGTGGCAATCATAACATGGACCTTAATATGAGGAGAATATACTGATAATTTCCTTCTTGGAGGGAAAAGACATGTTTAATTCTTTACATTTTTTATTTTTTTTATCATCTTGGCTTTTTACTTAAACCAATTGATTCAATAATAGTTGATATTGTTTCTCATAGAAACCATTTCTTGCTTATTTGGAAGAATTTTTATTTTGATATTTTCTATGTATAAGTTGACTTTTTTTCTATTTTAGGTTTAATCTAAAGTAGTTTTCTTTTTATCAGTTATTTAATTATTCATTTGAAAATATTGTATTGAGATGTTGATTTTTTAATTTTCTTGTGAAAAGGGATACATCATAGATGAACTATTTTATGTGCACATATGGGTTGCTCTTGGGCTATTTTGTAAAAGGATTGTTCCTTGCTCTTGCAACCCAGGAGATCCTAATAGTATACAAACTGAGAAGGTTTGTGACAATAGACATTGATGGATTTACTCAAAAACAATATCAAATGTTGTGGAGGCTTTAATCGGAGCACATTTAATTGGAGGTGGTACAATTACAGGCTCTGAGTTCACGAACTGGATGAACATAGAGGTTGAAATTGAAGACAAGTATGTAAATAATGCATTCAATTGTACTCTTTCTTATCCTACTGATTTGAAAACATGTTTGGAAAATTTTCAATCACTTATGAATTATCAGTTTAAAAACCCACCCCTCTTAGTGGAAGCAATCACACATGCTTCAGTTAATGAACATGGAGGATGTTTGTACTAGGTAATTTTTATTTCACCTTACATTGCACAATCCAAATAGTACTTTGAGAGTACTTGCAAGATGAAGTTCCTTTGGAATATAGGACTGAATTTTAATATTATGTATATATTTTATAGCGGTTAGAATTCCTAGGTGACTCTATGTTGGATTTTCTTATTACTCAACATTATTATTCAACATATCAAGAACTATCCTAGGGAAATCTATTAGCTTTACGACAGACAGTTGTTAACAATGGGAACTTTGCTCAAGTAATAGTGAAACATAAAATTCATAACCATCTTTGTTATCATTTAGATGAATTAGGAAATCAAATAAAAAAAATTGTTAAGTATTTTGAATAGCAAAAAGGTGGTGATTGCTAGTTTATATCATTTAGAAGAGGAATGCATGCTCCTAAGGTAAGCTATTTAATTTACATTGTGATAATTCTTCCTTGAATTTTATAGTTTAGTGCATAACTACTTCATAGAAGTAGTCAACTGACTTGAATCCTTTTCTTAGATAAAGAAGTGGTTTTCTAACATGCTCAAATACATGTTTGAGAAGCCTTATTCTATGTATTTAATATTTATTTGGATTGGAAAGCCATGTGGAATTTTTATTAATTAAACATTAAAAATACATATATAATTATACAATAAAATATTTCCAGTAGGTATTCACAAAATAGGTATTAATTTATTCTTCTAGTAAGTAGATAATCTAGACATGATTAGTAGGGTCCTGCCACAATGTTGTGTCTCACTTTTGGGATGTGCTGATTTTTGCCTGAATAGAAAAACTAATGATTTAAGTCTCGAGAGGCTCCAACTAAAGGATTTTAATTGAAGAGGGAGAGATAATAGCCCCCTAGATCAAACCCCCTTACATATAACCACTGTAGTATTAAATCATTCCCAAAATGTAGTCTCCTTCACAACTATCAAAATGCTTGCGAAAATCCACTTTTTCCTTACCTTTTGAGGGATTAAATAGCATTATTTTATTTTATTTTTTTTCAAGATTGTAGCCCTTGAAACTAGCTTTCTAACAAGCATAGGTTTTATATATTTTCATTTTATCATGTATTTAATATTCAATTTTTACTAATCATAGGTTTTTCTCTAAACATCAATCTCTTTGTTGTGTAGAGGTGGAAAAATAGTAAACCATTGTAAAAAAAAATCAAAAATTATCCATTCCCTAGATATTGATTTCCTTGTTTCACCCAAAAAAGAAATATTGGATTTCAATATATACAAAAAAAGTTAGGTTGTACGACACACATGTATGTCCAAATTATAGTTATAGTGACTTCAAAAATTAATTTTTAAAAAAAAAAATGCAACAAAAAATTATGAAAAAATATCCATTCCCTAGATATTGATATTGAGAATCTATATTCCAAAAATTAGAATTTAATCCTTTATAGAATTTTTTTTTATGTTGTATGACACAAACGTTACTTTCTGAAAATCTTGTTTTCTATCTAAAACTAGTTATTAAAGGAGATGTTGAAAGATTCATGAAATTTATTTCAAAAAATTTGAAAAAAAAAAAAATTTAGAATCTACACACAAATTTCCACAAATCACTAGTTCACATCATCTTCAACTTCTTTATGGTTTATCTGCCATAGGTTTGACAAGATGGAGATTCAGTTAAAAATATTGATGTAAATGTCCATCTTGGACAAAAAGTGAGACACAATATTAATATCGATATACTTTATTTGTATGTTAATATTAGAGTTCTCTTTGAGTACAACTTATGCCATCTTACTATCTTTCTTGAACATAGGTACTAAGAGATTTAGGGTATGTGTAGGATCATGAAGGGCTAAAAAGTGGCAATATGATGGGTATGTGAATGATGACATTTTTTTACCCAAAATTGATGAAACGAAAAGGGCTTTTAAAGTTGATTCTCAGATTTACACCAATATAAATTATGATTTACTTTGAAATTAATAAGTAATTATTATTCGTTTTCTATTCAAATTACAACTAAAGTCCTAATTGATAGGATGATTGAAAAACATATATAGCTTTCAAATGGTATCTTATTTTTTGAATCCAAAACATGCATCACATTCTATTGTTCGCATACTATAGGATTAAAGAAAGAAAATTTGAATTTCATGAATTTTTAACCAAGTTAAGGTGGTCTAACATACGATTATTTTATTTTATTTTAAAGTTGTAATAAAAAATTAATAATTATACAAAAAAAAGATGCATCACATTAGGACATGAGTCCTCTACTTATATCTAAAATAAGATAAAACATAATTATCATTTTATTGTGGTTAGGGTGGTCAAATAGACACCTACTTATTTTTTCCCTAAAATTTAAGTACTACTGCATTGAAATTTCAAAATTTCACCAAATAGATTTTTTTTTTTAAACAAACCTAGTAGTTTAGATACTACATTAAATTTTCTATAGATTTTATTCTTACATATTTTTAAAATAATATAGATAACTTATTCAAAATTTTATGTCAAGTTGCCTAACTCTATTTTTTTTGAATTTCTTGCCAATTAAGGGCCTATTTTTTCCATGATGGTCCTGCACATACCCGTTTAATAGAAAGAATTTTAGGTGAAATATTAGTGGATACTCATCTTAACCTAAATGTTGTCTTGGATAAAATAGAACCTATTTTGTCTCCCTTGGTTACACCTGAAAACATGGAATTCCATCCAATAAGAGAGTTAATTGAGCTTTGCGATTAGAACCATTATAATTATAACTAGAAGAACATCTTCACTAAGAAAGAGAATGTTTATGTGGCCACTGCACAAATATAGCTTAAGGAATCCATTGTGGAGAAGGGTCAAACATGAATAAGATTCTTGCACAAACTAAAGCTACCAAACATATGTTGGAACTATTAAAGGCAATTTCAAACATTGTGGTCAAGCTATCTTTCATGATATGTCTAGCAAAGAGAGACCATACACTAAATTACCTAATTAGTTTGATCAAGAATCATTTAGTGCAAAGATTCTTAAAATTCTATCATAAATGAAAGATTAAGTAGTTTAACTCTTGAATTTAAATTTGTTTTTACTAATCAATAGCATCATATAGACAAGCTTGATAATAATTGTGAATTTTTTATCCTAAAATAGTTGTTTTGTAAATAAGGTAAATGGAATATATCAATAACATCATACCTATTCCAAAATTTCAATGGACACAACTATGAATCAAGCTCAACATGCATCCAATCTTGATTTTGGGACAATTAATTGCTAGTAGTCCACAAATAGATTCATGAGAAGTGGATATGGTTGTTTCACAAGATCAGTGTCACAAAAGACAAACACATCAGGAGGATATTTTTCCTTGTAGTAGAAAATCAATGCAAGGTAAAGACTTGAATCCACTTGCACATATGAAATCCACTAACAAATAGGATAATAACCTTTCAACTAGAAAGCATAAATTGGAAGAGGAAAAGGAAGGTATATGTATGATAGATGTTCTTAGACATGAGAATGTAGAAAGTAATCACCCAAAGAGAGGGTGAAGAAAGTGTGTTCCCTACCAGGTATGCAACATTCATAAATCATAACTAGATCACATTTCTAGTAAGACTTTTATTCTTTAGATTATAGAAATACAAGTTTAGTGTATGGAAGGGAACCTAATGGAGAATGAAGCACTTTCCACCCAACTGTGTGGAACTTGAAGGTCCACCCCTATACTAGGAGATAGCAAAGGGTCCCACCATCACAAACATGTGATAAAAAAAAGAAATAACAAGGCTAATATGACAATAATGAACTAGTACAAAACAACATTAAACAACAATACATCACTTCCAAAGACACACCATATCACAAAGACACAAGAACCAATAGAATACAAAGTTGTCATGGGAGGGAGTGTCATCACATAATTTGTTGTGGGTTACCCTGGTGTAACCTTCCTAGGCTATTGGACCCCATCTTGGATTACCCTGGCTACCTCTACCAGTTGTTAGACCCCCATATAAACTATGTGGGACCAACATACCTCCCAATTGGACTAGGTGGTTGATCTTTCCATTCTAGGCCTTCTCGATCTATCTCAAGCCTATATGAGCAATTGAGCCATGAGTGAGGTATTACTTATCTTGATTAATGTTTTTTACTACCCAATCCCCCTAGATTATGTTTAGGTTATCACTTAATTACAAAATCTCATATTGGTTACCCAAGTGCCACTTTGGGTGTTGGCTCTGATCGAGAGCCACTCCCCTACAGACAACAAGGAAACCCAATAAAATCAAGCACAAAGCCACTTGCACAATCTCAAAACTCAAAGAAAAACACATAGCGAGGCATTGCCATTCCTTCTTACAAGTTCCATAAGATCATTCACATAGGAAAATATATTTTGCAAGGTAAATGACCATCATAAGCATAATCAAAATAAAATCCCCAATGTCAAGTTAAACAAAATATCCATCCAGAAACAAATCTCCCTAGCCTCTAGAAGACTCTAAGAGTCATTTCATAGAATAACTTAACAATGGACAAATCCCACAATTACTTCCACACCATACCCATTCACATATGTATGCATGAATAATTTAGACAATAAACGAAAAGTGGCTCAAGAATCCATTCCATCACTATAGACTCACATTTATATTTAACAATATAAACCATCTACAAAATTCATGGGAAAGCAATCGAGTACCATAACTCTAATATTTTCATTTATAGCATAAAAAATTAACTATAAACATTATTACTCTCTTTAACAATATAAGGCTATACTCTTAACTTACACCTATGCATATACCATATATATATATATATTGACCTACTTACATATATTTATAGTTCTGAATAGACAACAATTTTGTTAAGTTCTAATATCAAAATTTTACTTGAAAATACAACAATAGTCAAAAAATTTACATACATATATATATAATGCAATCATCAACTCATAAGGAAAATTGAATAACATAGTTTAGAGTGAAGTGAGCTGAAATTATAACATACATATAACTCTCTTAGATCGATACTTACTATTATAAATAGACAACAATTATAACTTCCTTAAAGTCAGTATATGTTTACACATTCAAATTGCACGACTAACGACAATTCATGTGTTTGATTTATAACATGCAAACTAAAGTTTATGAGGTAGCATTTGAATGCATTTAAATATATTTTTTGGCCTTTAAAGTAGAACTAGAACACTAAAACTTGACACATGTAGACTCCAATGGATAACGCTAGGCACAAAAACTTTATGCAGCAAACTCCTTAGCTTAATAAGGCCAAGCCAGCCCAAATATAGGGGCTTGGTTTATTTATACGTCATTCCATGAATCAAATGGTTATAGTTTGCACAACGTCCTCCAATAAGCATAGACACATACGAAGGAATTGGCCATTTCAAGCAATTTACTTCAAACTTTCAAATAGCATAAGACTCAGAATGAATTTTTGGGATAGAAAAGACTCCAAGCTCCTTTCAGATTGAAGGAAGGGACTCAATGTAGCACACCTATAACCATTTAAGCTATACCAAAGGTTGACATAATCAAATCAAAATTTAGGGAACATATTCTTGAATTGTCGAATAACTTAGAACACATAACACAATATTAGTGACCAGATATAGATTGATATCACCTATTGGAAATAATTGATTCCCATGCACTTAGGATCAAACTAAGGCATATAAGGGTTGTAAGATGTGCATTGATAGATTTGTGGGTTTCTATGAAGGTAAAGATAAACACAAAAGATGCATAGCCTATTTAATAAAATGTTACATCCAGCTTAAGAAAAGATTCAGATAGCCAAGAAGCACTAGTCAGTCGAATGATAAAGAGATTGAAATTTTTTTCTTTAAAACATAATTTTATTCCACTGCATGGTTGTAGGACAAAATGACTACAAAAAAACCTCAAGAATGGGTGCATGCACAAAGGCATTGAAAGAAGAACACTGTATACATGCAAGTAAGTAGGGAAATTCTAATGAAATCTAGGAAAGAGGTAGGAGCTCGTATGGTGAAATTTTATCATGAACACAATCAAGAAACATATAAAGACTACGAGAAAGCATAATGAGCAAGAAAATTTATAGAGCCACCAAATATTCTACACAATTAAATATTTTTCCTCAGAGAACACAATCGTGTGCTATTCTCTCAGAACCAACAATGAATTCAGGAGAGATTATGGAACATGGTTTATTCAAATAGTTGTACTAAAGAAGTTGTTGGTTCAAATTCTAGTGGTTCTTGGGTAAACCCACAAAAGTGGTTTACAATTCAAATGAGGAAGAAAAACTTGTAAAAAATGAACCCATGCCAAAAAAAATCATTTTGGGGGTTCAAACGAACTAGTTGGTTCGAATGAACCAAAAGAGGGTTTGCTCAAACCATGGTTCGAGCAAATCCATTTAATGCATGTATAGACCAATCAGCCAATAAGACAAATGGAAACCCCTTAATGGAAGGGGGTTTGAGTGAACACTAGTTCACTTGAACCCCTGAGGGTTCGCTCGAAGCCCCCCTAGTTCGAGTGAACCTCCTTTTCCTACTTTTTGACCTTGTTCATAAAAAATATAAAAAAATTTGTGCACTTCGGAGCTTAGTTTGAAGATGAAAATGGTAGATACTTCACATAACCAACTGGAATTAGGTAGTCCTCAGAACAAGCTTTCCAATGAATATAATTTTAATATTTTTTGGTTTTATTATGTATTTGTTTTTTTAGTTTTATTAAGCATAGGTTTTTCACTAAAAATCAAGCTCTCTATTTTGCACAAGTGGAAAAATAGCAAATTATCAAAAAAAAAATTGAAAAATATGAGTGCTCTAGATATTGAAGTCCTTGATCCAACAAAAAAATAAATAATTTCGATACATGCAAAAAAAATTATGCGTTATATGGTCACACTATATTTGAATTGTAATTGGTTTGACTTTTAAACTTGATTAAAAAAAAAAATCAATAAAAAACTATCTAACCAAGTAGAAGCACTAGATATCGGAGTTACAAATCTAAATTCCAAAGAATTAGAATTTTATCCTTCATGGAAAAAAAGTTGTGTTATACAATGAGCATCACTTCTTAAAAATGTTGTTCTTTGAAAAAAACTAATGTTCAAGGGAGATGGAAAAAGAAGTGCAATCTAATTCCAAAATTTTTGAAAAAAATATATTTAGAATCTACAGAAAAAATCTCGTGAAACTATAGTTTGCATCATCTTCAAATTCCTCATGGTTTAGCTACTATAAGTGCCTGAATGTGAAGATTTAGTTAAAAAAATTATTTCAGTGTCCAGTTTGGCCAAAAATTATAAATCGCTATTGTAGGATCACCCTCCTAATTTTCTTTTCCAACACTTTAGTTACAACTTCCAACTCTTCTGTGTACTCCACCACTACCAAAAAATAAAACCCCTAAAGCTTCCAAGAACAACTTCCGAGCTTCACAAATTCACATAATTTTTTCAAAAATTGAGAAAGTTTCTAAGAAACCTCCAGAAAAGGATGTTCACGGCCAAAATTCAAGAAAAAAAAAATTCCTTTGAGAAAAATATTCCTATTGCCCCTTCAAAAATTATAGCGAGTTTCACCTCATTATTTATACTGATTGGAAGTCTTTTGGAGGCAATCCATATTAATTTCCCACTTTCATCTTTGATTATAAAACCTACACTTGAGGGCCCGAGAACATCTCCAATGAACAAGATTCGCCTTTTGGCCAATTCAAAATTGAATATGGCCTTATGTCTGGCATTCAATAAATTGAAATCCATCCATATATATTATAATCTCCCCCATACTTCCTAGATATCTACATAGGAATGAAGATACACCCCATACTAAGTGCTTGTTATCCGACTAGGGTCTTTCGTTACTAGTAACTTATCGAAAGTTTCATACTCATTCCATGAATCATGCCAGGAAGAGGCATGGCTCCCATCCCTCACAAACCAAGTCACACGTTTAGTTATTCAACTAATCTCTAATTAAGGATGAAATTTCAGATTGTAGAACCTTATTGCGGGTTGGATATTGTAAGGATTTTGTCCTCTACTTGTGAGTCCAAATACTTGGCTTTGAGCACCTTGCACCATGGTTCCTCAATATTTTTGTATATGCAGCATATTAATTTAGCACCCAATTCTCTATTGTGAATCTCTAATGCTTTAACATCTACTCCACCATGCACCTTTGGTTTCATGATCGTATACCAAGAAAACAACGGAATACACTTCTTCTCATGCACCACATCCCATAGTATTTTTCATTGAATTCCTATCAACCACATCACCACATGATAACATATAGATTGGTATGACATCCATGACTTACTTTAACATGGTTAATATTCCTGCTAAGGTTAACCAACTCCCTTGCCAACAATCGATTTTAAGCCTGAATTTTTTTATTGTATCTACCCACACTATAGTTTTGTCTTTCCCATGGAAAAAAGGTATACCTCTAAGATATTTTGAAGAAGAAGTACCTATGTTTCAGCCCAAAATGTTTGATATTATCCTTTGTAGTCCTTTGCTAGTATTGAAAAAGAAGATAACAATTTTCCTTTCGTTCACATTTCGTCCTACCTCCAAACTAAACTGATCCACCACCTTGCTCATTGTTTCTACTTCTACCAATGTTGTGCACCCAAAAAGAATTGTTTCATCAGTGAAAATCTGATGAAATATAATCGAAAGGGACATAACCGATTCTATTCCCCTTCACAAACCATTCCACCTCATTTTTTTTAATGTGGCAACTCAACACATATGCCATAATGATGAAGAGGAAGAGAGAAAGTGGGCCCCCTTCACGTATTCCTCTGGTGTTGTTGAAAAATCTACAAGGAGACCCATTCACAATTACTAAATACCTTGGCATTGATATGCGAAGAAAACCCATTTTATCCATTTCTCACCAAATCCCATTTTCTCCATCACCTTCATTAGAAACCTCCATCAGACCCTACCATAGGCATTTCTCAAATCGAGATTCACCACCATGCCTTTGTTATTTGATTTCTTCAGGGAATGGAACACTTCATGAGGAATTACAACATAATCCATGATTTTTATTTCTAGACTGAAACCACTTTGTTATTGGGAAATTATGTGGGGGAGGATGACATGGTAATGTTTCTCATAACAAGACAATCCTAGGAATAAAAAATCATATTCATTGTGATAGTAAAGGCATAGAAGGCAGTATAGTTGTAGGTTAATTCATAAAATAGAGAGAGTTGTATGAATTTTCCAATTTTAAGAGGGGAGCCTTTCCTTTTTTAGTGGACATTCAAATTCCCTAGAAACCTATGTATGATAGATACAAATTTCATATGACAATGGGAGGATAAATACACAATCTATATTAAGATATCATGATCAACATAATTTCCATAGGTCAAAGTGTGTCCATCATATGAAAGATCATAAAAGAAAAACTTTAAGAAAATTGTCTTAAGGAGATTGAAAGAAAAGTATATTGAGATAAAAAAGGCATCATGGTAAAGATAAATCTAACATTTGCACTTTGAAAATCACTAGGAACTATTAAGCAGAAAATTCGGATACCTTCACATGGTGAAATGTGACCTAAGAGTACAAAGAATACTGTCTCAACTGCCAGTGTATCACCATTACTCCTACAAAAAATGGAAGGTCTCTAAGAATCAAGATAAAGCATAATACCCTCTAAGCGTGACCTATGAGAGGGCACAAACCCTCAAGGAGCCTTCCTTGTTGTTGTTTCCATTGAAATATTATAATACAAGTATTTTATAAATTTTTAAGGGACATATCAAAGTTATAATTTGGGTGATCCCACAATAGTAGTTTACAACTTCTTGGCCAAACTGGACACTGAAATTATTATTTTTAACCAAATCTTCACATTTGGGTAGCTATAGTGGCTAAACCATGAGGAATTTGAAGATGATGCAAACTAGAGTCTCATCACTTATTGTCTATAGATTCTAAAAAAAAAATTCCAAAAATTTTGGAATCAGATTGCACTTCTTTTTCCATCTCCCACAAAAACTTTTTTTTTTAGAAAAGAACATTTTAAAAAAGTGACACACACTGTGAAAATGCATAATTTTTTTTCCATGAAGGATAAAATTCTAATTCTTTCAAGTTTAGATTTGTAACTCTAATATCTAGTTCTTCCACTTAGTTATATAGTTTTTTATTGAGTATTTTTTCTTTAATCAAGTTTCAAAGTCAAACCAATTAAAATTTAGACATAGCACGATCATATAGCATGTAACTTTTTTTGTATATATCAAAATTCAATATTTTATTTTTGGTTCAAGGACTTCAATATCTGGTGTAATCATATTTTTCAAATTTTTGTTTTGATAATCTGCTTTTTTCCCACATGTGCAGAACAAAGACCTTCATTTTTGATGAAAAACCTATGTTTAATAAAACTAAAAAAATAAATACATAATAAAACCAAAAACATATTAAAATTATATTCATTGCATAGCTCGTTCTAAGGACTACCTGATTTTAGTTGGGTTTATGAAGACTCCTCCATTTTCATCCTCAACCCAAGCTTTGAAGCATAAAAATTTGGGTTTTTTTTTGTTTCAAGGAGAGAATGAGGAATAAGGGGGGTTCGCTCGAACTAGGGTTTGCTCGAACCATCGTTCAAGGGAACCACCCTTCAATAAGCATTTCCTTTTGTTTTTTTGGGTTGGAAATGTGGGTCCAGTAATTAATGGTTTTGCTCGAACCCTAGTTCAGGTGAACCCCTTTTGGGTTCGATTGAACTTCACTAAAACAAATTCTTGTGATTTGCTCCATTTTTTGCTCTATTTTTTGCTTCCACCTACTAATTTAATGTATTTTTTTCCAATTTTTTGAAAACGTTGGCACTATTTATTAGGATGGTACTTTTCTTTGCATTTATTTTTGCTAATCAAGACAATTCGATGCTAATTAAGGCATTAATTTTTTTCAAAAGTAGTGCCACAATTAGTGCTGATATTAGCTCCGAGTTTAGCTTTGAGTTTAGCTCCACTTTTAGCTCTAGCTTTAGCTTTGAGTTTAGCTTTGGGTGTAGCACCGGGAAAAAACCTCACCATACCATAGTGGGTATAAGAAGAGATGACAATAGTAGGATAATTGTGGCATCATTACAATTTATAGCACTAAATGCAGCAAATTACGTTATCCACAATCCATTTGAATAAATCATTTAAGGAATCAAGAATATAGCCCACCAAAATACTGTAAAACTCTAATAAACATACTCTAATTTTTTTTGTCAAAATCTTATTTTCAAGCATAGCCTGCCAAAATGGAGAAGTGTTTCAGTAAAGAATGACAGAGAATGGTAAGGAGGCATAGGATTCATTGTTTCTTATCTCATTCCTACTCTGATCAACAAGGATTACAATGTTTGCACTACTATTTGTAATCCAAGTATTTAATTTACATATGCTTGCATAATCTCAAATTCTTTTAGATGCTTTTGAAGTATCAATGTATCCTATATAGGTTTTAAAATTACTTCTTTTAATTTAAAAAAATAAATCAATTACTTTTGAAGTATCAATGTGTCCTATATAGGCTTTAGAATAATTTATTTTAATTTAAAAAAAATAAATACATGATGCATTTTCCTGTGATTAGATAATGTGGAGATCTCCTAAATCTTCCCTAGCACATTGTCCTCTTTCACACTGTGTTCATTACTCCAACTACTAGGGTTTTTCATTTGACATCTTTAATATCTTCATAATAGTGGCTTTTAAACAGATCTTAGTCTTTGCTTTAGTCTTTATCTTGTAACCCTTGAGTTCCATAATCCACTTTCAATCTCTTCTAAGAACATTGTCTTAAACTAGAATACATAGTATGCATATAAAGCAAGTCCTTCATTCATACCATTGTTCCAAACCATCACTCACCACCTTGCTTAAAATTTTGCCTCCATAGGCACAATAGCATGTTTTAAAATCATGGTTGCCAGTGATTGACCATTAGGGTCACTACTTTCATGAAGATACAATGAGATTTTTTTCTTCAAACTTAAGGCATTATGCAAGATAACATTGTGAATTGTTTGTTGTGTACAATTTGATTTTCTTGCACATTTACTACTTTGCTAACTTCCTTTAAGACCAGATATTGCACCATCAACTGCAATATCAAACAAGTCACTCACTATCACTTGAAGATTCCTTTCATGAGCATCCTTGTATAAAATCAAACTATGCCCTATAGATTTCCTACTTACTAATATAGGGGACTCACTGTTTCATGGTATTCTGAGTTTTATTTAGAAGGGTTTAATATGTGGCATTTTTATGTGTAGGAAATATATTGTGATGTAATGTTCTGGTATGGACGGTTCAAGAAAAATTGGATTGCTATCGGTGTCATAACTAGGTTGGATTGTACCTTGATTCGGTGTGAAACACTTTTGGGTGTTTTCACTCAGAAGCAAAACTTGTGTGTAGGAATTTCCAAATATCTGACAAAGGAAGTTCCTACATTTTAAAGATAAATCATAAATCTGCTTATCCAATTTCTGATCTAACATTACATCTTTAATATCTGATAAAGAAAGTTTGTACATTCTAAAGATAAAATCATAAATCTGCTTATCTAGCTTTTGATCCAATTTGAGGTCTTAAATATCAAATAGAGAAAGTTCATATATTCTAAATATAAAATCATAAATTTTATTGGTCCAATTGGAGATCCAATTTCAGGTTGTGAAGCTCCGATAGAGAAAGTTCCTACTTTCTAAAGATAAAATCATAAATCTGTTTGGTCCAATTTGAGGTCCAATTGTAAGGATTTTTCTTTTTAATTATACTTTCTAACATTTTTCTTGATACAAATTGTTACTTTAGAATTATGGTATTTATTTTCTTCTAATGTTTTCAACCCTCATTTTAGGGAAGAGCTCTGAATATGGTTCCTTCAGATGGAGACTACACTTTTCCTCTATAGGTTCCATCCAAAAACACTAGAAGCTTAGGTATTGTCATACTCAAGTACAACATATTTTGAGGCTAACTTGTTCTCTTTGATACAAAATGTTGTCCTTCAATCCCTCTTACACAACATTCACTATTATGGACTTCATCATTGTACCTTTCATGCATTCAATTTAATTTGTTATGTGGAAACATGTTGTCTCTGTCTTTGCAAGTGATGACTATTGTGTAAGATTTTAATCTACATGACTGACCCTCATGTTCAATTCTTGTGACTGTTATGATGCTTGGGGTTGCTTACTTTTAACCGAACTGTTAATGAAAACTATCTTGGAATCCTTGATGATCATTTTTGTCAGAATCATGGCTCTGTTGATAGTGGAATGTTCTTATTAATAAGGATAAATCTTTATCAATAAGGAGATTACCCCTTACCAACATACTCCACTATCCTTGCAAAGATTGATCTTTAATGCTTCATGGATGGTTTACTTGTGATTATCCTTCTCAAATGAAATAGTAGGGTAGCAAGCTAGGCTTAGCCCTTGTGGGAGCCACATTTGACCCCACATGTTGTAACCAGATAAACAAAACAACCTAATTTTATCCATACCTACACAATAATAAAACATGTTATATAAAACCAAGCATATGATAGATATTCTTGATAACTTTCTTGTTTTCTTAGACATCTATGGTATGCAAGTTATTTGAAAGCACATGATGATCAAATTATATGTTTATATATGTATGCACATATTTTGACTAGTGATCCTTCATTTCTCTAACAACACTCTTCTACTCAAATGTAGGGAACCTAGGAGCAGCAAGGAAGACATCAAATTGGAGGCTTAGACAAGTGGGAAGACTGAAGATGATGCAGAACAAAGCAACCAGGATTTGTCATTGAGGCAATGACGGGTCCCCTTTCTGTTTATGTGCATTTTTCTCTTTTGTATCTATAAATGTATAGTTTTTTTATTATATGCATTCAAATAGTCAGTTTCATGACTTTGTGCGGAACAACATACATTTACATTATCAATAAAGACTACATGTTTGAAAGGATTGTGCGATCTTTCCTATATTATATGCATCTATATAAGTCTAATCTAGTAATGTAAACTTCTAATTTTGTTTATGCACATGAATGCAATGTAGTAGAAATAAAAATGTACCTTACTCTTCATTTGAAAATCACAAAAGCTCTACCTGATTGAGCTATTAACTTTTGTGTCTTCATGAATATATGATACAAAATGAATGGAAGAAGCATCCAAGTAATCCTAATTTTTCTTCCAACAATTCATACCAAATAGTGAACAATTTAAGGATATTGCAATAGGTAATTTGTATCAACACAAATAATATTAGTGAATCATTTCAAAGTTTAGGCCATAAGAATCATCCTTTTTTAAACACGGATTGTGTCGTAGCCAAAATTCCATCCTAATTATTTTTTCATACTTCCATTTTCACTCATCTCTTACATCCACCATATGCATAGAATTCCTGTCATAATAAGGGTATGTGCAGGATCATGATGGGCCAAAAAATGGCAATATGATGGGTATGTGTAGGGTATGTGGTTGACGACTTTTTTTACCCAAAATTGATGAAATGAAAAGGGTTTTTGAAGGATATTCTCAGCATTCCACCAATATAAATTATGATTTACTTTGAATTTAATAAATAATTATTATTCATTTTCTATTTGAATTACAACTAAAGTCCTAATTGATAGGCTGATTGAAAAACATCTATAGCTTTCAAACAGTATCATATTTTTTGAATCCAAAATATGCATCACATTCTATGCTTCAAATACTATAGGATTAAAAAAAAAATAATTTCATGAAGTTTTGACAAGTTAAGGTGGTTAGACATACGAGTTTTTATATTTTTTATAAATTAATAAAAAAATCATAATTAATTATTTACTTGGAAAAAAATTACAAAAAAATATGCATCACATCTCGACATGAGTCCTCTACTTATATCTAAAATATTATAAAAAAATATTATCATTTTATTGTGGTTAGGGTGGTCAGACAAACATCTACTTCTTAATTTTTTCCCTGAAATTTACTTATTATAGCATTGAAATTTCAAATTTCACGAAATAGATTTTTTTATTTTTGTAAATAAACCTAGTAGTTTAGAAACTACATTCAATTTTCTACATATTCTATTCTTACATATTTTTGAAATAATATAGATAACAACTTATTCAAATTTTTATGTCAAGTTGCCTAACTTAGATTTTTTTTAAAATTTTACCACTTAATGGCCTATTTTTTCCATGATGATCCTAGACATAGCCATAACTTAAATTTAATAAAATATCTCACGTAAGCTTCCAAATAAAACTCTTGATCATAGCATCAAAGTGTATTCCTCCTTTGAAATACTCCTATGATTTCTCATAGCATATCACCAAGACAACACCATGTTGATGAGAGTCCCTCCAAAGTCTCCCCAACATTAACACAAAGCATAGATTAGAAATGTAGATGAGACACCCCTATGTCGAAGATACTTATTTATATGCCTCATCAACAATGTAAAATAGTGAATGTCAACAAGATATGAGCATATCGAGAAGAGAATCACTTATGTCACATCGACAAGGTATATCTACAAGTGCTTGGTGAAACACAACTCTTGGATATAACAAAGTAATTTTCAATGAGACAATGGCATATTGGAAAGAGACATTAACTTGTCTCATCGACACCGGCAACCAAAATCTAAGGACCATAAGATCGAATGTCCATGAGACATTGAGATATCAGTAAGACAAATAAGATTGTCTCATCGATAGTCTTCAAGTAATGATCAAAAGCATACACCACTATACCACTGGGAAGGTGAGCAACATATGCGGTAGATTGGTATACACTAGGAGGGAAGGGAAAAACATTTCCATACCAGAATATCAAAGAAACAACGAGCATTTTAATTAAAAGGATCTTTGAAAGTTATGAAATGATGATTAGTCTGATTGATGTGACTAACGAAAATATCGATGAGACTACCATAATGAAGAACTTGATCATAAAGGTGGAGTGAGTTCCATTTATGAACCAGGGTTAGATGAAGTGTCCTAAAATTTGATAAATAGGACCTCAAAGAAGTTGAAATCACTATTAATTGTAATTGAAGGATTTGAAGAACCAAGTTAGACAGTGGTAGGAAGCTAGAAATTTGTAGCATTTATCCAAGTAAGTAGTCTAGACTCAGCTCAAAGTATTTTCTTAGTAAGTAGATGAAAGCATTGCATGAGTAGGGTTGAGATGGAAAAAAACCCACGCAAACAAAAAGCAAAAATATAGAAAATTGAAGCCAGGCAATTGAATCAAGACTTAACCGATCAGTGTCTTGGGTTTGGGCCAAAATCCATAAGAATAGCATAGCTTAACCCATCATGTGTGAAATTAGTAGATAAACAAAAAAATCTGAGAGATGTATGGACTTCGTGTAGGGATTATGACCTCTTTATTTATCATTATAGGAAGAAATTTTGGCATAGCCCAGTGTCAACCTTGTGGAATTTGAATTTGGGTAAACTTGTAGTACCCAACATCTTTGTGAACATAGAGTTAATCAAGGTGTTGGAATTTAAGAATTACAATCTGAAGGAGAGAGAAATTCATTTTCCTAATGGGTCACAATTCATGGGCATAAACCCAAATAATATTTCCATGATTTTTCAACTAGACATTTCCCTCAAAACAAAATTACGAATCAGAGACTTGTTGGATGAATACTGCACCATGGACACAAGTTACAAGAGGTGGAAACTACCTCTACATAAGGTTGAAGGGGCGGTTAACCAAACTATTAGGTTCTTGAGTGATGATAAGCCCCCATTCTCTATGGCTTTATTTGAAGAATACTTTCAATACACTTATTACTCAGCTGGTCAAGTACTGAGAATTGATGTTCTAGAGAACATGACATTTGCTCCCATGGTTTTAGCCACAGATATCCAGAGCCATAATTCCCAACCCTATTTTTATGTAGAGTATTTATTGGAGGCCATCAATAATGACCTCAATATCATCAAGAAGGATAGTGAATCCATTAATTTCAAGAACTATTCTCTTTTCATGCACATTATATTATACAAAGGGTAGGTGATGGGGATATGGGGTGAGGAATTAAGAATAAAAGACTTAGATAATGATGAAAATTCAAGGCCTATAAAAATGTGGACATCTATGTGGGGCAATAGGTGTGGGAGGTCTCACTATGTATATTTTGAGGAATATTTTGTCAAACCACTATACAAGATGCTAGGCCACAAATGTGACTACAAGCTCTCCCCAAAGATCTTAAGATTTCTTCGAACAAAAGATATGGTTCATGAAGCAGGGATAAATCACAATTGGGGGACTAGTACATGTTTGGGGATTGTACTATTATCACGGTTTATGGATTTGAAGCTGCACCTTATTTGTTTCCTAAGATTTTTCTAGACAAAGTTGCTTATTTAGAGATCATGAGGTAATTGTCATTTTTAGCTTTCATGCATTTAAAGAGCTATGGGAGGTAGACTTTCATGCCTTCCACTTTAAGCTTTGGTGATTTCACTATTATCTATGATTCGAGCTATGACTTGGTTAGTGGTAAACTGGATTATTATGGCATGTTAGTTGGCAACAAAAGGGAAAAGTTTGATCCTAAACACTTCATTTGTGATGCCAAAAAATTTTAGATATTGAAAGGGTATGAACATATTTTCCTTTTAGAATCTGTCATCAGAAATTGTGAAGAAAAACATAATGAGAATGAATTCCTATAGTAGGGCTATGATGGCTAAGGGTGGGAAGGTGAATAATAACCCAGGCTACGTAGTGGCTTTCCCTATGGTACATGATCCCATAGAAAGAATTGAATAGTTAATCCTCCACGAAGAAGAATTGATAAGAGATGTGCCACTTGTGGAATTTGAAAGAGGAAGGGGCATCGGTCCTAGGAGGAAAGTAGAGAATATCACACCACTAGATCACTTATTACCTCAGCCTACTCCTGAAGTGAGCTTTTTAGTTGGTTCCCCATCCATGGAAGAAGATAACACTAAGAAGGAAGAAGGAGTCTCACAGTTTAATGCTCCTATTATACCCCAATATTAGATGCCATAGGAAAGAAGTGTGGTCACCTTTGAGTCCTCTGATGAGCTATTAGATGATGTGAGGCATTGTGCAAGTTCGGAATTTGTTGTAGATTATACTTTTGTACAGAACCCTAAATTTAAGTCCTTTATATATGAGTATAAAGGAAGAATAATAAGATAAAAGTTAAAGGACATTGATCATGAGAAAGAGGCTTATGCCTTGAAAGAGTTGCAACATGAAGTTGATAGGGAAATGAGAAAAATGACTGCTGAGAGAGGAAGAGAATTATTGCAAGAAGCTTGAGTTATGCTCCTTCCTGGGTGGGATATTAGTTCAACCATTGTGTTTGAAAAAATTTTGAAGAGAAAGAAAAAAACTTTTCAAATAATAGATGAGGCAGGTGATAGGGTCTATACAGGGTTAGGGTACAATCCTGATAATACCACTTTGCAAATTTGGGCTTTATACCCCTAGGCAAGAATCCTTCTCTCATTGACCATGATCATATTTTTGGACATATCCTAGTGCAAAGAGTAGGGGAGAAATATCCCTTGGAGACTGTTGACTTGAATGTGAATGTAGCCAAATTCACCAAAGCCCAAATCCAAAAGATAGTAAGAGATGACTAGTGGTTGATAGAGGAAAATGACATGTTGAAACAAGAATTAACCAACTACAAAGATAGGTTGTCTGCTTCTCCAAGGCTTTACTCTCCTTTAATTGAACATGAAAGAAAATTCTTAGAGGCCATGTATGATACTACTCAATGGAAGCATAAATTTGAAAAGGCTCAAAAGGAACATGAAGAACTAAAAAGAAAATTGAAGGCTACTACTTTTGAAGTAGCATTAGGGATAATTTTTATGAAATTCAAAGATATGTGCCAACATGCATATGGTGTTTGGCATGCTCACAATGGAACATACAAAGCCCTTGTAGAGCATGGAAGTCTGCTTCGTGGGATGAAGGAAATGGAATCCCATATCAAGGAAAAAGATGGAGATAATAATGATTTTCTCCAAGAATTTCAGAGCCTCATGAATACACATGAAAGCTTACAAAATATCTTGAAAAAGGAATTTTCTGACTTCATCCAACCACTATGTATGTCCATGCTAAATTTCTTTGAAGAAACAGATTTGAAGCATTAGGAAACTTGGAAAAATGAGATATCAAAATATTTTCTAGGCATCCTTGATGACATCAATGATGAGGATGAGGTACTCTTGAAAATGCATAACCAACTTGGGTGGATTGCTGGATTGGAGAATGTAATGAAAAATACTCTATAGAATGCAAACACTTATGCCTAGGATAAATACATTGATCACATGTCAAAGGTTAATTTGTTCCTTGCACTAGCTGTATGAGGAGGTAGTTAGAGTTTTGTTGTTGTGGATGCATTAACATGGTACTTGATCCTTGAATAGATATTAGGTGGTCACGGGTGCTTGTTGATGATTAATGGACTGTGGTGCATCCAACACTAAACTATTTTTATGTTTCTATGTTATGTTAATTATGCTTTAGTTAAGAAACAATGTAACTTTTGTGAATGGACCTTAAGCTTGTTGTTTCTTGTACAAATAGGGAAACCAAGGTCTGATTTTGATCATCATATCATCATCATTTCAATCCATTAGAATAGATACTAAACCATCGTCTCCACTTATTCATATCAAAAGAACTCATGTTATGTATATTTATATTTTGAGAAATATAATGGAGCAGATACATTATAACTTGTAATCCATTTTTAGTGTTCAATTGTTGTGTCAATTTCCATGCTTATTTATTGCTTTGTTGTCTCCAAAGTGGTCTTTTCAAGTTGTTTAAATTTGCAGGATTTATCAAGGCACATTTGTGTCGATGCTTTGATTGGTTTTTGGTTAGGTGTGAATTAAAGTTCTTTCAACTAATTTACTTTAATTGGTTCATATTAAGGATTAAAGTCCTCTTAGAGATTGGCACCCTCTTATGGTCTAAAAACCTACATTTTTGAGACCCAACAGATTAAAAATAACTTTGAAAATTTAGAAGTCTATGAAATAGTGTATATATTCTTGTACTTGTAAATATACTTTTACTGTTATGTCTATTAAAGAAAACAAAGTTTGAATAAAAAATTCTTCACCCCTTTTTGTAAGTGAGTATGTGAATTCTTGTTTAAGGAAAAACCTTACAGTATTTACATTTTCAGTTTACTTGTTTCAAATCTTCATTTTCTATGTATATAAAATTGTATGTTCTCTTTATCTCTAATGACATAAAATAGTAATGTCATCACAACTAGGGTTTTCAATTTCAGCACCATCATTGTCCACACTTTTCATATCATGTTCATTTTAAAGTACAATCATCAAAATAGTATTTTTATTTCTTGTCCTAGTTAATCTTAATTCCTTTCAACACAACACAGTAGGTTGCATGTTAAATTTAAAATTTTTTCTTTGCATTTTTTTGTATATATTATTTTCTTAGTGCATCATTATGTAACAACAATTTCACTTCTCAAATATACAGTAAAAATAAATGAAAGCACATATTTTCTTTGTCAAGGGAAATGTATGGTGAATACCCTATGTCTTTCAGATAAGTGTACAAGTGAAATAAGAAATAACTAATTGAATTTGATTTTCTACTGTACAATTATTTTTTATGTGCTTTTTACTTTTTGCACATGGATTACCCTCAGAAAGAGACTACTTATCTTTTCTTAAATGAATCCTTTACATTTCCTATCTACGAAAGGAATTTACTGCTTGACAATAGGTTCATGAACTTCATACAAATTAAGATTGGTGTAAAACACCATCCACACAAATGTTTTTTGGTCTAGACTAGTAATGGAAAATAAAAAAAAACTTGCTAGGAGAATAAAAAAGGTTTTTAATTGTCCAAGTACAACATAATATTATTGGAGAATTTCAAAGTATAGGCCATAAGAATCATCCTTTTATAAACATGGATTTCAAATAATTCTAAAAATTTAGAAGTCTTGGTCATTAACATTATTGTCTACTACAATGTCATCCAGTGTATCATTGTCAATGTTCATATGTTCTTTCAAGTATTTAATATTATCATCATCCTCATCTTGACCTACATCATCTTCATTATCATTGAAATTTGATTGTAGACCATCTATATTGTTATCAGATGTATTTGGATCATCATTTTCTATACCATCCATATTGTTGTCTTCCATAACATCATCTAACTCTGGATTGTTGTCTTCTTGTGTCTGAACATAACCATCTTCAACATCATCATGGATGACAATTTCTTTGATATTCTCTAATCCATGTCTCTCATTGTATTGGCCATCACTATTTTTATTTTGCTCAGTATCCACTAATGCATCGTCAAATAAATGCCTTAATCTTGGATCATAATGTAGATGGAAAATATCATTTTGGGTCCAAAATATCTTCATAGAAAAATACCTACACATGAACGACATACATATATTAGACGTATGTTATACCAATTTTATTTATTAATAAACACATGTATATATTCACAATAAGCTATGAACTAATAGATTAATGATCACTACCGCTTCTTGTTTGAGTTAAAGAAATACCCGCTCACAATGAAATGGTAGTACAGAAGGCTCCTTATCCTCTGGTAGGAACGATGAGGAATCTATAGAACATAATCCACTATGGGTATCATGTCTTCGTGTCCTCTCAAATGCTTCATACCATCTACACTTAAAAATACAACATTTAAAAGAGTAGTAATCCAACTCAATAATTTCTTGCATTTTCCCAACATATTGTAGATTCTTTTCAATTATATTCTCATCTTTTGAGCTTGATCGACTGGATTGCTTGAGGTCAACCATGATTCCACAATCGAAGGATCATCTCTTTACATCTACACTTTCTACATGATAATGTTGACCATATGCCCACATTATTGGATATTTCCTCACCTATGAAAAACCATTTATTTCAGTGAAAATAAATATAATGATGAATATTAAAATATTTAATACTGTCAAAACTGTAAGGAAACAACATTTTGTAAAATTACAACTATACCTTTCTTTCACATCCTCTAGACATGTTGATTTCATCTTATGTTATGTTTGAATCTATACCGACATCTTCCTTTTGATTTTAAATTTGTTCATTAACCCATTCTAGTGTGCAATATTTTCCCCATTCCCCAAGAAGATGAGTGGGAAGTGGAGTATTCCTTGGGTTTGATCTCTTAAATTGTCTCCTTGCTTCTAACACTTCTCTCTTTTTATCATACAAATCAATCCATTTGTTCATAAAGTCCATGTGGTACAAAATGAACTTGTCGAGTATAGAACTTTCATCTACACCTATTATATGTCAACATTTTAATTTCAAACTCCAAATGTCATGTTGTTAATTTGAAAAAATAAATTATAGAGTAAATTAATGATTACAAGAAAAACAACCACATTGATCATGAATTTACTTACTACTTTGTACTTCAACACCATTAGATTGTGGTTTTTCTCCATCAATAATATTCAATGCTCGTTCTTCATCCTAGACGCATGGGCCATCTTCAAAATCCTTACCAAGGAATTCACATAGGGAGAAAAATGCTTCATTAAATACATACCCTTCAGCCATGCAACCCTCTAGATGTTCCTTTTGTTGGACATATCTTTTAAGAGTTTTCATATACCTCTCAAAGAAAAACATCCACCTCATTGATACGACACCTGCCAATTCAATGTCATCGACTATGTGTATAAGTAAATGGACTTGTAGGTCCATGAAACTTGTAGGGAGTTCCTTCTCAAATACACATACAATTTTTGCAATTTCTTTCTTCCACTTTGGCACTTCAAATTCATAGATCTCCTTGTAGGTCACCCACCTAATATAAGAATAGTAAATTAGTATGAACCTTTAGTCATAAATTAAAATACAATATAATATCTCTATGTCTCTCACACATGAACATTTTATATGACCACATACCTTGTAAATGCTGACAACCAACTTATGGAATTCCTTAAGTCAACTATAAGATAGTAATCCCCCCTAATTTCCAATGGCATGATATGCTATCAAACACATTTATGAAAAGGTCATTGGTAATTTTTTCTCACACAACAAAAATATCAAAATAAATATAGTGCTTAATCAATGTTACCAGTAAATGTTAAATGCTAATATATAATACCTTCATTAAATTATGAAAATCATGTGTTTTAAATCTTGTGATATGTCCATCAACTGTAAAATACAATGATGACCCATAGCTAGTAGGTGTCCTTATTGAATGGATGACATTTTTTAGTTGGTCTAGCTCTTTTTTTTTTCAAAATCCATGGAGCTTCTGCATATGTTTCATTTTCCCTGTTTGGCCACAATTTTTTCTATCAAATTTGGTACGCAAAAGAGCAATATCTCTCCTCGAAGACAAGGTGTCCTTCTCTTTTCCTGATATGTGTCGAAATATAGAATTTGGGACATTTTTGAATATGTTCATAGGATCTAATAGGCGAGATATTGATAGATCCTTCTAGTAAGGGAGATCATAAAATATGGATTTCCTTTTCATTCCTTCAGGCATATTAACTACAACTTGTTATGGTTCTTCAATTGAATCACCTCGATCAAAAAAATCCTCCCAAGCTTTCAATTCAGCATCTTCATAATTTTTAAGAAAATCACCTAGACCCATAATTATGGGAGGGCCTCTATTTTCAACTTTTCCATCAAATTGATTCTTCAGGAAATTTCTAAACCTATGATCTAGTGGTAGAAAAACCTTGTTGTTTGCGTAAATAAATTTATGTAGATATTTAGAATATCACCCTTGAAATTGTTCTTCACATCTTGGACACGCAAATATCCCCTTTGTTTGAAGCCCTGCAATTCAATAAGTAATGTTAATAACATAAAAAAAAAATAGTATAAAACTAAGTATGAAATTTGGGATGAAAATAAAATGAGTGTAAATACGTAAATATTTTATCTTATCAGAACAAACACCAGGTCCTGGGAAATCATGAATAGTCCAACATAGCACACCATAAAAAATGAAGGACCTATTTGATGGAGGACGTGATATGTCATACATTCTTATGTCTTTCCATAACAGTTACATCTCATCAATAAAAGGTGCAAGATAAACATCCATGTTTTTAACTTGATGTTTTCCTGGAACAATGAGAGTCAACATAAGGTTCTCCTTTCTAACACTCATCCATGGGGGAATATTGTATACTATCAATTTGACTGTCCAAACACTATAATTTTAGCTTAGGAAAGAGAATGGGAACACTCCATCAATTGCAAGACCAAACCTGATACTATGGGGTTCATCTTTGAATTTTATTGACCATTTTTCCTCTATGTGTTTCATTTCTTTGCAGTTGGCCAGAATTCACATGAATCCATCTTTACTCCTTTTTTTTGCATGCCAGTCCATCAATTGTGCTAGTGAATTGCAACAAAACATTCTTTGAAGTCTAGGTATAATTGGAATGTGATGTAAAACCTTCTCTGGAATGGTAGGACCTTGTACATATGTATGATATCTCTTCTCTTTGCATATAGGGAATTCTACCTTGTTTTGATATTCATCTTTGTATAAAATGCAATCATTTTTACATGAATGAATTTGCTTATAGTTAGTCCCCAACTCAACCAACAACAAACACACCTCTCTTCAAGTTGATGGCAACACATTATCTTCAGGGAATATTTTAGTTTTTAGTGCCCTATAAGATTGCTAGAGATTAAATCAATTGAATGTTTGGCTTATGATGAACATTTTTGATATGTCAATCTATACTACGACTATTTGTATACAATATATGGCTTTAAAATCCCCTTAAAGAAATATAAATGAAGTTAATGAATGTTTAGGAATTATATACACCAATTGACAATGCAAAGTAAGAAGTAGATTTCAACTTACTTTAGTAGGGTAGTGAATCCTTTGTCTAACCAACCAAATAGTGACTTGATTTCTAATAATATTAATGTGCATGTTAGTTTTGAGGTTCTACTTGCACCTGATTTGAACATGGCTATCTTCATTGCTTGCTTGATGGAGTCTTTGATGTTGTTATCATCAAAATTACATTGGTGGTAATTACCCCTGCTATCATCGTTATTGTCAACCATATCATCATTATTGTCATCATTGTTTCCATCCCCAAAGAAACCTGTAAGAATTTCATTCAATCCTTCTTCATGCACCACATTTTCACTATCATGATCATCATCATTAAGGCTAGGTGGCATGTCATCAGTGTATGCGACTCTCATCAGCTCTTCAAATTTCTTAGATGGTAGTGTTCCCTTTGATCTTGCTCTTCTCACCCTGGTATGGTTTAAAGGATGGTTGTGATCATCCCATCCAAATCTTAATAACCCAATTGGATCTTGGGTATTAGTATGTGGTTCATCAAAATCTTCTACCTACTAACAAACCCAAACATTATTTAATGTTTGGAAACAATTGGATAAATCATAAATGCATCAATTTCAAAGAAATATAATCAAATATGGCTTAAAAAATATAAATATAAATTGTATGAACATATATACATTAATTGAATAATGGAACATTATTTATAGACTACCTTTTTCATACAATAATTTAAATAAAACAAATTTTGACAACATAGTTTATAAAACATCAGTCTACACTCATTTATTATTCTTTGGTTTTAATCGATTGTAGGAGGTATACTACCAAATGGAAGCTCATCATATATGTAATGTCTTTGTACAATAAATTGTTTGAATTTTTTCTTTCCATGACATACATAACATCCACAAACAACAATTTTCTCAAAGTATTCATCCCATATACTATAGTCCTAACCTACCACTTCTTCAGTGCAATCATTTGTTGTGTCTGTAGTATCCATTGTCATATCCTCTTCCAACCAATGTCGTCTATGTGATTTAATAGTTTTAGGTCCATGTCCATGTATATATCTTCTTCTTTTGCAATTTGAACTCTCAGGCTCTATATTTGCTCCAATCTCCATCTAAATTAATCAACAACATGCATTAATTTATGTCAAGATTGGATAATACATTATAAATTTCAATAATAATGTGAAAAAAGATGGGCGTATCACAACATGCCATTAGATCATTTTTTCCTATGTTAAGTCAAAATTTGAGTACCTGATGTCCCACTTCATCCATTGTGTCCTCATTTGATATGACATGATTTGTTGCCATGGCCTCATATCACCCCTATAATACACAACATAGTAAATAATGTTTATTACACCAATTATATCATTTCAACGAACTTATGCTATCCAACACAAAACCTCACTTTAGTCATATATTTGACACATTGATATCTCCCCTATGTTGTAGCATTTGTGAATTCATAAAAACCTTCCTTCTTTGGTTGAGGTTGCCTTCTCTTCTTACCTCTATTATATCTATATATTTCGTTGTCTCATCTATTTCCACCCACTTTCCTCTCAACAATTTAGTATTTCTACGCCGTCCATGTCCTCTCTCCATGGCATCCTTTGTGAATAAAAATGTTGCCACATAAGCTTTCACTGCACTATCACTGAGAAGGAAGAAGCAACTTGTGGGACCGCAGTAAAAACCTCTCTACCACACTGAGCTGATGAAGGAGCTGTGGGATAGAGGTGGTCACCAAACTACCATACACCAATGGTAGAAGACTTGCAAGAGTTGTTGCAACACCCCCAAGAACAGAAGGAAGACTCATGTGGGTATGTGCAGGATCATGATGGGCCAAAAAGTGGCAATATGATGGGTATGTGGCTGATGAATTTTTTCTTACCCAAATTTGATGAAATGAAAAGGGTTTTTAGAGGATATTCTCAGCTTTCCACCAATATAAATTATGCTTTACTTTGAATTTAATAAGTAATTGGGTAAAAGCACAAAACTGTGTCACACTTTCAGCCAACTTATCAACACAATTGAATTTAAGTATTTCTAACAAAAAATCACTTTTGCTCAAACATATGATCTAATAAGACTCATTTTAGCTAAGTTAGATAATTCCACAACTTTTTCAACTAAAATTGTTGGCTAAAAATATATGGAGCACCACTTTAAGTCCAATTTACCAAAAAAATATATATATTTGAAAGAGTTGAAGTTTCAATAACTCCTGCTAATGTAAATAACTTTTTTTTTTAAATATAAAAATACCCTTTTATAGATCCATAAGTTTAGTTTTCAAAAATATATTTATTTTAATAGTTTAATTATTTTTTATACTTTATATTTTATTTTTACTAAAAGTAGGTTATCAGCACAAAATATTAGGTTGATTACTATGCCAAGGAAAAATACTAAAATTTATTAAAAAAAATTGAAAAAAATATGATGCACTAGATAAAAGAATCTATTTTAAGATGGTATAATTTTTTTTCTATTTTAGATAAATATTTAATATGAAAGTTGATGTCCGATGAAAACAACTATTTTTTTATTCACACACATTTTAATATTTATTTAAAAATACATATTTATCAAAATTGGAAAAAAATATATACATGCACTAAAATTTAAAGTTATAAATACACACAAAAAATTTGAAAGAAAAATAATAAAATTTACTATAAAAAGTTTGACGTCCCATGCAACTTCAATTTTCAGCATTTTATCAGCAACTAAATTATAGCTTTAATTTATTAAAAACTAGTTTAAAACAATTTTTTAATTTTTTTAAAAAAATTAAAACATTAAATATACAAAAAAATAAATATTTTACTAGTTTACATCATTTCAAAATTCAAAACATATATGCCACTTTTTAGTGATTCAAGTTTAAAATTGGATGTTGGGCTTCCTTTATAAAGTGACAGTAACTTTGTGCTTTACCCATTATTATTCATTTTCATTCAAATTATGACTAAAGTCCCGATTGATAGGCTGATTGAAAATCATCTATAGCTTTCAAATGGTATATATTTTGAATCCAAAAATGCATCACATCTATGCTTCACATACTATAGGATTAAAAAAAAGAATTGAATTTCATGAAGTTTTGAGCTAGTTAAGTTGGTCAAACATACGAGTTTTTTTATATTTTTTAAAAATTGTAATAAAAAATTCATAATTAATTATTTACTTGTACAAAAATTACAAAAAAATATGCATCACATCTGGACATGAGTCCTCTACTTATACCTAAAATCTTATAAAAAAATATTATCATTTCATTGTGGTTAGGGTGCTCAAACAAACACCTACTTCTTATTTTTTCCCTGAAATTTAAGTACTACTGCATTGAAATTTCAAAGTTTCACCAAATAGATTTTTTTTTTAAAACAAACCTAGTAGTTTAGAAACTACATTCAATTTGCTACAGATTCTATTCTTACATATTTTTGAATTAATATAGATAACTTATTCAAATTTTTACGTCAAGTTGCCTAACTTTGATTTTTCTGAATTTTTTGCCACTTAAGGGCCTATTTTTTCCATGATGATCCTGCACATACCCATGTGTTTCCATAGAAGCATTCACTGCACTACCGCCGATAAGGATGAAGCACCTTGCAGGACCGTGGTAAAAATGCTCTACTGCACCAAGTTGATGAAGGATCCACGAGACAATAGTGGTCACAAAAACAAGGTAGGATTAGGAATTATTTCCAACACTCTAGATCCTGTGATACAGAACAATGAAAATAGTCACTATACAACAATGATAGGTATTGAATTAGGTGCACTTGGTGCCACCTTAGGTGCCCCAAATAGATTACATTAATGGCCAAGAGTCAGTGCTAAAGTTGGTGTTAGCTAATGCCAACTAGGTATCTGTAGGTTCATCATAGAAAAATCAGGCCCTTAAGTGGCAAAAAATTTAGAAAAATCAGAGTTAGGCAACTTGACGTAAAAATTTGAATAAGTTATCTATATTATTTCAAAAATATGTAAGAATAGAATCTATAGCAAATTGAATGTAGTTTCTAAACTACTAAGTTTTTTTTTTTAAATCTATTTGGTGAAAATTAGAAATTTCACTACAGTAGTATTTAAATTGCAGGAAAAAAATAAGAAGTAGGTGTTGTCTGACCATGCTAACCACAATAAAATGATAGTATTTTTTTATAAGATTTTAGATATAAGTAGAGGACTCATGTCGAGATGCGATGCATATTTTTTAGTAATTTTTTTCCAAGTAAATAATTAATTATATGAATTTTTTATTACAACTTTTAAAAAATATAAAGACTCGTATGTCTAACCACCTTAACTTGGTCAAAACTTCATGAAATTCAATTTTTTTCTTTTTTAATCCTATAGTATGCAAAGCATAGAATGTGGTGAATGTTTCAAATTCAAAAACTCATGATAATCGCTTTGAAAGCTATAGATGTTTTTCAATCAACCCATCGATCAAGACTTTAGTTGTAATTCAAATAGAAAATGAATAATAATTATTTATTAAATTCAAAGTAAAGCATAATTTATATTAGTGGAATGTTGAGAATCTCCTTTAAAAACCCCTTTCGTTTCATCAATTTTGGGTAAAAAGTCATCAGCCACATACCCTACACATACCCATAATATCACCACTTTTTGGCCCATCATGATCTTGCACATACCCGACTACTGAATCAAAATAATTTTTTTAAAAAAATTCCCCCATGAAGGAAGAAATTAGATGACAAAAAAGGGAAAAATGTTGCGCGAAGGAAGAAATAAGATGACAAAAAATGGGAAAACGCTGCACGAAGGAAGAGAGCAGGGCGCTACTAGCAACTAATGAGAAATTTGATTTAGTTTGTGACACCATAGGTAAGGTTACAATTTTTTTTTCTTGGTTGAATTTGTGATTGTTTATTGGTTCATGGCCTAACCTGTCCAGCCAACCTCTAAATTGTCCCATCATTATAAATTGTAAAACCTTTGAGAAACCAACAAAAAAATTTACCCTACCCATTTGAGCTTTGGCTCAAAATATTATAGCACGAAGCTAGGATTCCTCTGTATTCTTTCCCTAACCTGGTATCAAGGAAATAGTGAACTGCTAGGAAAATCTGGGAATTGGGTCAGTCACTGCTAAGCAACTATTGAAAATAAATGTAGAAACTACTTATTTTTTCCCAGTCGCACCATAGTCACCGATGCCATGACAAATTTGTACAAGATTGCATTGTGAAAGAGTTTTCATGATAAGGTTATCAACACTAAGCAAACCCAACGAACATATTTTCCCTAGGTTATCAACACTAATCAAACCCAACGAACATATTTTCCCACAAAACAGAACTTTCATACTAGAAATTGGACAAAAGCTTTCATACTTGACAGTGTGTACTTTGTTTGCCCCCACAGACTAGATGGAAATAATTTTCCCTAGGTTGCCTCAAAATGTCAATCAATAGAAGGAAGAAAGAATTTTCAACAGACTCTGGCCACAATGAGGTAATTCATTGTCAATTTATAGATTTGTAAATGTTTCTATTGTTTCTTTGAATTTTACTTTTTACTTTTTTATTTCAAAATTTAAAAGAAGAAATATAATTTAAATATATATATATATAGGGACATGAGACTAACAAAGATAAAGAGGAATTGTAGTTCTTAGTTTTTTATTTCTAAATTTAAAAGAAGAAATATAATTTAAATATATATATAGGGACATGAGACTCACAAAGATAAAGAGGAATTAACTTCCATATTGGGGATAGAAGCAGTGAAAAAATTGGTTAATGTGGACTGGACAATGCTTTCCAGAAACATAGAAAAATGATATGGTAATGCCCCTCAAACATTGCAAACAAATAAATTGTGTCAAAGGGAATCAATTGATTCCCCAACCAGTCCTGGATTGAAAAAAAGATCTAGGAGGAAATCAGTGATAGTAAACTCTAAGAATGTGGAATAGGGAGCAAAGATTTCCAATGTCCCAGCCACTCCTAGGACACAGTCTTCTTCCACCACACCGTGTTATCAATCTTGCATTGGTAGCTACAATAGGAAGATAGAATACGAGGTGGTTTCAGGGGAAGTCCAAATGACGGATGCTAGGAAAATGTTTGTGAATAGGTTGAAGGAATCATGCCTTCAATGGTTTAAAGACCATCTACATTTTCCATTCTCATAGATACCCATGCAACTAAAAAAAGAAGTTATCTATGACATGGAGATTGATTTTGGAATAGGTTGATTTGTAAAGAAGATAAAGCTACAAATGTCTCAAAATTGCAAGAGATTTCACTGCAACGAAACAAAGAAGATAAAAAAATTCCCTCCTGAGCTAAGGCAGAAAAGAAGGCCAATTAATGTAAGTGTGAAAGTATGGAAAGAGCTTGTAAAAGAATATGAGAAGTTTGATGCATGACGGAAGTCTGGGGAGGAGAGTACGCAGGTATTTGAATTTTCTCATAAGATTATATCAAATTTATTAAATGATATTTTATTTTTATTTGTGCATAGTTAAATTGAATTAGTATATGTTTTAGGACAAGGCCTCCAAGACTAGGCTTGAGAAACTTCGTGCCACGCATCACAGTGGCTAGAAAGGTATACAGGCCTTGATCTCTACATTTGTATGTATATTTAAAATGTTAAATGATATATTTTTTTATTTCCTTGGAAAAAGTAAATGATTGCATATTATTTAGTTTAACTAGTCCATGTGCTATGTTTTGATAGGAGGAGAAATATGGCCGCCATCCAAAGCAATTTGAAAATAATATGTTACAAAACAAAAGGTGGAATGATTTTGTAATTTGGATGGAGAATGAGGTATCAATAGTTGAGTTTCAGTAACTTAGTTGGATGTTGTTTTAATATGTCAATTTTCATCTCTTGTGTTGAGTTGTTTATTGATGCATAAGATGAGTAAATAGAGCTCAAATCTTATGATTACAAGATGACCATTTATGTGCATGAATAAATAGTAGAAGGATGTAAATGAACTCAATTCATCTGACTTTATGCCTCTTGGAAGAAATTCAGCTTGAATCTCTAATATCAGGTGCCTGAGACTTCCCTATATCTTTTACCTTTCGTTGCCACCTTTCCTCTTCACTTTCAGACTTATCTCCTTTTTCCTTATCTGCATTTATGGCTTCAACTTCTAATTCATCCCATGTTTTACCTTACTCCTCTTCAGAATCTTCTTCTTCTTCTTTTTCCTCCTCTGACTCCATAAGAGATTCATCTTCTAAACCTTACTCATTTGATTTTGATTCCTCTTCTACATCAGAGGGTTTCTATCCTTGATCTAACTCTTCTGAATTATCAAAATTAGAATCACTAGCTTCCATATTCAAGAATTCCCAACCACCATCTTGAATAAATTTATCTGAATCAATAGTAATAGTCTTCAAAATTGGTCACCAGTTCAAGTTCATTCTGCTTTCATAATACTTTATCCCCATGGAGTTCATCCATTCCTTGATGCCATCAAAGGAAGATTGAGTAATGACATACATGTGGAGTACATCCTGCTTGAATTCTTTGAAAACAATAGCCATATCAAATTCCTTTTTCCCAAGTCATACTCTCTCAAGTTTAACAATTCTCAATCTCACTAATATCGATTACTACTTAGAAAGGTAATTCCACCAATTATACCACACAATTTACCATAGGAACAATAAAATCAGAGGCTTTGAAAGGAACTCCATTAAAACCAAGCTCTCTAAATGGTATATCAAACTCTAGTTCAAAATATTTTAAATGAGGCTTCTCCCATAGCTCTCATACTTGCTTGAAAAATCCTTGAAACTCTAACTTCTTAACATTCAAAAGATAAATGGAATGTCCTCAACACCCACTAGAGCTATCCAAAAAAGCTAACTAAAAACACAAACTTTCTCCCGCACACAATGGCCTAATGGTTGGTTGTCATAGAAGTCAAACTACCAAAGTAACAACACTGATCGAGTTAATATATATGCATCATTTGCATAAATAGCTGAAATGTGTAACAAATGTTAATCAATAAATTGAATTTTGTGATGATTTGAAATAATTAAAAAAAAATGTTTTGGGGAAAATATCAACATGGGGTAAGAAAGCATTAACCCTAATAAAAAAAATTATATTGTTCTTGATACACTATTTGTAAGTTTTCCTTGGGTGACAGTACTGAATTTCTATATATTGTACCCCTTAAATGTCCTACATATTACAAATATGGAATAACAATGCACAACTTTGTATCGAGTCCAAAGGCCAAGGAATTCTAAATAAGGGTAGCCAAACTTGATAAGGATGCAGTCACTATTACACGTATTGACAATCCAGAATAGTCATGTAAAGACAACTGCCTGTGAAAACCATAATCAATCAAATTATGCACATTCAAATCTAAGTTTGAAAGCTTGCATTTCATTCCATGCATCTAAGTTCTTGTTGAAGATTGAGGGTGTCAACAACAAAGCTAGAATAGCTCTCCTTAAACCATAGCAAGTTTTAAAGTGCAGTATTTCCAAATTCAAATCCACTTCTCAGCTAAGGAAAGGAGGTAAGATTGTCAGGTGCTACCTCAAATAGACAAGGCCATACAAAACATTGAAATAGAAGATCCAATAAGTGAGATGACATAGTTGTAGACCATAGATAATCAAAATTCTTGCAATGCACAGATGCTTGCGATACAAAAAAAATGTGCTTACACATTGGCTGAATATATCCTTGTCAAAATGACCAGAAAGAAATTTCAAATTTGTAAGTAAACTCTAACAGTCAAGAAAAACAATCATAAAAATTGGAAGTAAACTTTGCTGACATGTAGGTGAACTTAATTCATCTAACTTTATGCCTCTTGGAAAACATAAGGATCTACTGTCCTAAAGTTTGGACCACATCCTTGGTCTTCTTGGTTCACATGCCATGATATGGCTATGCAAATGAAAATGAAGGAAAGTAATCATCTCCTTCTCCACTGGCTAGAAGAATGCATGCTTAATGTTTTGATACATGATATCAGCTCTCTCTTCTGCTATCATGGTTGAATACTAAAATCCATTATGGTGGGCCTCCAGAGTTTTAGTCATCTTTCTTCCTCTTCCACAAAATGTTGGCCTGATCCACAAGTCTGCCAGCCTAATTGGCTTTGTTTTTGAAAGTTGAAGTTTGTCCTAACTCACCAGTATTAGCTATAACTTTTTAGAAATTTTATTATGCTATGTGCACTTTGATATGATGTAATATGATTATGGTTTCATCTCATATGTTATAATATTAGATGTATAATAGAAAAATAAATTATTGCATGAAATAAATAATAACTTTTCATTTTAAATATTATTTTTTTGGTAGAACATGGGTCTTCTAGAAGATCAAGATGATCCTCAACATGATATAGATCCACAAAATATTGGTTCTTCCAGTATAGATCACATGGAAGAGGATGATGATGACACAGATACGGAAGACACTGAGGCCGATGACAATGATGATGACGATGATGATGATGATGATGAAGATGGCGATGATGATGATGAGATAGTTGGTGATAGTAACCAGTGACATTCATGATCATCTAAACTACATCATGGATCATTGCTGATATATCATTATGATGACTCTTTTCATGATTACTATCATATGTATCATTTTCATGGCCTATTGTACTATATTGTTGAGTTGTATCATATTGACATGTATCATTTTCACTATATCATTTGGACACGTATCATCTTCACTTGTATCAATTTGAGTTATAAAATTTATCAATTTTATTTATATCATTTGTACATGTATCATTTTCACTTATGTCTACTATTGGACATGTATCATTTTGACATGTTTTTGATGTACTAGCATATTTGACTTTCACTTGTTTTAGTTATATATGATGATGATGTTATCAGTATTGACTTGTCAATTTATATATATTAAAAGTGTTCAATTATTTTTGGATGGATATTTATTAAGTATGATGATTTTGATTTACTACTCATGATGGATGTTGTCAAATTCAATTAAATTATAGATATTTGACTCACTTTTTTTTAATTATAGATGATGATCATGTTACAATAATTATGTTGTTGTTTAAACATATGAGTTAAATAATTAAATTACTTACTCTATAATCATATGAGTTATTTAAGAGGCATGATACATTTAACTAATTAAATTTAAGTAAAACATATTAAATTAATAAATGGAAGCAAAACAAGAAGCATTTTTAGAAGAAAAAAAGGAAGCAACAATGGAAGCCAAACTAGAAGCAATCTTGGAAGCAAATTTGGAAGAAAAACCAAAAGCAAAACTAGAAGTATAACTAGAAGCAAAACTAGAAGCAAATCTGGAAGTAAAACTGGAAGCAAAACTAGAAGCAAAACTAGAAGTAAAACTGGAAGTAAAACTGGAAGCAAAATTGGAAGGAAACTTGGAAGAAAAACTGGATGTAAACTTGGAAGAAAATTCAGAAGCAAAACTAGAAGAAAAACTGGAAGCAAAACCAAAAGAAAACTTGAAAGCAAAACTAGAGGAAAAACTAGAAGCAATAATAGAAGCAAAATAGGAAGCAAACATGGAATTAAAACTAGAAGCAAAAGTGGAAGCAAAAGTGGAAGGAAAACCATAAGCAAAATCGGAAGCAAAACTCGAAGCAAAATTGGAAGCAAACTTGGAGGAAAAATTGGAAGCAAAATTGGACTTTAAATTAGAAGCAAAACTAGAAGCAAAAATGGGAGTAGACATGGAAGCAAAATTGGAAGCCAACTTGGGCACCAATTTTGGCGCCATTTTTTCATTACTTTAGGGCACTATTTTAGGCGCTAGCGAAGGCACCATGATTTCCTAGTGCTAAAATTGGCACTCATTCTGACGCTAATTTTGGCAATAATGTCAGTGCAAAATATGATGCAAACTAGCCATTCCTATTTACGTTGAGTTTAATTTCAGCCAAATTGTTCAATTCATGGCTCAAAATACACTAAAATCTGGTGCAAAAGTTGGTGCTAATTTTCTGTTGTGCTATTGTGCTTGTAGGTTCATTTGAACCCCTAAAGCCTAATTTTTTTCCATGGGATCATTTTTTCTCAGTTTTCCTTCCTCCATCAAATTTTAAACCACTATTGTGGCTTCACCCATCTATGTAAGCATGGATGGGGCATGTCCATCAAGTAACATGGCATGACAATTATAAAGATGTAATGATGCATGAGAGAGATATTTGATAGTGCCATGAAATGAGTCATGACAATGATAATTTTAAAAGAAGCAATGAAAAATCACAAGTATATTATGGGGTTTTTCAAAGTTTTCTATCCCATGGTTCACATTAACAAACAAAAAGGCCTAGTGAGGGCAGATCTTTATGGTAAATTTTAAGTGAAAAAATAGTCAAAACATAATGGATATGAACAATCAATAAGAGAAGAAGAGATGATTTTCAAAAGGATTTATGATGGAAGTTAATTGAGATAAGTATGACATTGAGCAATTCATAGTAATGAAAAAGAGGCTTTCAATGATAATAAACAAGAGATACATGTAGTTCAAAGATGCCATAATGACAATTATTTAAATATCAAAATTTATTGATCAGCTAGTAGATTTAGGCATGATAAGGGTATTTCAAAGAAATGCCAATGAAGATATAAGTATGCAACTTATACATAGAAAATAGAAAAACCATCAAATGGCAAAGGACAATGGTAAACAGTGACAATATAGGTAAAAGGTTTGAAAGAAATGATCTAGGAACATGGAATATATATTTTTTTAAAACAACTTGAAAGAAATTTCAAAGGATAGAAGATCTCATAGAAAATGAGAAGAATGATGGAGCTCAATTGACAATGGTGGAGATTTTGAATTAGAGAAGGCTTAATGAGTGTCATATGTGGAAACTTCCTTTCATATAAACTCTCCCATGCCCTCCTAGGGATTCCAAATACTTCAAAATACTTTCACATGTGTCTTATAAACAATTTTGAGGATGTTGTGGTAGTTGATGAAGTCAAAGTCAATTTAAAGTAGAGGAGAAAATATCTAGGAGATAGTTAATGATCAATTATTATTTCTTCCAAGCATCTAGGAAAGTTTGGTGAGTTGTAAAATAAATGGAGGGAATAGAAGAAAAATAACCTAGCTTAAAGTAGTTGAGGGCATCTAGGAGTTTCCTAGAAGGATCATCAATGAAAGAGGTCAAAGTAAGAAAATTTCTTCATTCAACTAGCATCTTTGAGAATTTTAAGGAGCTAGAATTTAATAGGGATAAGAGTTTTGGATGCCCAAGAAGGGTTGACCCAACAAAACTTATGTGAACATTTATATTTCATCTCTCAAATTTTTTTCGTAATATCTAGAAAGTTATTAAACATTACATTAGGAATCTTAAGAGAATATTTTCATTCAGTTTTGGCTTCTCTTAGTAGTGTATTGCAACTTATTGAAAGTTATTTTGAGCAAAAGAAACATAACAATTCATGCTATTTTCTAACTTGTATAGTAGTTTGTGAGCACCTTTTATCAATAAAATATGTATTTTTCCTTCTCTTATTTGCATTTAGTGTGCAAATATAAATAATTGATATATTTTCTATGATTTATGTGCAAATTGTCAATATATGTTTCATTTCCTTCACCACATTCATCCAAAGATATACATAATTTATGTAGCTTAAAGGTTATGTCAATGGTTTAAACAACCTCTAGGTATGAAAAAATATTAATTTTCATTCACAACTAATAAAAATTCAACTTTCTTATTAAACACTAATATATAAGTATGTTAAAACCCGAGTTGTGCATGAGACAACTTGTTCATTTGATCATATTGTGTGTACAAGTTTAATAGTATAAGTTTTTTTTAAATCAATTTGATGCGTCAACTTATTAGCCCTAGGTTTCATTTCATGTTTCCTTCACACATTTCCTCATCATACATTAGTAGAATAGATTAAATTAGGTGAAGTCCCAAGGGAACTAGCCCTCACTAGAGATTCACTCCAAGCTATGTGAAACCCATAGGCCCTAGAGTGTTTCCATGTTTCTCTAGATTGTTGAGTGAAGCACTTGGAAAGGGTGCAAATCCATGTGACAAGTACAAGGTGTTGTGTTTGAAAGTAAGCCATATTTTGTGGCTTTCTAGATAATCCTTTAATATTCACTTATGCACTTGAGTTCGGATGTTAGAACATGAAGGTGTATAGTTCATATGATAACTAGGTTCCCAATGCAAGTTGATGCACATTAAACACTTGGAAGGAGACAAATACTTAATTGATGTTATAAAAAATGCTATTAGTGTTTTCTTGGTGAAATTTTTGGGAGTGATAGGATTGACTAAGAAGAACATGACTTTCATAGGAAGTTCCCAAATAATCTTTATAAATACCATTTTGTGAGATTTACATTATAGATGCAAATAAATGAATTCCAACCATAGGTTTAGACTAGTCTATTTTTGTAGCTATAGATTCAATTCCACATGCTAGTTCACTTACACAAGCAGAAAGATCAGTTCTATAGGCATATATCTATATTATAATATAACATAATTAATTTACAAATTTGAATATGATAATAGAAGACCATAATTTCATCATTTTGGTAAATCATTTTCTAAGAGCATTTGTTACTATAAAATTTAATTTATATATATATAGCTGCTCTGATCAAGTTAGCTCACTTTTTCTCCCAACACCTATTATAATAGTAGGGCAATTCTTAGGCCCCTAATTTTAAAGTAAACAAAATAGTTGTTCTATAAAGTAAAAACATCAAAGTTCTTAAATATCAAGTAAGTAAATAAAGACACCATTTTTTTCAATATGTTATGCCAATTCAATATCATTTCTTTTTTGAAATATTCTCTTAATTTTTCATTTTTTAAATATCAAAACAATTTTTTAAAATTTTAAAATTTTAAAATTACAAGAATAAACTTCATCAAGAGTTCTACATTTCATTAGTTTATACTATTTTCAAATTCAAAAGGTAAAGATTACTTTTATGTTGAAGTTGAGAATTTTTATTTTTGTTGACTCATTCTTTTATAAATGTGTGACATAGGGTTGTACTTTTACCTAACGATGACATACACATGAACTAGTGGTTAGTTTATAGTTATCACATTGTGAATTGTGCTTTTCTTGAAGACTTTTGGAGGTTTTCTCCCTTGAATTGGCCTATTAATCTCAAGTATTCTCAAGCATATACAACATTACTCATACTATATTATTTTATTGCGTAGGTATTTTTATTATAAACAAATGAAAGAGGGGGTAATAGAGAATGAGATAATGAGATAAGGAAAATAAAGAATGTGTGTACATGTGAGAGAGAGGAGAAAGAAAGATTAAATAGAGAGAGAGAGAGGGTATATATATATATATATATAGAGAGAGAGAGAGAGAGAGAGAGGGGGGTAGGGTGGTGAGGGAAGGAGGGAGACAAAGAGATAGAAGTAGAGAGATAAAGTAATAAGAGGTAGAAAGATAGAGAAAATAGAGGTTGTGTGTGTGTGAGGAGAGAGAGAGAGAGAGTTAATCAATTGTTTCATGCCAACAATTTAAAGATCATATATATCTACGAATAACTATGGTCATGATAATACATCATTTACTTGAACACCCAACAATTCAACTTCAAGACCTTTTAAATATACCCATTATACACTAAAATACTATACCTCTCCTCCTCCCACCCACGCCAACTTTCTAAGATGGGAGGGAATTATAGGTGGAGCTACCTCTCCCACCCATCTCGAACTTTACTATTCCCTCCCACCCCATAGATGGCCCTCCCACCTGAGTGGGAAAAATTATAGTTCGTCGATGTATCAATTGATAAATAACCTCTCTAAGTTTTAAAACTTTGATGACGTGTTAATCAATCGACTTTTACTTAAAGACATTTTGTGTGAGGGAATTATAAGTGGAACTACCTCTTCCACCCATCCCAAACTTTACTTTCCCTATACTCCATAAATGACCCTCCCATTCTTGTGGAAGGAATTATAGTTTTGATAAATAATCCAGCTGATTTTTTAGAACTCCAATCATATTAATCAACCAATTTATTACTTGAAAAGACATTTTGTGCGCTAAAGATGTCTTCCTCCATTCGCTGTGGGCCTCAAACATCATAACACACTACCGGATACAATGGAATTAAAGGTGTCAACATTATGTTGGAACATGTGTTGTACTCCTCTTCCATGGACCCCATGGTCTGATCCCTTTCGTTGGCTACATTAGATGTATTCAGACAAAGTAGCATTATAACACAATTGCTCCCTTATCGGCGAGAGCTTCGGAATAATTGTTTTGTGTGAACAACATGTAGTGACGTTGACGCAGCTAAAAAAGCTACGGCTGCCACGAAGCAATGACTTTGCAGGACTTGTCGCTCATTTTCCACAAGGAATTTTGCCTTCCACACGTTTAGTGCATGTTTTTAATGGTGCCTGGGTTATTATTAAGCCAAACTAAAAGATATTTATAAGAAAAGCAAGAACCAGAATTAAATCATCCACAGCCTTTTTTTCATTTTGGGTTCTGATAACAAGCAAGGATAGCTCCAAGAATGTCTCGAGTCCATCCCAGCTCTTCCATGTCATCTCCCCATGTATTCGTCGATAAATTTTTTTGTTCAAGCTCGTCTACACTGTTTACGGTATGGAAGAAATCCCTCTTATTTAATGGTAAAGGGTTTACTGTTTTTGATTCATTGGGACATCTGGTTTTCAGAGTGGATAACTATGCATCCAATGTGAAAAGCAAAGTACTTCTGATGGATGATGCAGGCCAAGTTCTTCTTACACTGCGGCGCAAGGTATTATTTCTTCTTTCTTCTCATCCTTCTCGACATGATTATAAAGACTTTTTCGACCAATTTCTTCTTAGATGGCGCCTGACATTTGGTTTGGATTTAGCAGAGATGGAGTTTTAGGAAGAGATGGGAAGCATTCAGAGGAGATACGGTAGAGTGTGAGAAGCCCAGATTTAGGCTTACAAAGTCGTTGCGCTTCTCAAATAAAACCATTGCGAACGTATTTGTAGATGGAAGTAGACAAATTAAGCAGTGCGATTACCAGATCGAAGGGTCGTTGTGCAAGACATCCTGCACAATATCCAGTGCCTCCGGAGAGATCATTGCACAGGTATTTTCAATACGGAAATTATCTTGAACTTATTAGCATGGTTTGAGAGTCTGGGAAACTGATGGAAAGGATTCGCAGGTGAAACGAAAGGAAGCCAAATCGGATATAATGCTGGGGAATGATGTTTTCAGCCTGGTTGTGGAAGCGGGAGTGGATCAAGCATTTGTAATGGGGCTTCTTATCATGTTTAATCAGGTAAGCTAAGAGAATATTTACCCACGACGGTAACATGCAAACTGACAGGAATGGGCTGGCCACTCGGCCGTAACTTGTTTTTTTTCTTTCAAAAGGAAACGCGGACTTTTACTTGCATTAAAATCCAAAACAGTCATAATTGTATTTGAAGGATGATGGCGATTCAATGACAAACCTCTATTGTCAGTAAGATTTATAATGTAGACTTAAAGGAGGACCTGGAAAAGTACAAGTATGACAGTGATAATTAACATTTTGAAGTAGATCTAAATACAAACTGAGGCTATAAAATAACCCAGGAATGTTGTAATTAACTATACTATTGGGTTAGTTGTGTAATACTGCAAGAAGTACCCAGTCGCTGTCTTTAGTCCCAAAAGAATGCGATGCCTCGTAGTGGGCAATGATAGTGGGAATAGAGATCGTGGTCTACGTATACCGTTCCTTACGAAATTTACTTGACAGCGAATTTGCGCAGGTTTGGGCAATTTGTACTCGAAATTGATGGACAATTTTCAAAAACTAAACAAAGAAATTAGGTATTATTAAATCGGGCACACACAATTTTGGTGATTTCTTTTTGTTTCTTCTTTTTCTTTTTTTTTCTTTTTTTGGAATTAGTCAAGATTTGAAAGGGTGAATTGATAATCTTTAACAAGTGAACAAGATATAAGTACAATTGTGTGTTTATCTATAAAATATTGTATAAATACAATGATGAATCTTACATATATAGGTAAGGATGACGATGTGAGAAGGTAGGAGTGAAATTTTGACTACCTCTATAAAGATGGAACATTTGTGAGCTCACTTGACAAGTATATGAGCAAGAGACATGTATGCATGTAATAGATATCTGAAATGATGATGAAACATGTCTCAACCACATGAAGTGAAACAAAAAATTAAAAATTAAGTATATTTAAGTGTGGATAGGTCAATCTGAACCAAAGATTTTTGGAATATGAGGGGGGCTCTCTTACACTTCTAGGATTTTTGCACCTAAAAGGAGAGAGGAATCCCAAAAACCTTGATGGCTCACTCAAGAATATTCCCTTGAGATTCCAATGCAAAGACGATTGAAATTTGTCTAAGGGGAATATCCTAGATGCAAAGAAATAATAAAGGAGATTGAATACTAATGCAAAACTAAGAAAATGCAAATTGTTTGAAAACACAATGTGATATGCAAAATGAACTAAAAATGCAAGTAAACTATAACAAAAATTAATGAGATTGAAGAGGTGCACCTGGAAACTAGAGAGTGATGCAGAGGAGCTCTGGAATCCTACATAAATCACTATTGAAGCTCACTAGGACACTTATGCCAAGTTGGGCGACTTAGTCCTATTTCAGGGAAATTCTATTGCAACAGGTTTTAGACAAAAGGGTACTCAGAACTGCAAAAACCCTTTTTCAGGCCTAGAAGTGGGACTAATTCACCATTAAGGGTACCTTAGTTCACTTTTAGATTTTAGGAAATTCAAAAGTGCAATTTGTAGCTCCTAATCTGCACTTCAGCTCCTGATAGGTTTTTGGATCCAAAACTGCATAATCTAACCTGTAGCTATTCTCCAAGCTTCTTTTAGGGATTTGACCACTTTGAATGACTTTGATGATTTATTGACACCTTTTCATACCCTACTCTTTGAAAAATCTGCACATAAGACTTACAAAACACATGCAAAGAGGGGGAAAAAGTGTTAAGGGTTAGTGAATAGGGGTTTGCCTTGGTCAAACCTCGGTTTGGTAATTAAACCCTTGAAAATGAAATGAAATGAAAAGCGATTGATGAATGAACAATATGTAATGCTACAACTCTTCAAACCCTTAAAGTAGAAATATGAAGATATTCAAGTAGAAGCTCTAATGGATGTATGCTTGAAAATGCCTAGAAAGCTAAAATGATTGATTGAATGCTTAAGTGGATGAGTGAATGAATGCGGGTAAAATGAGAGGGAAAACCCTATATTTATACATGATTATACAAAATTTCTCAAAAATACCACATCACAGGCTAACCTCAAGGCTTAGAGAATAATACCCCGCTAGAATTTTGAAATAATTTTGATTTTTGAGCCAAGTGGGTCTAATTCGCCCCTAGTGGTGACTTGGCCCTACTTAGGATTTTTAAATGGGTGTTAGGAATTAAAGTATATTAAATGATGTTTAACGGGATTATTCTAAAAAATACACTTAAGTAAGGCTTGTAAGTGTATAAAGGGGCCAATTAAGCATAAGAAAGGGTGAAATTATTAATGAAAAACATAGAAAAGCATGAAAGTTTGTTACAACGCTTTGAAATAAGGCTTGGTAAGTGATAAGAAGAGGTTATTTAAGTGAATTATATTTTAAAAAGGCCCTAAAAAAGTGTGAAAATGGGTTACAACACTTCACAACACTTTTACAAGACATCATAGAGTTCTTATTGACTAACAAGAGTCTAAGACCTAATGTGAATGTGTTGACCACATTACAACATTAAATCAAGGCAAAACTAGACCAACATCCATAAGAAAGACCCAAATGAGCATGAAAATTTTCAAAGATACATTCTTCTACACTACATTTAGCTCCCACTTTAGTGAGAGGATGAGATTGTTTCAAACTCTCACTAAAGTAGCCAAACATGCACATCAAGAGAGATCCAAATGCACTCATGCTGGAAAACTGAGACAACAACAATCAAGAGGGATGATCAAGCCCCAGGATCAAGATCCCATGGAAATCCAAATATAAGTACAAAGGAACACACATGAAGATGATGTAAAAGAATGAAGGAGAGAGAAGGAGAATGAAAAAGAGAATTAGATCAAGCTTTGATTGTTTATCCATCCCGTTTTGGATCAAATCTAGGTTGTTTATATAGAAAATGCATACTCACTCTGAGGTGATGGAACTCATGGCTGTCAACTGGGTGAGAGGGCCTAAAATGTGAGAAACATACACTCATGGTTGGTATACACTCTCACACACACAGGCAGCTATGGGGAAATTCATGCCTCAGAATGGGATTCCCGCTCAACTATACCAAAGTTATTCCTCCTGATAACTTTAATAAGGCATCACGAAAGAAAATGACTTTTCAAGGTTCACAAGACAAGTAAACCCTAGTATGCTTGGAGCTCATGAACAAACATGATGGCCCCATAGGCATGCAAGCTATATTATCCAAGGTGGCCATATAACAAATGAAAAATGCAACATTGAAAGAATGTTCAAAGGAGTCTTCGTTAGTTCATGTAAGGTATTTAACTTCGGGAACATTGTGTCTAATGTCTCCAAGAGAAGACCAATCAAAGGATACAAAATTTGCAACTTAGGGGACGTAATGCATCAGATCAATCCACTAAGAGGAATGCAATATGATAAGATAGATCACACCCATGAAGGAAACTATACCCAATTTCATCCACAAAAGGAAACACGCATCGTATGAAGTAAGACAGATGGACTAAGAACCAAGGAAAAATGCAAAATGATAGTGCCAATGTATGGCCCCACTTTAAAGGAAATTCTACAAACTATACTATGAGCAATTACTTAAAAGTAGTAAATGAATAATGCAAACAAGAAGAAATACATGAGAGCCAACTTGGAAAACCCTATGCTAATTCATATGTTTCTAAGTAATGTTGTGTCATGCAAAGAAAAGGAAAAGAAAGGAAAGGGGTTACCCCCGAAATGAAAACACCAACCACATAAGGGATCTATGGATTTGGGGTCAATATGTTCTTTGTTGCAATGTTGTTTAGAGAGCTTAGAATTGTTATCATTCCTCAAATACATAGAACTAGAAGAATGACACAAAGAGAGAAAAAAAAGAAGGAAAGAACCTTGTCCAGGATCAACATAGAAGAGACGTAGGGTATCTCGACACTTTGCATCATCCCTAAAAGGAAAACATAAGCCAAATGAAAAGGAAAAGGATTTTTTTTGGGTCGACATGAAGGAGACATGAATGTCTCAATTCCTTGCATCATCTGCAAAAGGAAAAGAAAGAAAAAAAGCCTTTTGGGTCAACATGAAAGAGACATGAATGTCTCAATGCCTTGCATCATCCCCAAAAGGAAAACACAAGAAAAATACAAAAGAAAAGGAAAAGAAAAAGAAAAATCCTATTGGGTCAAAATGAAAGAGACATGAATGTCTCAATGCCTTGCATCATCCCCAAAAGGAAAACACAAGAAAAAGACAAAGGAAAAGGCGAAAGCAATGTATGGCATAGAGAACAATGAAGATACAAATAGAGGAATGTCACAAAAGGAGAGAACATCAAAAAAAACATCACGAGGGATCACATTATGCACATACAAACACACAAAATAAATTTAAAATGAAAAAGACTAGTAGGGAAAATGTGAGTCAACCATCAAGCAAGTCATCTGCCTCCTAGTCTGAGTCAGTATAAGCAGAAGGTGAATAACGTAGCTAAGGGACAATGAAAAATGCATTACTAGGGAAAGGCTAGCAATTTCATGTTGTGGTATGTGGTGAATGATCATGCTATACTATGCACCCATTTTTTTCGCATTGTCACCGAAGAAGGAAAAATCACCAAAAAGAAAAAAAATTGACTTTGTGAAAACCCTAATTTTGGAAGCTTCTAAAAATATTTTTATAAGCAATTTGGATGGGAGTTGTAGTATGGCATTACTAGAAAGATTGTAACATGTTTTACACTGGATAATAAAATCATTGGATGGTTGCAATTTTGTGGATGTAGCCCAGATTGGGTGAACCAAATTAAATTCTTTTTGTTGTCTTGTTTCTGCTATAATTTTCTATGTGTTTTATTTCTCTATTTTAGTGATCAAATTTCCATTTAATTGTTAGATATGCACTTTTCTAACCATAACACTTCATGCCCCCACTGAGTGCAAGGAAATAATGAGCCAAGGTAGGTGATGAGAAAGGTCATGTAATTGTGAGAAGGGAATGTTCTACAACTATGACATGACAAGGAGTTGGAGGGTGGTTTATGGAATCACTAGATAGCAATTATTGCCATCAAAATGATACTTGTTTAGTATTTCTTTCAATGTTTGACACTCGTCACTTCTATGTCCAAGAATGTGATGATATGCACAATGCAGAACATTAGCATCTTTAGGATATATTACCAATCTATTTATAGGTGGTAATAGTATGAGTCCTTTGTTTAAAAGTATTTGTAATTTCCTTTCAAATTCAGGTGGTGGACGAAGAGGAAAATTTAGTTTTTGTAACTTGTAAGGCCTCTTGTGTTTGCTAGATTCAGGATTTTCTCAAATTGAAGGATGAGGACCCAAAGTTATCCTCTCATCCTTGTCAGTGTTATTAGTCATAGGTTACTCTCTAGGAAGGAGGACATCTAAATCAGGAGGGAAATAAAATATCACCATGCCATCATCACAAAGCCTCAGATATTTAGGAGGCTTGCTATTATGATGGGGATTGTGATATCCTAAACCCATTTTGTTTTCATCTTTTTGATTTTTCTCTAAGAGTTGATGAATATCATGTTCAATTGTTTTGTCACATCCTTGTTTTCTCAAAATGGTAAAACCTTTTCCATAGTTTTCTTCAAGGTTGATTGGAGTGTTTGTTACTTTATTATCATAGAATGGTTGAGTGGTTGTTTGTTTAAAAGAACTATGCTCACCTTGTGTAGGGAACTTCAGTTCAATGTTTGTTTGAGGATGTAAGTAACCAAAAATATCAAGAGGTGGTACTGTAGGAAGGTTTTGTTGTTTCATGGAAGGATAAAAGGATGCATTAGCTTTGAGGTTGTTAAGGCATTCATTTAGGAACTTATTCATGCCGTCATCATCTTCTCCAATGATGTCAACATCATGAGGACGAAATGCACTAGGAGTTGAGTAAGCATGTGGAAGTTCAATGTTATTAGGATCAGTTCCAATGGAACAACTTGACATATCAACTAAGGATTTTCATGACAACCAAAGCTTATTAAAACACATACCCATGATGCAAATGAATGAAAACAAACTAAGTGCAAGAAATTGAACAAAACAATAAATCTAGAAACATTAATAGAAATGTAATAACAAAAAATAGAAATGTAGAGAATGAACTATAAATGACATAAATTGTAGCACAAAATGTGCAACTAGACTAAGTCGCCTAGGGTGGCGAGTGAGTCCAAGTAGTGATTTTTTGAAAAAAATTAGAAATTTTAAATTTATCTTTATGTTTTTTAGGTTTTTAGATGCAGATATAATATGGCTATATAGAATTTTCTTTATTTTTAATGAAATGAAGTGCAAAAGTACAAGCTAGATGAGCTTTTCACTAATGCAAATTTGAAAACCCTAGAATGCAAATTAAACAATGCAAAATGCTATTCTTGGGATGTAAATTCACTCTATATTAGAAATATGATGTTCAAAATGTGGGTTTACCAAAATGAACTATAGATTTTTTGAATATGAGGGGTGCTCTCTTACACTTCTAGGGTTTTGCACCTAAAAGGAGAGAAGAATCCCAAAAACCTTGATGGGTTACTCAAGAATATTCCCTTGAGATTCCAATGCAAAGATTATTGAAACCTGTCTAAGGGGAATATCCTAGATGCAAAGAATTGATAAAGGAGAATGAATACTAATGGAAAGCTAAGAAAATCTAAACTATTTGAAAATACACTATAATATGCAAAATGAACTAAAAATGCAAGTAAACTATAATAGAAATTAATGAGATTGAAGAGGTGCACCTGGAAACTAGAAAGTGATGGAGAGGAGCTTTGGATTCCTATAGAAATTTTATCACTGTTGAAGCTCACTAGGACACTTATGCAAAGCTGGGCGACTTAGTCCTGTTTTAGGGAAATTCTTTCAGAATAGGTTTCAAACTAAAGGGTACTTAGAACTGCAGAAACCACTTTTCAGGCTTGGAAGTGGGACTAATTCACCACTGATGGGGACTTAGTCCACTTCCAGATTTCAAGAAGTTCAAAGGTTGAAAATGAAATGAAATGAAAAGAGATTGATGAATGAACACCATGCAATGCTACAACTCACCAAACCCTTGAAGTAAAAATCTGAAGATATTCAAGTAGATGCTCTAATGGATGTATGCCTGAAAATTCCTAGAATGCTAAAATGATTGATTAAATGCTTGAGTGGATGAGTAAATTGATGAATGAATGAATGGGGGTAAAATGAGAGGGAAAACCCTATATTTATACAATATTATGCAAAATTTCTCAAAAATACCACATCATAGGCTGACCTCACGCCTTAGAGAATAATACCCTGCTAGAATTTTGAAATATTTTTTCTTTTTGAGCCAAGTGGGACAAAATTTCCCCTAGTGGTGACTTGGTCCAACTTAGACATTTTAACTGGGTGTCAAGAATTAAAGTGTATTAAATGATTTTCAATGGGATTATTATCAAAAATACACTTAAGCAAGGCCTGTAAATGTATAAAGGGGCCAATTAAGCATTAGAAAAGGGTTGACTTATTAATGACAAGCCTAGAAAAGCATTATTCTAGTTTTTTACAACACTTTATAACACTTTGAAATAAGGCTTGGTAACTGATAAAAAGAGGTTATTTATGTGAATTATATTAAAAAGGTCCTAGAAAAGTTTGAAAGTGGGTTACAACACTTCACAACAATTTTACAAGACATCATAAAGTTCTTATTGATTCACAAGGTTCCAAGACCTAATGTGAATGTGTTGACCACATTACAACATTAAATCAAGGAAAAACTAGGCCAACATCCATAAGAAAGACCCAAATGAGCGTGAAAATGTCTAAAGATACATTTTTCTATGCTACACAATCTTACAAAGGCAATCTATTAACTAGATATGTGCACTCAAGGGATTAATTTATATGATGATTGGCCGTGCCCACAAAAGGATATGAAAATCACAGTAGAACCTTTCCTGGGAATTGGAAATTCCGACAGGTGACTAACATCTCTTTGTGGATGTTCATTTATTTGTCAAACTAGGGGATGTATACTTTAAATGGCGCGTCAAAATATATGCACTAAGAACTAGTTTCAGTCAAATCTTAGCAGAAAACAAATACTAGAAAGGAATTCTATCTACGCCACAGGAAGGTAATGCAAAATTCTTTAACTCAACTATGATAGAAACCATAACAACTACGACTGAAACACAAACTATGAACTGGCCTTATGCTACAGGAACAGTCACGAGGATGGATTCTCTATGCTGCAGGAGCAATATAAGATTGAGTTTGCATGAAAACTTCAAAGATGAAAGCTAACTAAAGATCAACAGGAAAGAACAACTAACTAACTAGCTACATATACTTACTAAGTGGGCCCCCTTATCAAGCATCTACTGATTACACAGATGCTGAACTCATAACTTCATCAAGCTTTATTCATGAAAACAAAATGATATACATTGTTTTGTTGAAATGGAAACTAACAACAAACTCTGTCTCTTGTCAAACAGATTCTGGTTTTCATTATCATACTGATTCTTACATGATATCTACTACTCTATTTCTATCTTACTCTAACTATCTTCTATCTTCTCTCTCTCTCCCTTCCTCTCCTCTTTGCACAGGAAGAGTACTTTATTTTTAAATAGGAGAGCAACTAACTAACTAACCCTATTAAAGAAAGACGTGGAACTAAAGTATATCCCCGAATCAAGGAACAAGCTTCATAATGAATTTATGCGTTCAACCCGATCCAGAGAGAATCTAGTGCTCCATTCTTTCCAAATTAACTGTCATTAAAAATCTTTCCCAATGGTTTCAGTCAAAGAGTCTTCGTCAGAGCTTCCTCGAAGTCGTGCAGGAAATGGACTTTACTGCAAGGCCGAGATCGACTGCGCTTGACTCGATCATTCTTCAACAACCTGCGAAACAAAAGGTAACATATGCGAAGAAAAGGTGCATGGCACATACACGATATCTATTCATTAATCACACATTTTAAATCTACTTCATCATTCAAAAAATGTATACGATATACCAGTCATTTTAGGGAGTCAACGGGGCAATAAATGCAATCAAGTCAACACAATGAGTTGCAAGAATATAAAAGTATCTTGCTACAGGATATCCCAATAAAAGGTTTCAACAAAGTTTAAACAGCCATGAAATAACAAGAGTAAAGGCATTTAAAAGTTTATCATAACATCCAAATTATGAGCATATTTTAAGCTCATCAATGATGATGAGTCTCTATTACTAGGCCATGTTAGGTACTCATGTACAAATTTTTCACAAAGTGGAGAAAATGAGGAAAACCTAATATAAAATAAAAATCCCTCTCCAAAATAGAAGATGCAAATAAATGAAATGTACAAGTGAAGAAGATAGAAAATATTCACTTATGATGACTCTCCAAAGACTCCTAAAAAAAAATTCATTTAATGTTCCCCCCATAGGAGAAAAAAGAGATAAGGTTTATGTCACTCCCCAAACAATTAAGAAGTAATGACTCCATGCGAGGAAATGATTCCTCTCAAATTTGAGAGGAGAAAAGAAACCATGCATCCTTCTCTAAAAATAATGTTTGTAGCTATGTTAGATGCTCAAAAGTAGATGTTGAAGATGCTCCATTATCATTGAACAAAATTTATCCCCTTGAAAAGAAAGAGAACCACACAAGTGTGCAAGTGATCTTCCCATTTTAGATAGGAATATTAAAAAGTAAGAATGTATGTCTTTGAATTTTGCAAATGATCCAAATACTGATATGATTCCTATGATGTCTTCAAATTATGCTCAAAGATTTCTAAGAAAATTCTATACATGATAAATGCTGATAAGATAGATAATTACCGTATAAGATTCAAGAACATGAACCATGTATTTATGGTTACAACTTGACTGATGAGTATCTAATATTGTTGTTAAGAATGGCAACATAGATGATGAATAAGTTGGATATGTCAACTCTTGAATATCTATGCAATTTTTCATGATAGAAACTCAAATGTGGGAAAGATAAGTAAAAGATCCAAAGAAGGAAATGGTGATGCAACTTCATCAAAGTTGAAACCAAAGAGAATATGAATCCCCTCAATATTGTCATCTAAATCAGCAAGGTGGATTCTATGAATAGATATGTGATGTTTGGTACACATACATCCCAATGTGTTAGATTTAAAGATATGATGTTGATGTCTTGCAAAGAATCACTTGAATCCATGGAGATACCAATGTTTGATTTAGATGTCATCAGGTGATGTGGGAGATGATATCTCAATGTAAGCCATGGGGCTACATTTTTCATCCCCAAATGATGGTTTCTCACAAAATGTTTGAGTGATACTAGAAGATTTTTATGTGAGCTATACAATAAGACAATTCATCCACATATTGAGTGCTCCCAAAATATGTGCTCTTCAGTTTTGATGTTTCTAGATGTGGTCTAATTATGACCAAAATCAATGTGAAATGCTAGATTACCCCTAGAATGGTTAATGTTGAAACGTAGGCCCCCCAAAAAGATATGTAAGAAAAATGATGACACTTCTTTTAAGATTGAATGCCAAAATATTTTGTTTATAACTGGTGGATATTTTTATAAATTTTCAAACAATGGAAAATCCAAATCTTAAAAAATACAAGGAAAAGTGAATTCCTTAAAAATTTCTAATGTGTAAAAAAGATTTGTAAAATTTTGATAACTAGTATGAAAGATATGCCTCGTCAAAATTCACTTACAATTTTGGACTTCAAAAGAAAAAATGATAACAAAAAGCATAATTTCTAAATTTTCTCAACATCAAAGCATCGGTTATGGAACCAATTTCCTATCAACTATTTACACTTGGGAATTTAACTCCATATTTGCAAGTTATAGAAAAACAAAATAGTCCCCCCCTTTTACAATAATTATTTATGAGTTGATAGTTAGACTAAGTAGCTCATATTTTGCAATAAATGTTAGTGGTTGGTATAAACCTAGATCTATTTATAATTTAAAAAAACTATTTTTACTAGTATTCAAGACAATGAGTAGCAATATAAAAGAATATTTAATGCTATATTAAAAGCTATGCAAATTGAGGTGTCCTAGTGTGGTTGTTAAATATATCAATAGTAGAGTCCAATGCCAAATAGAGAGTTGTTGGTGAATTCTTTGCCATGATTTATTGGTGCTAGTTGGTGGATATGGTACCAAATTGTTGGTGGGTTTGACCACTTCCAAGAGTTGTGTGGTTGAATGTGTTTGTGCCCTTACATGATCTATAAACGTTTACGTAGAACTACAAAAGAAACTTGTCTCATTCAATGCTTAAGTTGTGATCCACTAGGTCTTTGAGATAACCATCAAAAGAGGAAAACAAAAGGAAAAGGTGCCTCACTTATCCTTAAAGTCATGGTAGGTATATGGAATTCCTTATTAACAACAAAAAATGCATTAAATGAATTGGATTCTTATTGTTGAGCATGTGGAGGGCATAAATGACACTTCCTGTGGATGGGTGGGAGTTGAAGTTACTCATGGGAGTTGTGTGGGTTTTGTAAACTAGTTGATAATGTGGAATGGAGATGCATGGAGATGTCTTAGGTAACAAAAATTAAATCTTTAGAATATCTTAAGTGCACACCCTCTCTAGATTGAATGTGCAACTTTGTAGAATATAACTAATGCGGCTCGATCAATGGAAGAGCCTAGTAGATAGCTCAATTTAACCACAAATATTATCAATATGATGGTAGATTTGTCTTGTGAGGTGATGCCACTAATATAGGATAACTTTGATGATTGGAAGAATACTCCATCTTTTGAAGGTTACTTTCGAAGAATGTAGGTGACTTGGCATCTAATAGATTAACTACAAGAGGAATTACCATGATGTGGAGAACATATATGTGGTTTTTCAAAGCCTTAATGTAAAAAAAAGTCACACCATAAACATGCATACAAAGGCCAAGACAATGTTTTCAACTATATATGTCTACAAGAAAACCTTGCAAACAGAAACATGAAATCTTTAATCGATAAGGGTCAAAAAACATGAATCTGTGTAAAATGTTATATGTTAGGATAAATGGCCAAATGGGTAGAAATACAAGTATAAGAGGATTTGAGATACCCACAAGTTCCTGCAATAGGAAAAAAAATACCACAAAATATTTTCAACATAAATTATTTTTAATTTGTAAACAAGTGAAACAAGCCACAAAATTCTTGTAAGAAATAAATTTTATCCCAAAATAGATAGAGGGGTGATGGTGATTTTGGTCTATGCCAAAATTTAAAAAAAAAAATCAAAAATTATCCATAGTTTATGGGTTTATATGGATCATATGGATTTTGGACTATACAATAAACTATAGAGGTCCAAACTACAAAACATCAAAGTTACCACTTTTGAAAAAAAAATGGAAGGTAAATTTTATTTACTAAGCCTTCCAAACACAATGACAAGGTATATTTGGCTCCATGACTCTTTGTTCGTAGGGCTATATATTGGAGTAACTTCAATGCAGGAAGGAACATGTGTTCATGGATCCATTAACATGTTAGAAGTAACCAAGATCTAAAAGCGCAATTTTATAACCTTCCACAAGTGAACAATGAAACACAATAATATATCTATCTATAAAATGAAGAGTGGGTAAATATAATGATGAAACTTACATATATAGGAAAGGATGAGGAAGTGAGGAGTGAAACACTAGCCACCCCTTGAAATATGGAACACTTTTGAGCTCACTTGACAAGTGTGTGAGCAAGTGGCAAGTATTCATGTAATGGGTGTCTCAAACAATGACACATGTCTCAACCACATGAACTGAGATAAAATCCTAAAAACCTAAGTAAACTTAGGCTAAGTGTGAATAGGTTAGTCTTAAAAAGGTGAGGTCCTAACTAGATATGTAAAGACACTATTTAAATAATTTATTTTAATAAATTTATATACTAATTGTAAGAAAATTTAAAAAAAAGCTTATTTTAAAACATACAAATACAATGGGATCATATTTTGAAGTCATAAATTATGAAGAACTTATGAAAGAAATGAATTATTTTAAGAATGAAACATTCATTAGAATAAATATGATTAAAAGATAAAATAATTGTTCACAAAATAATACAATTGTAAATAAAAGAAAGATAATCAACTAAGGATATAAATTTCATGTTGTGAGGGGAAAAAAAGGATTGGGTGGATGAGTAGGGGGCTTCATTGTTATTAAAATATTTTTCATTATCAATGGCTTCCTAAATAGTCTAAGCATAATTTTCATTTGTTGGATTTTAGGAGTCCTTAACTATAGGTTTTAGTTAATGTTTAATAATCATTCATATGTAGTGAAATGACAAGACCCAAGTGAGGAAGAAAAAAATCCATCTAGAAGGGGCCCACCCATGTTGTTAAGAGGATACTAATGAGAAATGACCCATACATGTAGGAAACAACCAACTTACATTATGACCTATGGATAATGTCTTACTAGTATGCTACTTAACCAACAAAGGGGAAAACCACCAACTATAACTGTATGAAGGGAAGTGAGAAAAATCAAAATTTTCATGCCACTAACTCCATTAATGAGACCTAGCACAATTTGGTGAGGAGGGTGGTAGTTTGACAATAATTCAAGGGGTATTCCCCTAATGATCTAACAAAGTATCAAAATACATCACCTCTAAGGCCACTTTGTTAGCTAGAACCTTAATTTGCATGAGAACATTACACACCTTTAGCAACATGGCATGTATATAAAAAATGAATCACCTAAAATATGAACAAACAATTCTACATTCCTATATTAAATTCAAATGTTGAAAAAAAAGTCCAATTTGAAAGAATATCATAGTTGGGTAGAACTTTAGCATCATATCCTATAAGAACACTATAGCGAGTGAAGGAATTTGATCTAAATTGATTAATTCATAAATTCATAACCAAATCGATGGTGCACAAGTGTAAAACTAAAATAAATACTTAATTATCTCAAACTACATATAGAACAAGAATTTGGGTTTTTACACACAATTTTTATACATTAACTACTTGCAAATAGAGAGACCTTGATAGAGTAAACTATGAACAATATTAAGCTCTAGAATAGCTTTCCCAACTATTCTGAATCATTTATTCCAAAATAAAATATGGAGACTAAAGAGATTTTATTAAATTTAACTTCTCAACCATAGGTAAATATGGAGAAAACCTTACTATAGATATCCTTTGTTACCCATGTAACCATGGAAATGGGTATCAACATACCATTTCTAGTCCTTCAATAAAGGTATGGTAGATAACACACAAACCTTGTGTAAATCCTCAAGAGGTATTGTCCTAATGATCATCTAGTATGTCTCTTTACCTAAATTATTTAGGCTATTCTTAGCTTTATCTTGAGATCATGAAAGCTAAAAGGGGTGTAATTGGATTATAAGTATTGAATATATGTCTAATGCATACTTTTGTTATCTTGAAAGAGTATATTTATATCATTTTTTTTAGTCACTTATCTTGAAAAGCTATGGTACGAGATCACCACAATAAGGTAAATTTGAACATAAAAATATTGCTTAAATAATGAACCCTAAGTTATATGTGGTATTTTTGTTATATAAGTAATGTAAAAGCATAAAAATAGAAAAAAATTAAATAGTGGCAACATTTGAAACTAATGTATAATTATTTAAATAATTTATTTTAAGAATATTATAAATATTAAAATCAACTCATCATTGTTAATATAATCATACTTATTTTAATCAAATTTTCATATATTCTTGAACTATAATTAAGAGAATAGATTTTAAAATAGAAAGATACATGACAATAAAATACATTATTTTATTTAAATTAAAAATAATAATAATGAGAAGTGCAATATTTCTTTAAAAAAAAGTATTTAAAAGTATACTAATTTTATGATAAAATAACTTGCAACTAAAAATTAAAACCATCTTCATCAATACATGTAAAACCTATCCAATTTATTTTTTGTGCTATGAAAGAGGCCAATTTTGAGCAATGAATGATTAATCATTTGAATCCCAATGGTTGTTTGGAGAAAAGTAAGGATCCACCAATTCTATTTATTGATCTAGATTTTATTCTAGATGATGTCCTATATCTATTATAACATGCTCTAATTTATAACTTTATGGGATTCATATTTCTCTATAGCTTTTAGAGACTTGGGATAAAGGAACTAGAACCTAGAAGGAGACAAAATAAATTATCTTGGTTGTGAATGGGTATTTGGTTATGGTTCTTACCAAAATGGTATATCAAAACATGATATTAAAGGGAGGACCATATTTGCAAAATCACGTGGGTTTATCTATCAAACCTTGGAACATAGGGTTTTCTCTAATGAAGGAGCTATCAACTAAGATATCTATATGGATTTTACTTTCTACCCGATTCTAACAAAGCTCTAGAGATATGACATCATTCAATAAATTGTAGTGGTTATTAGAAAATGTTTGGGACCATCTCATCAAAATCTAGATAGAAAGGTGTCTACTTTTCATTGTATATATGTTGAGATTAGTTTGAATAATCCTCTTCTAAATTCTTTGAAAATTAGTTTGGGTGGTTTGAGTTGAATGTAATAAATTTTTTATGATTCTCTTATTTTTCACTATTTGACATGCTATGAATATAGACACCTTCAAATAAATTATCCATAGATGGCTCCTAGATATCATGAACCCTCCCTTGACTTGTAAACAATTAGCCTACAAGTAAAAGGAAAGGCCCAAGTCCATCTAGAAAAACCAAATGATAATAGATTTATTCCTCTAAATTCTCGATCTGAAGGGAAGGTTGTGAGTTGTCAGTAAAAAGATACTTTGAGAGGGTTGTATAACAAAAAATTATATTTTCTTGAAATCTTTAAGGAGGCATTGACATCCTAACCAATAAAGCTTGATAATATTCCATTGAATCAAGGATTCTATTTTATAGATTCAAGCTCCTTATCAAATTTGGTTGACACACATTTAGGTCCCAAAAAGCATGGATTTCCAAACTGTGAAGATCTATCTACCAAGAAATTGTTAAAAGTGTACAATCCATTAGAGAAAAAATTAATTAATAGAAGTTTACTCCGTCAAGGTTGATTATTTTCAAATGGAAGTAAATACATTATAGATAACTAACTATATGGTGTCTAAATCTAGGGCAAAGGAAGATGGAAAAAATACAATATCTCCTTTGTTAGGATTGAATCATTATAGTAATAAGAAAGGGATAAAGATAAAATTTCAAAGGCTAGAAGGAAAAAGTATCAAGAAAAAGTGAATTTGATGGGGGATTCATTGGTCATATTTGGTGTTTTTAAGACTATAGATTCTCACTTTTGTACCCCTCAAAAATGATTGTAATATCCTAGAATGCTAGGGGTTTGGATAACATCCCTTGATAAAATGATACTCATGATTTGATTTGTAGTAATATAAATCAAACATTATCTTTATTCAAGAGATAAATCTTCTAATGAAGATACAATTGATATCTCTTGAAAGATATGGACTAGGGGTTAGTGTTAGTCAATTGGTACCTAAGGTATGGCTGGTGCAATTTCTTTTTTATGAGAACCTTGTAAGCTCACATTGGTTTGTTGGTTAGGAAATAAGAATATTACCAATGGTGGCTTGTAGCTTTAATTGCAGAGAAACTATTTTATTCAATAATGTTTCTATGAACTAGTAAATTTTATAGGTAAGGTTTTTTTATTGGTCCCCTAGTAGATATATTTTTGGTAAAGCTCCATCTCTCCCTTGGATTCATGTAAGATATTTCAATGCTATTAGTAGTCTAAATAAAAAATAGGGGGTATCAATGATTAAGGACTATATTATTCCTTGTTTCAAGATGTAGCGTAGAAAAAAGTATTTCTTGCTTGATATGGGAATAATTAATGATAAATTGGACTTAATGATTCCTTGACCTAGTGTTGTGAGGTGTTTTACACACCTACATCAGATCCTGGACCCTTCCATTGATGTCTTGTAAAGGTGTTTTAAAGTCTTGTAAATGACTTTCACACTTTTCTAGACTTTTATTAAGTATTTAAATCCAATGGACCCATTTTTCCCTTAATTCAATATTGTAAAATGTATTTAATGGCATTTTCACATTAATATAGAAGGATTTTAAATTAAACCTAGTTTTAATTTAGTGTTGTAATGTTTCTTACACTTTCAAATTGGATGTTGTGCCTTTCTAGGCTATGTAAACCTCATTTTAATATTGTAAAGTGTATTTAATCACACTTTCACATTGAACTCTGTGTCCCTATCCCTAATTACCCTTTATATCATAACTAATAGGCCGCTATGACCCAATATTGTGTATCCTAAGGCATATTTTGATCAAAAACTTGACTAAATCAACATAAAAACTAAAATTCTTCACTCCTCAACATCCCAGCTGGAAAAAGAGCCCCTGTGGGACCCATTTGCCACTTTGGGTGAATGAGTCACATCTAAGTGGAACTAAGTCACCCAGAGTGGTGAATTAGTCCCATTTGGGCTATTTTTGAGGTTTGAGCAGGAAAAATTGGGTTTTAAGTTTAATTTTCCTCCATGTCGACCTTGGGGATCAAATTAATGGGCATTTTAGGAGGATTGCCTATATAAAAGATATTTTAAACCCTAATTCATAATTCATACATCATTTATTCCCCATCTTAAATCAAGAAAGCTAGTGTTAGGTCATTTAGAGAGCATTCAAGACCACTTCCAAGGTATTCAAGGGAAAAATCTTCATCCATTGTTGCAAAAATTCAAGATCTATCATCATGGAAATTTTATAGTTCCTTCATTTCATGTTCATGATTCATCTTATTTCTTCATTTGGTTAGATTACCTAAAAGGGGTTTGACTAAGGCAAAGCCCTATTCCCTAACATTCAACATTTCCCTTTCTTTCTTTGTGTGATTGTAGATCTGAAGACTTGAAGATGATTGAAGAATATGTTGAAAAATTATTAAAGATAAATCATTGTTGGCTAGGTCAAATTATCCACAAAATTTCACTTACAGTATTGGAAATTAGGGTTTCTAATTTGGATACCTAGAAACAAAAAGTGTAGACCAAGGTCTTTCATTTCCACTTTCAGATTTTCAAAAAATTCAAAGTGGACTCATACACCATTAGTGGCATAAGAGTCCCACTGTACATTTTTTTCAGTGATTTATGTAGATTTAGATACCCATTTGGCTGAAATGGGACACAACATAGTTTTTCAAATTTGGGACTAAGTCACCCAGAATGGCGTATGAGTCCCAGTAGGTCAAAATTTTAGAATCAACAACATTTCCAGTCCCCATTCCAGTCTTCAACACATTTCTAGGTGCACACATTCAGTTTAACAGTCTTTTGTTTTGTTTCATAAATCATTTCTAGGTCATTTAGTATATGTTTGCATATTGCACTGTGTTTTCAAAAATTTATGTTTTCTAGGTTTACACTTGGTGGTGAACCCTCATTTTCTACTATTATTTCCCTAGAACCTTCCCTTTGTTAGATTTCAATCTCCTTTGCATTGAAATATGAAGGGTTTGTTCTTGAATGAAGTGAAGATCTTTGTCTCTCTTCTTTTAGGTGAAAAACCCTAAAGGTGCAAGTGGTGACAAAAATCTTTAGTTCATTTTGTTGAACCTACTTTTTAAATACCTTCTTTTCTAATTTGGATTCCATCATCATCCTATAATTAGCTTGCATTAACATTGCATTGCATTTTGCATTAGTTAAATTGCATTATGGGGTTTAAAATTTAACATTAATGAAAGTGCATATAGGATGCATTTTTGCATCTTAAATCATTGAAAATTTCTGAAATTCTCCATTGGCATCTTAATTCTACATCATAGAGCACAAAAAACTTAAAAATCAACCAAAACATTCTAAAAATTCTAAAAAAAATCCCCACTAAAGAATTCTCTAGTTCTTTACCCACCATCACACAAACCCCAAACTCACAAAAAACCTGAACTTATCCTTTTTCCACCTAAGAATGATGTATAGTAGCAGTTGAGTCATAATACCAAGTCAACAAACCCCAACAACCTTACCTTTGCTTGATCCCATCTTACTTTCTCCTCCTCATTTGCCTTCGCATAGTGGGAAGGAGTATGATCTTGTTGAACAACTTAAGAATACTCCTACTAAGATATCATTATGGGACCTTATTCAAGCATCCCCTCACTATCATAACATGATTCAAAATGTCTTGCAACAATTTCCTATCCTTTCTAATGCGCAATCAAATGACATAGCAGTTGTGATTCAAGGAATAAATGATGACATTATTTTCCACCAAAGTGAACTCCCCCCTTTGGAAGCATGCAAAAAACAAATTATGCTTTCATGATCATAGATCAATGTAATAGGATAGGGATAAATTCAACCCTTATAGATAATGGATCTACCCTTAATGTGTATAGCGTAAACCTTTTGGATAGGCTTCATGTGGATAAGTCAAAAATTCAACCTGAATCTCTATCTATCACAGGATTTGACAATGTGGGAAAACAACCATTGGGTGTGATTAATTTACCTATTACAATTGGAAAGGCCACATTACAAACACCGATCCATTTTATGCCCCATGATCTATCATATAATCTTCTTTTAGGAAGACCATGGATTCCTAAGATGTGTGAGGTTCCTTCAACTCTTCATCATAAAATGAAATATGTCTACAACAACATAGTCTCCACACTTGATGTTGATCATGAGCCTTATAGTGTCTTGCAACTTGAGAAAAACAAAGAGAATCCCTTGAAAACCTTAACACCAACTACAAAAGTGGAACCCATGCAACAAAAAGACAATGAAAAAAAAATGAAAAACACATTGAAGAAGTTACTAAGCTATTAGAAGATGATTAGGGTTACTTATACTTTTAACATAAATTCATGGACGAGTATAAGATCATAAAAAAAGATTCAAATAAGTGAAATGAAAAGTTAGTCATGTCAACACAAAATTTAGAAAACCCTTCAAAAGCATCCACCTCAACCACTTTAGAACAAATAAAAATAGCTTACACAACAAACTTCAATGAACTTAATCATGATCAATTACCAGATCCAAAAGCAATGAAAAAGCTTTATGGAAAAGGTTATGAACTTATGAAACAACTTGGCTATAGTTGAAAAGGATGTGGTGCTATAGAATAAGGTATCTATGTCCCCATTGAGCCTAACACGCAAGAAAAAACTCATGGTCTTGGTTATTGTCCTTTCATAGAAATAAACAATCCTTCTATCAACATCAACACCATCACAAAAGATTCCTCTACTTAGCCAACCTTAATAAAAATGCATCCTGAGCTAATAGACACTAGTGTCTTAATTATTCTCCTTTTCCTGAGATGAAACCAACAAATAAATTCTCACTTAATGTAAATGTCATCACACAAAACACCAAGGACTTGAATTCATTAGATTTTACACCCTCCTATAAAGGAGAGAAAAAAATATCGCAATCTAAAGAGTCATACATAGGTATGACATCTTGTACTAAGGAAGAGAAATATTTGTTGCCTAATTAAGGAACATATACCATTGATCAAGAGGGTATCTTGTCAAGAATCCGCCAAGATCACATGATATCCCTTCCTCCAAGAACACATAATAAATTCTATTACAAGACTTCATTATACGCCTATCACAAATTTCATGGTCATTCCACTAATGAATGTATGGCTTTGAGTAGTAAAATCCAACATCTTAAGGAGTTTGGTGCTCTTCCTTAAATGTGGGGGCACCTCATTCCTCTAATTGATACTAATTTTCACTCTACCTTGCATCTTATAAATCATTTCGGCTCACCTTTTTCCTGAACTAAGTGGGGGCAAGGGGTTAGGTAGCCTTGTCCTCATATGTCACTTGTCATTTCCTCTTCTAGCTAGTCGTTAACCTTTCATGAGCATGTAAGAGAAAGCTTGGGATGTGGAAGCCATGCCTTAAGTTGGCTCGCATATGACATACTACCTTTTCATTACACAACTTATAGGAAACATATGACTTGGCATAGGGATTTTTGAATATGCTCTCATGTATTCTTCTACTTTAAAGCAATTGCTCACAGTAATGGTGTAGCAACCACTTTAAAGTGGGGGCACACATTGACACTTATATTTCATTGTGTGATTTCTTTCTTTTGGCGATGCATCCTTTTCTTGGTAGTGTCATTGAGCTTGATTTCCTCCAAGAGTGTGATATTTCTTTTGACTTTTCCTCTCTTGGAAACAAGATGAGACCATTTGCACTTTTCCTCTCTTGGAGACATTAAGCATGATGTTCCCTAGGATGATACCTCGCATGAACTAAGAAAAATGCCTTTGAACATTCCTTACACCATTTACAATGTCTATGAGTCTCAAGCATATGAAGTCTTGCTCGTCTCATAGAGCTCAAAAATTATTTTTATTTGGTGCCTTATTAAAGTTATTAGGACGTATAACTTTGGTATGGTTTGAGCGGGAAGCCCAATCGGAGGCATGTCCTTCCCTATAGCCACTTGTTTGTGTGTGATTACATACTAGCCATGAGTGTATGTTTCTCACCTTTTAGGACTTCTCACCTGGAAAATAACCTAAAGTTTTGTTGCCTCAGAGTGAGTATGTATTTTGGGAAAAACACCTAGATATGATCCACATCATGTTGGAAAAATGGTTGAAGCTTGATCCACCTCATTCTCCTTTCTTTTAGTTCTTTCCATTGCATGCTTGCATATCTTGTTTTGCTACAAATAATTCACCTCGTGAGTATCCTTTTGTGCTTATATTGGTTTAACTTAGGATCTTGGATCATTGGGGCTTGCACAACCTAATTTGATCTTTTCCACCCTTTGTCATTTGCATCTATACAATCAGACTCCTCTTGAATGTCTACTTTACTGTGATTTTGAAGTAAGTTCTTCCTCTCACTAAAGTGGGGGCTAAATGTATGATAGAAAAAAGTATTTCTTTCTTGATATGGGAATAATTAATGATAAATTGGACTTAATGATGCCTTGATCTAGTGTTGTGAGGTGTTTTACACATCCACATTAGGTCTTGGACCCTTGCAAATTTATTTATTGACATCTTGTAAAGGTGTTATAAAGTGTTATAAATGACTTTCACACTTTTCTAGACTTTTATTAAGTATTTAAATCTAATGGACCTATTTTTCCTTTAATTCAATATTGTAAAATGTATTTAATGGAATTATCACATTAATCTAGAAGGCTTGTAAATTAAACCTAGATTTAATCTAGTGTTGTAATGTGTCTTACACATTCACATTGGATGTTGTGCCTCTCTAGGCTATTTGGACCTCATTTTAATGATGTAAACTGTAGATTTAATCACACGTTCAAATTGAAATTTGTGTCCCTAGCATTATTTTTCCTTTATATCATAATTAATAGACCCCTATGACCCCATATTGTTCATCTGGAGGCTTATTTTGATAAAAAAAAACCCTGACTAACTCAACATAAAAACTAAAATTCTTCACTTCCCAACGTCCCAGCTGGCAAAAGAGCCCTTGTGGGATCTGTTGATGCCAAAAATTGGCAAGGTAACAATCCTTTGTGGGAAGCTTAGTTAATGGGGGAACCAATTGTGCTAAACTGAGTGACCTTTGAATTTTTAAAGAAGTCATCTTCTTCTGTAATTGGGGCTTTGGAATGGGAAAACGAAGCAGATATAAAAAATAATATTCTACCTAAGGTGATGCGCCAAGGAGTAGATATAGGAACAATAAATCTACCTTTTAATAATCAATTTAAATGACTGATTAATAATCTTCTATGTCCTAGAATGATAGAAATTAAACATAGAAGCATAAATAATTCATTCAATGACATAAAATAATTTGCATGCACATTAACTGCAAAGAGGAGTCAAGGACATGATCTAAACCAGCAAACTTGCATTAAAATGATAGAAGTTTTTCATATGAACAATTCAAAATAATAATGGCATAGTATAAATTTTATCAAATACCTTAAGAAAATAGAAAGGACAAACAATGGCATAGTCTGTGAGTTCTTTTGCAATAATCTAAAAAAAAGTAAGAAGGCCTCGTGTCTCTAAAATTTATGTCTCTCTAGAACTCATTTTCTAAAGCAAGGAGCAGTATATATAGCCAAAAATCCACCACCTGGTGAGCTTGTAACTAAAAATATTATGTATATTGAGCAATGATGTAGTAGCAATGATTCCCCTCAACCACTGTAATAGAAAAAGATTCGAGCCATAGCAAGTAGTCACTCTCCAGCTAGATGCATCCCCTATGAATGATGGCAGTGGTCTTGGCATACCTTGTGAAGACAAGTGTCACCTCCCCATGGAGGTAGTTAGAACACATGACAACATATCACATATTTTCATTCGATCCACTCTTTCCCTTCAATGAAGTCCCCTCAAAGGAGATAGGTGGTTGAATGGTGCAACTCATTCATTCTTCCCCCTCCTCGCTGAAAGCTTGCACTGGGAAGACACATGGAAGTGTCCTCTTTTCCCATCGGCATCGACTGTGGGGTGTACCAAAGTAATTTCAGGTGAAGGCTATGTGGCTTGTGGACGAGGCCCAACTTAAAAGTGAAGGTAAGCAACCTTTGAACGCCCACCGAGTTAACATGTGGAAGGATGGTGGGGGCCAGTTGAAAAGTGAACGAAAGAATCCCCTCGAAGAGTGTTGAGCAGACACATGGAAGAAGTTGCAAATGCTAATCAAAAAGGGGTGATGATGTTCAAAATTTGAGGCATGGGCATATACTTAGAAAAAAAAAACCCAAAGGGAGCTCGATAAATTTTACATTCACAGCTTTTGGCGACTATTAGGGGAATTTCGCTTGTGGAATCAAGAACCTAAAATTTTCTCTGGCTTGTAGAGCAGAGCCCTATCTATAGGGTGATGGAGTCAAAGTTTAAAAAGAGCTACGTGTAGAGGTAGCTAGTTAGCCTCAAATGGTCTCAATACATCACGAAGATTCTCTTGTGCTCCACTTAGGTTGAGCATTTCTTTATAAGGAAACATCGTAGGTAAACTGGCCCCAAACTTGAACATTGGGAGAGTAACCACAAAATCGGTTGAATGGAACCTTTGATAGTTGTTGTGGTTGGAGGTTGGCTGAAACTCTGGGAAGCGGTTGGTCATGCTCCTTCTCTTCAATCTTTTTTGCAATTTTTTGTACTATGGCAATTGACTCATCTTCAAGAAATGGAGATGGCATTCCCATCTCAGTTAGTTGGGAGGAACTTTCTTGCATGTTATCCAAAGTCCAATTCAAAGTAGTTGCACATCTGTTAGCACGAAGGATGGCCAAGTGGCAATGGATGAATTTGTTCACTGTCTTGGCAGCAACCTTCTGATCCTTGATCCCTGCCTTTGCTAAGTTTTCATCAGAGGCCATGTATAGCTTACTTAGCAAAAATTATGCCTCAAGAACCCTTTCCTCGATGAAATATGGGACTTTCTTAATTGTTTCACGAGTCTCCCTACTTAATTTTGTCACCACCAACATGAATCAATGTTTTGGCTATAGTGTCAAGCAGAAGACCTTGACCTTTTCCCAGTATAAAATATATAGCTATTAAGCCACTGGAATGAGGTTTGACTAAGTAGTGGGGGCTTGGAGAACATTCCTTAGAAGGGAAATTTATGCATCCTTTGAGCTGACATCCTCTATTAATTCTATAATTCTCCTGTTAGCAGATGCAAGTTGTTCCTCGATGTTACTTAGCTCTTTGGACCCATTCTCCTCGATCTAACTCTTTTTCATTGACCATGTTTCAAGAGAAATCTTCATCTCCTAAAGCTCCTTTTCCAATCTATCCTTTTGGGCCCCAAAGTCTGACTCCTTTTCTTACATCTTTTGCTCGAATTGAGCATGCTGATATTCAAACTCTTTCTCCTTTTGTTGCTTTTCCTGCTCCGCTAGAGTTAACTAGCTCTAATAGTCTTGCTTCCTTTTCTACAACATGTCAACCAAGGAGAGGTCGATGGATAAGAACTTGGCAAGTTCCTCCTAATTTTTTTTCTACTCCACCTCCACTACTTGCGCTTTTTTTGATAATCCCACAACATATGCCTCCATTTCCTTTTCGTTTGCTTGCAGAAACTTGAGTACCCTATCCTTCACAAGCTTCAACTCCTCTTTCTTTTTTAGTTGGCAACCAAACTTGAGAAAGTTTGTGGTCACCACTCACTGTGTTTCTTCCATGAGTTCAACATTGTCCTGTGGCCGAGCTACGCTCAGGTCCAATCCCATGGAAAACATGTTGTAATCATTGGGATACATCTCCCCCTATTATTTGATGATGTTTAGATGCATAGTTGCAAAATGGATCACATTCTAAGATTCATTTTAAATAGTGTACACTTTTATCTTAGTTGGCTTCTTGTCATCCTTAGCCCTTTTCTTATGTATTCTGAGAGCTTGTGCTTCCTTTGTAGCATCACCTTGTGCCATGAATTGGGTTAGTGACTAAACTAGCCCACATGTGAAAGGTGCACCGAGAGGTACGACAAAAGGAAAAGTGAGGGTAGTGGCTTGGGTTATTTTCCACTTTGGGAGATTGATAGTTTATGGGGAGAAATGAGGGACATGCCAAAGCCTAGTTTATGAATCAGTGGGAGAACTCATCATCTATTGTAGCAATTGTGGGCTCATGGCAGACTCCACTTATTGGCTAAACAAGGTTGTGCTCGATACAATAGTATCAAGAGGGGTGTCAATAGTGGTTGTGCTTGAGGAAAGAGAGCTTAGTGTAGATTGAGTAGCACTAGATAGTGTAAGGGTTTATAGAGGCATTAAGATAAATTGTGTCATATGGGAGTACTAGGAGAAACCTCACGTGACCATTACGACAGAGTTGGAAAAGGAAGGGTCGATACTTGTAGTGATGGGTACCGCGAAGATAACAAAGGATACTAAAGATTGAAAAGTAAGAAAAGAAGAGGCGAATATTACCTACTAACTAGATTCTTGTGGCTCCTAGCTCGCCATGGCCTCCTCACTTACTTTGATCTCCTGACTTGCTATGAGCACTTGGCTTGCGGTGGGTTCTTGAAAATTTTCCCCAACAATTGCTTTTGTGCACTGTCGTTTGATGGGTGAGGTGTCCTCCACTACTACGGTTTCCAACTATTGTTGAGTCATTCTTGTTCTTTTGGTGGCCCAAGTGAGTGTCCATGAATCTCTTGATAGGTTCAACCGTACATTTGAAATAACCCAACTAGGGTACTCCATTGCTTTTCACTTTTGTTGAGCGGAGGCTAACAACACTTTTGATTCTTACTCCTTTCCTTTCTTGGTAGGTCCTCCAGACTCCTCATCAGATTCATCATCCTTGTCCATGCTTATGTTAGAATTTGAATGCTCCTTTTCCCACAACTTATCAAATTGTTCATCTGACTTGACACTTCCATACAGGGTATCAAGCTATTTGGTTTCTTGGCAGTACACCCAGAAAGCTCTAATTCTTTCCACACTCCATTCTTCTCCTTGTTTTAGCTTGTTGTATAGGATGGCTAACATTTTTTTCTTCTCATCATACACCACCATAGGGAAATAGAACATGTTCCATGGTGGCCTATTGTCCTCTATAGGGAGGTGGATCAAATCAACTAGTAGATCATCCAAATCTTTCAACAGGTCCCTCCTCTTTTCCTAGTAAGGCCATGGATGGCATGTTACCTTGAAAAAATAATTTGGGGCGTCATTTTTGGGGTTGTAATCCTAGTTATCACAAATCATCACCAACCCGAGATAAGCCAACTTATCTTCTAGTAGGTCATGCATCATTTCTTGTTCATTACCACTATTTTGAAGGTTTGCGGGCAAAAGAAGAATCACTTATTTTTGGCCTTCCCTCTGCAAAATTTGTAGTCAATAAGGGATACCTGTCAGAACATTTTGAGGGCTAGCACCTAATTTGTGACACATTTCGAAAGGTGAAATGGTTCCTCGGTGAAACACCACAGCCAAATGAATGTGAAATCCACTCCAAGAAACCAAGCACATTTGGGAGTGAAGTTCTACATATATGTAGTTTGCTCCTTGGTGATTCAGTCGAAACCATCACCCCCTTTTAAATCATGCAAGATTAGAGTCAAGAAATAATTTGAAAATGCATAATAGTCATAGGTATTGGAGAGGAGAGGAGTCCATACAAAAATCGGCCTTCTTTTGCCCGACTCATCAAAAATAGACAATTTCATATATTTCTTAAAGAAATTAGGATTTGGGTGCAAAAAAATATGAGTAAGGAAGGAAGGAAACCTAAACCTTCATTGTATTAGGTAATCCCTGATTTTTCCTAGCATTTCATCAATAAGGTACTCTACAAAATCATACCAAAAAAAGGTATGATTCTTGTAGAACTGAAACCACAAACCCAACTAAAATTGATGCACTTCCTTGTCAGTGTCCAAGCCACAAACAAATGCCAACATTGATAATGCATCCTACATGTTTCAAGGGAAGGCGATGAGTGGCGTCAGAATATTTAGTGGCTTTTGATGATCTTCCATAGGCCTTTTGGTTTCTTTGTTATAAAATTCCTGAGCCTTTTTCATGCCTCTCCATATTGCCTCTCCCTTTTTTGGGTTGAATGACTCTACCTCTTCCTGTCCGGAGTCAGGGTTAGGGATGCACAACATATTCTAGATAAATTTCGAGTAGATGTTGACTTTTAATCTTCGACCCTCAATGTTCTTGGTGCATGGGTTGAAACGTTTGATGGCTGCATCAACCAGCTCTAGGAAATAGTGAACAAATGGGACCATATACTATGGGAGCCCACTGTACCATAGATTTTGCGACAATGACTTTAGGTTGGTAGAAACCTTCATTCTTTCACAGGCTGCCTCCCTCAAATTCTTGGGGTTTTTTGTAAGGATGGGATCATGAATATTATCCCAATACTCCTTGATTTGGCTTTGATCCTTGTAATTTTTCGGCTTCTCTACAACCCGCATATTTACCCATTCTAGCTTCTCTGGTATACCATTAAATAAGCTCTACATTTCTTCTCCCTGAGCCTCTACTCCTGCTTTTGTTTGGGAACTCTGCCATTTCTTGTTTCACTAGAGTTTTTGCTTAACTCAAACTTTCTATAATTTACATCGGCTCTATTACACCTACATTTATTTTGCTTTGGGAAACATTTTTGAAAAGCATTCACAATACAGAACTTTTGCATTCGACACTTTGCTATTTCCTTCTTTGGGTGGCCAACAACACTCACCTACTTGCATTAAATTTGACATGTACTGCCAATTAGTTTCCCATGCGAAGTGAATTACTTGCCATTTTGAAATGACAAGAATACATAATGATCCTTGGAAATGATGTAGTTTAGTGTGATTTCTTGGAGCTTGAGTGGGAAAATTGAACGCAACTTAGGCATTGCATTTCATGGTAATTAATATCCCAAATGGAATGATTAAGCCAAAATATGTAATAAGTGCCTGGAATGATATGCATTCTTTTTTTGAGTTTGAGAAGAGCTTGTAGAACAACACCTCAACATGGTGAGTTCCACCATCTTATGCTAATTAATTAGCTCATACTAATCCTCACACATAGCAAATTGTACTTGTATATGCAACTGGGTGGGAAATTTGAGCGATCCTTGGTGCAAATTTCAAGATGGTACTTGATTAACCTCATACTTATGGTATGAAAATTACTACATTTATCCTAGCCATTTCTATAAATAGGTGATTAGGCAATAGTGAAAATGACACTTAGCAATTTTAGTACAATAGGTAATAGGTGATTAGCTTAGCATTCAATGTTGGTAGTTTGCATAATATTTGCATAGAGTTTAGACTTAAGAGATTTGCATAGGGATTTTGTCTGACAGTCATATAGAGCTTTTTCTCGATGGACACCCCAATTAGGCTAGTCTCTCATAAATCCCAAACAACTTGTTTTGGTGAGATTTTGACTAGGCGCCTTAAGAGGATGACAAAAAATAAGCACTCCTTGGCCATCATAGCGATAAAATGGGTTCTAGGAAGGGATTTCCTTGAATATGAGAATAGGTATAGAGTTAACACTGATATGTGCTCTCACTTTGTAGCATCAATGCTTGATATCTAGATTCCCAAGCCACTCGTTCTTCACCTGGTAAAAGAAGTCTTTCCAAAGAAATACCTGAATGGCCTCAAAGAGGTGGTAGCGAATGTTGCATTTGGTGGAGGTATTTCAACTACAAGCGAACTCTATAAGTTCATTGAAGAAGATGCGGTCCTACCCTGGTTGTCGTTCCTCAGTGGTTTCCAATTCCAGTCACAGGAAGAACATCACTAGAGGGTTACATGTGCTTATCACTTCCTCTTCTACCTGTACCACATGGTGCCATTTTATGACATTTACTGGTACACTAACTTTAGGAACCTAGTGTTTCCTTTGAAGTTGCTACTATTGGTGCCCCTACCAATGAAGAAATTGTGGACATTGTTGTCGATGCCTCCATTGTTGTTGCACATGCCATGGACTGAATATTCCTTTTCATGTTTCAAAAACTAAAGAACGTTAGTCTATTTTTTGTATATAAGTCTAGAAAAAGATTTACAGAAGCGGTATAAAGAAGATACAAACTATATATATAGACATATACTTTAAGCATGGCTTCTAAGCCATTTTGATACTATATTTAGCAAAGTATATAATTATAATGAAATATAGGTTTATATAATCATCTTGTCTTCTTTTCTTGATGTTCTACAATGCGGATTACCATTTCTTTTCCAACATATGTGTTTCATTTTTATGCCCTTTTGAGGCACAAATTTCCTTTCCCCACTATTTTGCACTAATGGGTTACTCACTTTTGCTTCTCCAACTAAAGAATTAATTAAAAGACCAGCCAACAAAATGAAAGGGAAAGAAAAAGAAAAATGCACTATCAACATATTTACATGGTAGGATAACGCAAGCTTAATTAAATAATTTAAGGTGAATTCCATTGACTGTAATTCCCAGTACTTCTTGCTCCATATTTTCTATCTTGAATGCATTGTGTTCTTTGCATTGAATTATTTTGAATGGGCCTTCCCAAAGGCTATCTAACTTTCCATGTTGACCTGGCTTTGCAGCCCTCTCATTAAATTTTAGCACTAGGTCCCCACACTTTAGACCTTGGTCAAACGCTTTCTTGTCAAACCACCGTTTAACCACTTGTTAGCGGTTAATAATGGTTGTTAAGGACTTTTCCCTCTTCTCTTATGATTCCAGCGATTTAGCCAGTCGAACCTCCATGGCACCATTTTTCTCTACCTTGAGAGATCTGAGCAAAATTGTAGTTGTGGAATGTCCATGGAGATAGGAAATAGCGCTTCCTTTCCATATACTAGCTGGTATGGCAAAGTCTTGAGAACTTTCCTAGGAGTTATGTGGTTTTCCCAGAGCACTACCCAGAGGTTTTTATGCCATTCCTTTTGGTGCTCCAACCTACTCCTTTTGATGAGTTAGACTATTTTTTTATTACTCGACTTTACTAGGCCATTACCTTGTGGGTAGTAATTTGATGATTTTTTTAAGAATATTTCATTCGTGGGTGTGAATTTGCATACCTTAGAGCCTAGGAAAGCTTTGGTTTTATTAGAGATGATTGTTTGAGCAGGTTGAACATTGCCACCAGTTCCACTATCTCTATCTTTGTCCTATTCTTTAGCAGAATGGCTTCGATCCACCTATTGAAGTAGTTCATGGTCGTTAGAATCCACTTGTGTCCGGTGTTGGATGCATGATTGATTATTTTCATGAATTCAAGGCCCCATTGTGAAAATGGTTCATCAACCACTATCGGATTGTGAGGCATCATGGAATTCTTTCTTCTTCCGGCAAAGAATTGGAATTCTTTGCAATATTTAACCAATGAGTAGGAGTTGTTGAATAGTGTTGGCCAAAAGTACTTGGTGCACATGATTTTGATGGTAGTGGTCTTAGCAGAGAAGTGTCTGCTTGCGATACTACTATGGAAAGTGGCAGGGATTCTTTTTGCTTGCTCTATGGTGACACATAGTAATAGAATGTTGTTGAAGTTCCTTTTGAACAGGATCCCTTTGATGAGCGTATATTCATTTTTTTGTAGGCGGTAGAATCTTCTCTTTTGATAAGGAAGGCTCGATGGATATTTTCTAGTATGCATAAATCTCACTTTGGGGTGATCCCACAAAGTTGGTTTACAATTTCTGGAAGATTCTAATTTTTGCTAAAATCACATATTTTTAGAAAATGTAATGATTTAAACCTTTAAAATTTTATTTTAAAGCATTCCAATTGAAGAGGGTTTGATCAAACTATCTTAGATCAAACCCCCTTGGATAGAGCCCTACTAGTTTTAAACCATACCTATAACAAAGTCTCCATTACACATATCAAAATGTTGATAGAAAACAACTTTTGATTTACCTTTTGGTGGATCAAATAAATTTATTTAAATTTTATTTTTTGTAAGTATGTAGTCCTTATTATAAGCTTCCCAAAAAGTATAATTTTAAATAAATTTATTTTTATTATTATATTTATTTTTTATTTCTTGTGAAGGTAGGTTTTTCACCAAAAATCAAACTCTCTATTTTGCACATGTGAAAAAATAGAAGATTTTCATAAAAAATAAAAAATATCAGTGCATCAGATATTGAAGTCCTTGATCCAATTTTTTTTTTTGAATTTTGATACATACAAAAAAAGTTACGCATTATACGATCACACTATGTCTAGATTGTAATTAGTTTGACTTCAAAACTTGATTAAAGAAAAAATATTCAATAATAAACTATATAACCAAGTGGAAGCACTAGATATTAGAGTTAAAAATATAAATTTGAAAGACTTATAATTTTATCCTTCATGGAAAAAAAGTTATGTGTTATACGGTGAGCCACTTTTTAAAAATGCCATTTTATGAAAAAAACTAGTTTTCAAGGGAAATGGAAAAAGAAGTGCAATCTGATTCCAAAAAAATTGGAAAAAATATATTTAGAATCTACAAACAAAATTTCACCAAACTCTAGTTTGCATCATCTTCAAATTCCTTATAGTTTAGCTGCTATAGGTGCCCAAAAGTGAAGATTTAGTTAAAATTATTTCAGTGTTGAGTTTGGCCAAAAATTGTAAACCACTATCATGGGATCACCCTCTGTCCATCAGCCAGTAACCTTCAGACTCTGACTCATTTGTCAAAACTAGCTCCATTTCTCTTCTTTGGCGACCATTTCTTTATCGTGCGCTAGATATTTTCACAATCCTCTTCCTCATACGGTCTTTGTAGGCTTGACCTAAATGTCGTACTCAAGGATCTTGGTGATCCAATTGACCCTTTTTTTAGTGATTTCTCCTTCCATGACGTATTCAAACACACTAGAATGTGTGACATAAATGATCACCTTATTGCAAGATATTAGGTGTTAGAACTTCTTGAGTCCCTTAACTATTGTGAAGGCTTGTCTCTTGATGAATTTATAGTTTGTCTCATATTCTTTTATGGTCCGGGAGTGAAATGTTATTTGATGTTCTCCCTTTCCTTCATCATATTTTTGAGTTAAGGCAATAGCAATGCTTGACTTGCTATTGAATACATACATTATGAAGTCCTTTGATAAGTCTAGATTGACCATTATAAGAGCTGAGGAAACAGTATCCTTCACTTTTTTGAAGGCTTCTTTGGATTCTTTAGTCCATTTGAATGTTTGATCCTTCTTTAGCATAAGGGTGATTTCCCTAATTATTCCTACAAAATCAAAAATAAATTTTCTTACAAAGTTAACCTTTCCCAAGAAAGATTGGACACCTTTCTTGTTGACTAGAAGGGGAAGCTCTTTGATTTCTCTCACTGACTCGAGATCAATTGAAATTCCTTCTTTGGACACTACGTGTCCTATAGCTTGTCGTGCAGTACTCCAAAGACATATTTTTTTGGGTTCAGGGACACCTCAAACTCTTGGAATTTTTTTTAAAACCATCTCAAGGTAATTGAAATGATCATCCTTGGACTTAGAAAACATAGTGAGACCATCCAAATAGATTAGGATAATCTAGTTAATGAATTCGCTAAAAGCAATGTCCATGGCCTGCTAGAAAGTGGCTCCCACATTTGAAAGGATGAAAGAAATTTTAGTGTAGGTGAATGTTCCCCACTTGGTAGTGAACATCATCTTTTGTTAGTCCTCTTCTCTTACCTGGATCTGATTGTAACCATAGAAGCCATCTACCAGAGAAAACATTTTTGAACTTACCATTGTCTACAGGATTGACTCCATAGAAGGTAGCGGGTAGTGGTCTTTTAGGGATGCTCTATTTGGGTCCCAAAAGCCAACACATAGGTGAATATATCCATATTTCTTTTGGACTAGGACTAGGGTGGATACCCATGTGCTATGTTTGATTGAGAAGACAATCCATGACTGGATTAGCTTTGTTAGCTCTTGCACCATTAGCACTTCAATCTTGGGATTCACTAGCCTCTATTTTTGGTAGACTGGTTTTGCACCTTCCATCAGCTCTATTGTATGCTGGATGATATCAAGATCATATCCCCTAAGGTCATCATATGACTAGGCCACCACTCCTCCATACTTTTTAGAAAATTTGATGATCCTTTATTTATCATGGTGTAGGACATCCTTCTCAACTTTAAGCTTTCTCCCATCTCTGACTTGAAGGTCAGCATAGTCGCTTTTTTCTGCAACAAACTTCCACTTTTCATCTTGCTGCATCAAAGTGCAATGTCCGTAGTTCTGAGGCTTGATTGTTTTTGGATTCCTTTATGAATTTTAGAATCTCTTGTTCCTCATTGAATATGACATAGGTACCTAACCTAGTAGCATGATAGTTATCGAAAGGGTCAGTGTCTATATGCTCACTCAAGAGAGCATCTTCTTGATCGATCCAATCTTCGGTCACTTTTTCATCCTCTAGCAGCTTAGTGCAATGTGTTTCCTCCTCGATGAAAGATGTATGGGCGACCTCAAAATTGATGATGACTTCATTAGCCACATGTTCTGAGGATCATATACGACCAGTATAGAGGAAGATATATGCCTACCTTTGAGGTGAATTCTCGAGGTAGACAGAGGCTGAACATGGGGGGAACATCTATGATCACAGTATCTTGTGTTATTGTGATGCTAGGGCAGAAGAACAAATTCAAGGGAAGGTCTTTGATGAGAGCGACAGTTTCAACTTTGTTTTTGTTGATCTACATAACCCCCTTCTTTAGAGGTCCATAGCTAAGCCCTAATACCTCAGCTATTTGTTTCGACATAACTATAGCGCTAGCACAAGAGTCTATCATGGCATTGTGTAGTAGTTTATTCCCCATAATGAGAGTAAGGAAAAATGGCTTTAGCTTTGGTTTATCTTTAACCTCGGTAGGGACTGCCTCCATACTATTTTTGAGAACTTTGGCAATGGCTAATTGATTAACAACCTTCCCTTTGAGCGATTGCTCTGCTAGTCCAATGACTGTATCCTCCTAGAGAGCCTTTTATAACAATGTCTTTTGCTCTGGAATAGCTAATATATCCCAAAGAGACACATTAGCGGATGAGTTTTTTCAATTCTTCCACCACATTAAAGGGTGGTGTATTTGGAAGTTTCTACTCCTTATCTTTGGTTATAACAATTTTATTCCATGGTGGACATTGTTGTACTACTATGGAGGTGTTGGATATCTAGTCAGAAGAAATTTTGGGCTATGGACTAACTATTTGTGGGACAACTGATTCACCTATGAATCTCCTCTTTGAGTGAGTGTTGTAGTCAAAATGTACTTGTAGGGTTTTTGATGTGGATGCATCATTTGTGAACACTGCTTCTTCTTCCATCCATGAGAAGAGTGCATGATTGGGAGAAATATTTGTTTCTTGTTCCAAGGACATACCCTACATTTGTGCAATATGCACCACATTTTCCATTTGCAAAGAGGCATATACATAACCTCCATGGTCTGACGTTGTCCCTTGGCTACACTGCTCCACCACCTTTTGTTGTATATTGTTGCACAGGAAATTATGAGGCATATGTGATTCACCACAAGGGAAACACCAGGTGTTGGTGTCATCAACTAGGTTGTTTTACCCCACTATCAGCTCTCTACTCAATCTTGTGTTAGCACTTTGCAACGAAGAAGGAACGGGTACTATTTGATTAGTTGTTGGTGCTTGGGAACTTGTGTGAGCACCTCCTTCGAATTGGATTTTTTGGTAAGAAGACCTTCCACCTTGATAATTCTGATAAGTTGGCTTCAGAGGCACAACCTAGTTTCACTTGATGATAGTTATTTTGTTGACAATGGTCTGCAACATTTCCTTGAACTCGCCCATCTCTTCCTTTGAAGAGCTAGATATAGAAGCAACATTTTGTGGCACATTCAGATATGTATACATGGATTGGGGAGGTGTGGATGCACTGGTAGATGTTACTTCTGGAGCAGGGATTGATACTTTAGGGAATATAGGCATGGTGGGCCAAGGCAGAAACTTCTTGATGTCTATCAGATTGTTCTTCACCTTGACTGCAATGCTATATGTGTCTAGTAGAATGGTTGCACCAAGACACTGGATCATCATTGAAATATCCAAGTTGATAGATTTTAGGTAGAACATGAATGCCAGCTCGACTGGCAGGAAAATACCAACCTAGATTCTCTACCAAGTTATATGGAACCATACATTGAAATTAGTCATGGCTTTATATGGGGCCCATTTTGTGACTAACAACTAGTGATATTGTGAAGACTTGTCTCCATCATTTGAGAATCTCTCATAGAAAGGGTCTCCAAGCTGATCCCAAGTACTGATCATAGTTGTTGATAGTGTGCAGTACCAATCCATTGCTTTGCCTCTAAAAGAGGTTGCAAGCAGCCTCAAAGCTACATTTTGGTATGTAACTCTATGCACTAGACATACATCTGCAACATCTTGCAGTTGTTTAGATAACATCCTTGAGCCATCTCCAGTAAACTTAGGTATAGACTTTAGAGTAGAGATTGGGATAATAGACCAAATGGTAGGTGCTACTAGTGCTACAAGATGACTTCCAATGTCCCATGCCACATAATTTCTTTTAGTAGCTAGAAACATGGCTAGCAAAAGGGGCAGGGGAAGTGGAACATTCATTAATTGGGTCATGGTTTGTACTATCCCTAATGGTGACACTAATAAACCAGGATTATTCACTATTTGGGACCTAGTAACAAGTCAATGGCTCATACACCCTCTTTGAATTTAGACTCATTGAAGCTGTCCTACCAGGCGTGCCAGAAAAAAAAAATTGTCGATGCTAAAAATTGGCTCGGCAACGACCATTTATGGGAAACTCAATTAATGGGGGGACTAATTGCACTAAACTCAGTGACCTCCAAATTTTTAAAGAAGTCGGCTTCTTTTGTAATTGGGGTTTTGGAATGGGAAAATGAAGTAGATATAAGAAATAATATTTTAACTAAGGCGATGCACCAAGGAGTAGATATAGGAACAGTCAATCTACCTTTTAAGATTTGATTTAAGGGTCTGATCAACAATCTTCTATGTCCTAGAATGACAAAAATTAAGGATAGAATCTTGAATAATTCATTCAATGGCATAAAATAATTTTCATGCACATTCACTACAAAGAGGAGTCAAGTACATGATCTAAACCAGCAAACTTGCATTAAAATCATAGAATTTCTACAAATGAACCATTCAAAACAATAATGGCACAATGTAAAGTTTATCAAATAGCTTAAGAAAATAGAAAGGCCCAATAATGGCACAGTTTGTGAGTTCCTTTGCAATAATCTAAAAAATAGTAAAAAGGCTTGGCGTCTCTAAAATTTCTATCTCTCTAGAACCCATTTTTTAAAGCAAGGAGTAGTATATATAGCCAACAATCCACCGCCTAGCAAGCTTGTAACCGAAAAGATTCTATATGTTGAGCAATGATGTAGCAGCAATGATTCCCCTCGGTCATTGTAACAGAAAAATATTTGAGCCATAGCACATAGTTGCTCTTCAGCCAAATGCATCCCTTGTGAATGATGGCAGTGGTCTTGGCATACCCTGTGCAGACAAGTGTCACCTCCCCATGGAGGTAGTTAGAACATGCAGCATCATATCACAGGTTGTCATTTGCTCCACTCTTTCCCTTTGATGAAGTCCCTAGAAAGGAGATAGGTGGTAGCATGGCATAGCTCATAGTTCATTCCTTCCCCTCCTTATTGAAAGCTTGTGCTGGGAAGATAGGTGGAAGTGTCCCCTTTTCCCATCAACATCAACTATGGGGTCTACCAAAGTAAATTTGGGTGAAGGCTATGTGGCTCACGGACAAGGCTTGACTTAAAAGTGAAGGGAAGTATCTTTTGAACACCCACTGAGTTGATGCATGGAAGGATGGTGGGGGCCGATTAAAAAGTGAAGGGAAGAATCCCCTCAAAAAGTGTTGAGTAGACACATGGAGGAATCTAGTGATGATTATCAAAAAGGGGCAATGATGTTCAAAAGTTGAGACTCAGGCTGCTACTTAGCAAAAAATAAAACCTAAAGGGAGCTTGATGAATTTTACATTCATAGGACCCATTCACCACTTTGGGTGAATGAGTCACATCCAGGTGGGACTAAGCTACCCAGAGTTGTGAATTAGTTCCATTTGTGTTATTTTTGAGGTTTGATTAGGAAAATTTGGGTTTTAAGTTTAATTTTCCTCCATGTCAACCTTTGGGATCAAATTAATAGGAATTTTAGGTGGATTTCCTATATAAACAAGATTTTAAACCCTAATTCATAATTCATTCATCTTTCATTCATCATTCATTCTCCATCTCAAATCAAGCAAACTAGAGTTAGGTCATTTAGAGAGCATTCAAGACCACTTCCAAGGAATTCAAGGGTGGATTCTTCATCCATTGTTGCAGAAATTCAAGATCTATCATCATGGAAAGTTTCTAATTCTTTCATTTCATGTTCATGCTTCATCTTATTTCTTCATTTGGTTTGATTACCTAAAAGTGGTTTGACCAAGGCAAACTACCATTCCCTAACATTAAGCATTTCTCTTTCTTTCTTTTTGTGTTTGTATATCTGAAGACTTGAAGATGATTGAATAATAGGTTGAAATTTTTTTAAATATATCTCCTTGATGGCTCGGTCAAAATATCCACAAAAAGTCACTTACAGTGCTAAAAATCAAGGTTTCAGATTCAGTTACCTGGAGGAATAGAAAGTGCAAACTGAGATCTTTCATTTCCACTTTTAGATTTTTTGAAAAGTCAAAATGGAATCATACATCATTAGTGGCATATGAGTTGCATTATACATTTTTTCAAATATTTCTATAGATTCAGATATCCATTTGGCTGAAATGGGCCCCGACATAGTTTTCTAGATTTGGGACTAAGTCACCTAGAATGGCATATGATTCCTATTAGGTCAAAATTTTAGAATTAGTAGCATTTTGAGTACTCATTCTAGTCTTCAACACATTTCTAGGTGCACACATTTAGTTTTACAGTTTTCTATTTTGTTTCATAATCATTTCTAGGTCATTTAGCATATGTTTGCATCTTATACTATGTTTTCAAACATTTTATGTTTTCCATGTTTACACTTGGTAGTGAATCCTCATTTGTTGTTATTATTTTCCTAGAACCTTCCCTTTTTCAAATTTCAATCTTATTTTCATTGAAATCTCAAGGGTTTGTTCTTGAATGAAGTGAAGATCTTTGTCTCTCTCCTTTTAGGTGCCAAACCCTAAAGGTGTAAGTGGTGAAAAAAGTCTTTGGTTCACAAGATAATAGTTCCTTCCTAAATTGGATGGATGTGAATCCAATCAATGGTCTCTTCACTTGGAGTAATAAATAGCATGGGAATGAAGCAATTTCAAAAAGACTAGACAAGTTTCTTGTTTACATTTTCAGATAGGTAATAGTGGGATTATCATTCTTAAAAGAGGAGATCAAGAAGAAAAAAATCAAGAAAATGTAGAATTGTGCCACCACACAAAATAAACTATAAGTATAATTAAGAAATCTATAAAACACATAGTCAAGTGAAAATTCATTATACCCCTTCTATTTGGGATGGTCAACAACAAGAAAAAATAAAATTATAAAGAGTAGACTAAGAATCAAATCATGCAATTGGAATAAACATATGATATCTTACAAGATTAGGATGGGAGATAATGAGCTCAAATAAAATAACTTAGAGATATATTTAACCCAACCTTACTCATCTATTAGCCTTAGTAGTCAAAGAATATAATATCTCAATGCAAAGATAGATACCATATAAATAACAAAAGAAGGAAGATAAACTTTGATGAATATTAATGGTCATATAAGGATCATATAGGAAGGATTTATTTAATAGGAGAACATGTATACTTAACTTCAAGGAACATATATGAATATTCCATCGTAAAGAATAATAGTATTCTATATTTATTGCAATATAAAATTTTATTAAACTCAGTGGGATAGAGGTAGGACATCTTGAGGATGAGATACCATTTCAAAGGGGGGATTCTATTAATATGATAGAGTTGAAATTATAGCATAATTCACCCAACACAAAGAAATTGTGCTAGCCACTAGGCCAAAAGATGAGGAAAGAGAAGTGACACACCCTTTACTTATATTAAGTAAAGGTGCTACAAATATAAGAAAAGTAGTGTTGGAGAGAGGAAGGTAGAGATGAGAAGCAAGAAGGAAGATTAAAGAGAAGAAAGAAGAAAAGAGAGATGTAAGAAAGAAGTATATGTAATATAAAGGTTATCTAACATTTATGAATATGGTTGTAGGAAACGATGAAAAAATATATTATACCATCTAAATGTAAAATATAATTGATTACTCCAAATATTATACCTCATGTTGGTTGGACTTAAATATAATGTTTTATGGTGGATGTTGTGGTTATTAATAACTTTTTTTATACATGTACCTATTATTTCCTAATTTGACCTATTATAATCAACCACAGTCACTTTGATTGTTATTTTATGTATAACATTGGGGTACAAACACACAATTCAATTTTCTTAGAGACATGGAATCTATGAGGGTATGTGCAGGATCATAATGGGCCAAAACATGGCGATATGATGGGTATGTGTAGGGTAGGTGGTTGATGACTTCTTTTTTACCTAAAATTGAAGAAACAAAAAGGGTTTTTAAAAGAGATTCTCAGCTTTCTATCAATATAAATTATGCTCTACTTTGAATTTAATAAATAATTATTATTCATTTTCTATTTGAATTACAACTAAAGTCTTGATTGATAGGCCGATTGAAAAAAAACTATAGCTTTGAAACAGTATCGCATTTTTTGAATCTGAAAAATGTATCACATTTTATGTTTTGCATACTTTAAGATTAAAAAAAATGAATTTCATGAAGTTTTGACCAAGTTAAGGTGGTCAGACATACGGTTTTTTATATTTTTTAAAAGTTGTAATAAAAAAATCATAATTAATTGTTTACTTGGAAAAAAATTACAAAAATATATGCATCACATTGGGACATGAGTCTTCTACTTATATATAAAATATTATTAAAAAATATTATCATTTTACTGTGGTTAGGGTGGTCAGACAGACACCTACTTATTTTTTCCCTAAAATTGAAGTACTACTCTATTGAAATTTCAAATTTTCACCAAATAGTTTTTCTTTAAATAAACCTAGTAGTTTAGAAACTACATTCAATTTGCTACAAATTTTATTCTTACATATTTTTTAAATAATATAGATATCTTATTCAAATTTTTATGTCAAGTTGCCTAACCCTGATTTTTCTGAATTTTTCACCACTAAAGGGCCTATTTTTTCCATGATGATCCTGTACATACCCATGATCTACAACCTTACTTGCAAACAAGCCTCTATATTGTTACTAAAATTAAACAATGAAGTACCATTACAAGTGACCACAAACATAGTGATCACATTAACTCCGTGCAAAACTCAAACTCCAATGTGATGTGAATGTTAGCCTCTAGGAAGAAAAGTAAGACGATTAAGAGAGAACCTACAAATAAGAACCATCTAGCATGTCCTTACAAAAACCTCAAAGTGCTCAAATTTTGAAAAGTAAGATCTCCTTCACAAAATCCCAAATATAAAATCATTATCAACATTCAAATATTGAAACTCATTTTCAACAGTCTTTTTTCAAATGATTGATTATTACATAAGATGCTCCTTTTCCTTAATATCATTATGGATTATAATTCTCAACATAATAAAATTTAAAATATATTAATTAATAAATTATTAATTATAAATCTAAATTATAGATGTAAAAAAAAGATGATACTAAAATTTTGAAGAGATTAAGATATATAAGAATTAATAAAATAAAAAAACTAAATTAAGAAATTATTATCATCTAATAATTATGAAAAGTTATGACATAAAACTTAAGGGATCATGATAGATAAGTGCACCGAGATAGTTCCCAAAAAGGGGGCTTAAGTGGCCACTTTTTTTTTCTAAAATCAGGAAATGCTGACCTTGGACGTGAAATTGAGGATAGTTACACTCAAAATTTTGAGATAGAACAAAAAAAAGGATCTAAGTGTTTTGAGTCTACTTTCTAAACTACTAATTTATTTTGAAAATTATTGAGATTAAGGGGTTCAAAGAGGGACGTACACAACATAACATAGCAACTCTTATGCGACCCTAGCATGGTGAAATTTTTGTAGTATTTTTAAAATCACTATGGTCATAAGTTAGCTAACATTATCTAGTTGATGCATAATTTTTTGATAATTTTTAATGAATATTTTATTTTTTCTAATTTTCTTAGTGGGCACTTCTTGAAAAGAAAAATTTTGGCCATGGCCCCTACAAATTTTGGAAATAATTGATTTTTTTTCTTTTTTTTTTTAAATTTTGTAGAATGAAGTCTACTTTCTAAAAATGTAATTTATTTGAAATTCCGGTGAACAGTTAATTTATAACAAAAAAACACCAAACACTACTTTTTGGCAAAAAAGAGACATACAAACAAAATAAATTATAAATGAAAGGCTTAAAATTGTGAGAAAGTGAAAAAAATTATATCATTGGATAGCTAAGAGAGAACCTAACATTACCCATGTCTTTGATTTTTTCGATATTGAACCAAATGCAATCCTGATGGTGAACACAAACCCGATTATGTGAAAAATTATAGAATTTGCAAAAACATGTCTCTGGCCTTGTTGGGAATGCCCTCCAAGCCTTTGGGTTGGTATTCCAAGGAAAGTATTTTCACTTTTTTCTTTGTTTTTAGCTTGAAATAATGCGAGTGCATTATAATGCACTCACGCTATGAGTTTTCAAACTTTTTTTCAAAAGTGGCCACAAAATTGCTACCCATTAAATAAATTCATAAAATTGATTTACCTTTTAGGGAATCAAATAAATTCATTTAAAATTTATGTTTGGTAATTATGTAGTCCTTATTATAAGCTTCCCAAAAAGTATAACTTTAAATATATTTAATTTGACTATTATATTTATTTTTTATTTCTTGTGAATGTAGGTTTTTCTTTGAAAATAAAGCTCTTTGTTATGCACATGTGGAAAAATAATATATTTTCAAAAAAATAAAATTGACAAATATCTAGGTGTTTGGTATTGATGTCCTTGATCCAACAAAAAGAATTGATACATACAAAAATAGTTATGTGTTATATAATATACACGTATGTCTAAATTATAATTAGTTTGACTTCAAAACTTAATTAAGAAAAAAATATTCAATAAAACAAGCTATGAAACCAAATGAAGGAGCTAGATATCGTAGTTACAAATCTAAATTTGAAAAGAATAAAATTTTATCCTTAATAGAAAATAAAGTTGTGCCTTATACAACAAACACCACTCTTTAAAATCATTGTTTACTTTTAAGAACTAGTTATCGAACGATATGGAAAAAGAAATGCAAATTATTTCCACTTTTTTTAAAAATATATTTAGAATCTATAGACAAAATTTCACAAAGCACTAGTTTACATCATCTTTAAATTCCTCATGGTTTAGCATCTATAGGTGTCTGAAAGTGAATATTTAATTTAAAAAGTTCAATTCAATGTCAAGTTTGGCGAAAAATGTGTAACCCACTTTTGTGGGATCACCCCATGAGAAACATAATTTAAAGGAATATTCGATCTCATCCTCAAATTTCATATTTATAGACAATGTTGAACTATTTGATTCATGATCTATCGAAATCCCATGTTTAATATGTATATTGTGTGATTTTGAAAAGATATTTTGACAATTCAATATAACATATACTCCAACATCCTTGAAACTAAAAGAAAGATAATGACCCCTTGAATTTTTTATATTTACCTATTCTAAAAAAGGAAAAATAAAAATAAAATAATATAAGGTGGACATTAGCCAAAAAAAAAAGGGGGTTGCAATATGAAGTTTGGGTGCTTAAAGAAAGTTCCTATCAAAAGAAAAAATAAAAACATAAAAAAATAAATAAAATGTATATGTGGATAGGCTTATTAACAAGGATATATATATATATATATATATATATATATATATATATATATATATATATATATATATATATATATATATATATATATATATATATATATATATATATATATATATATATATATATGAAGATAAACTAAGGTTTAATAACATGTTGAAAGCATGCAAGAAGTTATGCATGATAGATGAAGTTTATTAATATGCCTAAGATAAAATAAATGCATATGAAGATAGGCCCAAAGATAAGGAGATCTAGGAACCTAGTTTAAAATGAAGGACATTTAAAAAAATGGTCTATAAAAGGATGCAAAAAGGATGTAATATGTGAAGGGAAGTATATAGGGGTTGGACTTTTCTTAACTATTACATTAAAATTTATTTTCTTTTTAGGAAAAAATATTTTGAAGCTATTTTTTGGCAGAGTGAATAATTAAAATCTAGTAAGGATATATGCATATGTGAAATATTTTATTTATATCGACATGTATATAAGAGTAACAGAGATTTTTAATTAGAAATGAAAAATTTGCATAAACATGAAGGTGTGAATATATACATATCATATCAAGGAGTTTTTAAATTTAAAAAAGAAAGGTAAAAGCACAATGCTATGTCACACTTCCAACCAACTTATTAACACAACTTAATTTAAGTATTTCTAACTAAAAAACATTTTTGGTCAAACATATGGTCTAATAAGTTTCGTTCTAGCTAAGTTAGATACTTCCACAACTTTCTCAACTAAAATTGTTGGCTACAAATATATGGAGCACCACCTTAAGTCCAATTTACTAAAAAAGTAAAATTATTTAAAAAACTTGAACTTTCAATAACTCCTACTAATGTAAATAACATTTTTAAAAATATATAAAAAATACCCTTTTGTAGATCCATAAGTGTAGTTTTCAAAAATATATTTTATTTAATAGTTTAATAATTATTTATATTTTATTTTTCATTTTTACTAAAAGCAGGTTATCAACACAAAATATCAGGTTGATTACCATGCCAAGGAAAAATACTAAAACTTATTAAAAAAATTGAAAACATATGATGCACTAGATAAAAGAATCTATTTCAAGATGGTATAATTTTTTTTCCATTTTAGATAAATATTTAATAGAAAAGATGATGTTTAATGGAAACAACTATTTTTTGATTCATCTACAATTTAATATTTATTTAAAAATGTATATTTATCAAAATTAGAAAAATTATATCCATGCACTAAAGTTTCAAGTTATAAATTCACACAAAAAAATTGAAAGAAAAAAACAAATTTACTATAAAAAGTTTGACATCCCATGCAACATCATTTTTCAACATTTTATCAACTAAATTACAGTGTTAATTTATTAAAAACTAGTTTAAAATATTTTTTATTTTTTATTTTTTAAATACAAATGTAAAATATACTAAAAAATACGTATTTTACTAGTTTACATCATTTCAAAATTCAAAACATATATGCCACTTTTTAGTGATTCAAGTTTAAAAGTTGGATCAATGTTGGTCATTTTCTTTATAAAGTGTGACACAACTTTGTGCTTTTAACTAGCATTGATATGTATATACATGGATATGGGAAGATTTGTCAAATATATCAAACACTTTTACGTTAAAAATGGTACCAAATTTGGATCCAAAGGGAATTCTTTTAATATCCACTAAGAGGATGTTGATGAGGAAATCTTTTAAATACTTGATCAAATGAAGAACTCTCTAGGTGTAGATGCTTCATGAGAAAATTGGGATTTTGTGTAGGAGCATCTACAATTGGTTAGTGGTAAGGGAGAAAATTATATAAAGCAAAGGGCATGCTACACCCTTAATACTATAGTGTGCATAAAGTTGTGAGTAGTTGGTTTGTGGCTATCTTAACACGAAGTTATATAATTATTATTATAGTGTTATATTGGTAGTTAAGTTAGCCTTGGTGGCATCCAAGGCATAAGTGTGGTATACAAATGAACTAGTGGTTAGTTTATAGTTATCACATTGTGAATTGTGCTCTTCTTGGAGACTTTTCGAGGTTTTTTCCCTTCAATTGACTTATTAATCTCAAGCATTTGTAACATTATTCCTACTAGGTTCTTCTTGTGTGTAGGTATTTTCATTATAGACAAAGGAGAGAGGGGATAATATAGAATGAGATAAGGAGATGAGGGAAATAAAAAAAATGTGTGTGTGTGTGTGTGAGAGAGAGAGAGAGAGATGGTGTGTGACGAGTGAAGGAGGGAGACAACGGGATATAGGTAGAGATATATAGTGATAAAGACATAGAAAGATAGAGAGGGAGATTAGAGATAAAAATATGGATAGAAAAAAGAATAGATAAACAGAGATAAAACATGAGAGAAAGATTAAAATAAGACATACATGGAAAAAGATAGAGAAAGAGAAATTGTGTGTGTGTGTGAGAGAGAGAGAGAGAGAGGAACAATTGTTTCATGCCAACAACTTAAAGATGATATGTGTCTACGGATAACTATGTTTATAATAATTTTCATTACTTGAAGATCATTTAAATATACCCATTATACACTAAAATACTATATCTCTTCTCCCGCCTACTCCAACTTTTTGAAATTCCCTCCAAATAGAAGAGAATTATAGTTGGAACTTCCTGTCCCACCCACCAATCGTGAACTTTACTATTCCCTCCAACCTAATAGACGGGCCTTCCATTCCATTCCAATTCTAGTTCTTTGATGTATCAATTGATAAATAACCCCTCTCACTTTTTAAAACTCCGATGAAATGTTAATCAACCAATTTATTACTGGAAAAGACATTTTGTGTGCTAAGTATGTCTTCCTCCATTGCGTGTGGGCCTCACACATCATAACTCACTACCGTATACAATGGAATTAAAGTCTCAATGTTATATTGGAACATGTGTTGGACCCTATAGTCTAATCCCTTTCATTGGTTACATCACGTGTTCAGACAAAATAGCGTTGAAAAACAATTACTCCCTTATCGGCGAGAGGTTCGGAATAATTGATTAGTGTGAACAACATGTAGTGAACTTGACACAGACAAAAAGCTATGGCTGCTACGAAGCGATGACTTTGCAGGACCCGTTGCTCATTTTTCACAAGGATTTTTTCCTTGCACACGTGTAGTGGATGTTTGTAATGGTGCCTGGATGAATATTAAGCCAACCCACTACGTTTCAAAGATATTTATTCGAAATGCAAGAACCAGAATTAAATCATCCACAGCCCTTTTATCATTTTGGGTTCTGATAACGAGCAAGGATAGGTCTAAGAATGTCTTGAGTCCATCCCAACTCTTCCATGTCATCTCCCCATGTATTTGTCGATAGTTTTTTTTGTTCAAGCTAGTCTACCCTGCTTACGGTATGGAAGAAATCCCTCTTATTTAATGGTAAAGGATTTACTGTTTTCGATTCATTGGGACATCTGGTTTTTAGAGTGGATAACTATGCATCCAATGTGAAAAGCGAAGTACTTCTCATGGATGATGCAGGAAAACTTCTTCTTACACTGTGGCGCAAGGTATTCTTCTTCTTTCTTCTTATCCTTGTCGACATGATTATCAAGATTATTTCCACCAACTTATTCTTAGAGGGGGTCTGACATCTGGTCTGGATTTAGCAGAGATGGTGTTTTAGGAAGAGATGGGAAGCATTCAGCGGAGATACGGTGGAGACTGAGAAACCCGGATTTAGGCTTACAAAGTCGTTGCGCTTATGAAATAAAACCATTGCCAACGTATTTGTAGATGGAAGTAGAACTAAGCACGGCGATTACCAGATCGAAGGGTCGTTGTGCAAGGCATCCTGCACAATATCCAGTGCCTCCGGAGAGATCATTGCACAGGTATTTTCAATTCAGAAATTATCTTCAGTTTATTGGAATGCCTTGAGAGTCTGGGAAACTGATGGGAAGGATTTGCTGGTGAAACTAAAGGAAACCAAATCGGATATAATGCTGGGGAATGATGTTTTCAGCCTGGTTTTGGAAGCGGGAGTGGATCAAGCATTTGTAATTGGGCTTCTTATCATGTTTAATCAGGCAAGCTAAGAGAATATTTACCCAAGATGGTAACATGCAAACTGACAGGAATGGGCTGGCAACTCGGCCGTAACTTGTTTTATATCTTTCAAAAGGAAACGCGGACTTTTACTGCCATTAAAATCCAAAAACGTCATAATTGAATTTGGAAGATGATGGCGATTCAATGACAAACCTCTATTGTCAGTAAGATTTATAATGTAGACTTCAAGGAGGACCTGGAAAAGTACAAGTATGACAGTGATAATTAACATTTTGAAGTAGATCTAAATACAAACTGAGGCTATAAAATGACCCAATAAAGTAGTACTGCAAGTAGTACCCAGTCGCTGCCTTTAGTCCACAATGGAATGCGATGCATCGTAGTGGGAAATGATAGTGGGAACAGATGTCGCAGTGTATGTACACCGTTCCTTACGAAGTTTACTTGACAGCGAATTTGCGCAAGTTTGGGGAATTTGTACTGCAAATTGATGGACAATATTAAAAAATTAAACAAACAAATTGGGCACACAATTTTGATAAATTTGTTCATTTATTATTATTATTTTTATGGGATTAGTCAAGTTTTGAAAGCAGGAATTCATAACTTTTCACAAGTGAACAAGATATAAGTACAATATATGTTTATCTATAAAATAAAGAGAGTGTGAATACAATGATGGATTTTGTATATATACGCAAAGATGAGGAGGTGAGAAGATAGGAGTGAAACTCTAACTACCCCTCCAAAGATGGAACATTTGTGAGCTCACTTGACAAGTGTATGAGTAAGTTAAACATATGCCTGTAATAGATATCTCAAAAAATGATGGAATATGTCTCAACCACATGAAGTGAGACAAAAAATTAAAAAAAACTAAGTATATTTAAGTGTGAATAAATCAAGTTTAGAAAGGTGATATCCTAACTAGATATGTGCACTTAAAGGAGTAATATATGCGATGATGACGAGTCCCGGCTACTAGGCCATATTAGGTGCTCATGTACAAATTTCTCATAAAGTGGAGAACATGAGAGAGAAACTAGTGGAAAATACAAATCCCTCTCCAAAATAGAAGATGCAATGAAATGAAAAGTACAAATGAAGAAGATAGAAGGACTCATGATGACCCTCCAAGGACTACTTCTAGAACAAATTACAATGGATGTTCCTCCCCCCATAGGAGAGAAAATAGAGAAGGTTTATGTGATCCCCCAAACAATTAAGTAATGAACTCCATGCAAGGAAATGATTACTCTAAAACATGATAGGAGAAAAGAAACCATGCATCCTCCCCTCAAAATAGATGTTTGAAACTAGATGTTGAAGATGATCCATGATTGTTGAACAAATGTTCTCCCCTTGGAAACAAAGAGAACCACATAAGTGTGCAATTGATCTTCCCATTCTAGATAGGAATATGTAGAAATGAGAATGAACATAAATGAATTTTGCACATGATCCAAATATTGATATGATGTCCATAATGTCTTCAAATGATGCTTAAAGATTTCTAAGATAAAGCGATGTGTGACAAATGTTGATAAGATGGATCAAGTACCATAAAAGATTCAAGAACATGAACCATGAATTTATGGTGACAACTAGATCGATGAGAATCTAGTAGAATCTAGTATTGTTGTAGAGGATGTCAACATAGATGATGACTGAGTTGGATATGTCAACTCATAAATATCTACACAATTTTCCATGATAGAAGATGCAAAAATATAAGACAAAGATTCACATATGATAATGGTGATGCAACTTCATCGAAGTTGAAATCAAAGAGAAGATGAATGCCATCAATAGTGCCATATAAATTAGAAAGGTGGATTTTTATAAATAGACATGATTTTTTGGTAGATATACATCTCAATGTGTTAGATCTAGAAAGATGATGTTGATGTCTTGGTGCAAAGAATCACTAGAATCCATGGAGATATCAATGTTGGATTTATATGTCATCAGGTGATGTGGGAGATGATATCTCAATGCAAGTCATGGGGCTACATTGTTCATCCCCAAATGTTGGTTCCCACAAGATGTTTGAGTGAGACTAGAAGATGTTTTTGCGAGCTCCAATAGGAATTCAATGAGTTGATGTGAGACATGAGGACATGATGCATCTCCATGTTGAGTGCTCATACAATATGTGCACTTCATTTTGGAGTTTCTAGATGTGGTCTAATTATGATCGAAATCAATGTGAAATGCAATATTACCCCCAAAATGCTTACTATTGAAACATAGGCCCCCCAAAAATATATTTAAAAAGAAATTGACAAGTTTTTGAAGATTGGGTGCCAAAATATTTCGTTTATAACTTATTGATATTTTTACAATTTTTCAAAGAATGGGAAATCCAAATCTTAAAAATACAAGGAAAAGTTCAAATTCCTTGCAAAATTCTAATATATGCAATTTTTTTTTGTAAAATTTTGATAACTGGGGTGAAAGTTACGCCTTATCAAAATTTACTTACAATTTTGGACTTTAGACGCAAAAAATGATAATAAAAAGCATAATTTCCAAACTGTCTCGACATCAAAATGTCAGTGACGGAACCAACTTCCTATCAACTATTTACATTTGAAAATTTGAGTCCCTATTTACAAGTTATAGAAAAATAAAAAAGACACCCTTTTACAAGCATTATTTGTGAGTTCATAGTTAGAAGGTGATAGCTAATAGTTAGCAATAAATGCTAGTGGTTAGTATAAACCAATATCTATTTATAATTTTTAAAAATAGTTGTAGTTACTAGTATTCAAGACAATGGGAAATGATATAAAATCTAATATTTAATGCTAACTTAAAAGATATGCAAATGGAGGTATCCTGGTGTAGTTGTTGAATATTCAATGATAGTAGAGTCCAATTCCAAATAGAGAGCCATTGGTGGAGAAATCTTCACCATGATCTATTAGTGTTGGTTGGTGGATATGGCACCAATTGTTGGAGGGTTTGACTACTTTTAAGGGTTGTGTAGATGAATGTGTTTGTGCCCTCACATGATCTATAAACTCGTACTTAGGACTACCAAACAAACTTGTCTTGTTTGATGCTTAAGCTATGATCCATCGGGTCTTTGAGATAATGGTACAAAGAGGATAACACCAAGAAAAGGTGCCTCAATTATCCTTAAATGGGTAAGCCCACAAAAGTGGTTTACAATTTGAATGAGGAAGGAAACCTTGTAAAAAATGACCCCATGGAAAAAATTTACATTATGGGGGTTCGTACAAACTAGATGATTCGAACGAACAAAAAAAAGGTTTGCCCGAACCAAGGTTCAAGTGAACCCATTAAATGCATGCACAAACAAAATTCAAATAAAAAAAAATTATGGGAGGGGGTTTGAATGAACCCTAGTTCGCTTGAAACCCAGGGGGTTCACTCGAAGCCCCCTAGTTCGAGCAAAGCCCCCATTTCCTTGATTTTTGACCTTCTTCACAAAAAAACCTAATTTTTTGCACTTCAGAGCTCAGTTTGAACATGAAAATAGCAGAGACTTCATAGACCCAACTAGAATCAGGTAGTCCTCGAAATGAGCTATCCAATGAATATAATTTTAATATGTTTTTCTTTTATTATGTATTTATTTTTTAGTTTTATTAAACATAGGTTTTTCACTAAAAATCAAGCTCTTTGTTATGCACATGTGGAAAAATAGAAAATTATTGATGTAGGAGCATCCAGTGGTGAGAGGGCAATCTTGCATCACCCAAAAAGATGATTTCCATTTTTTGTTCTTGTTGTTTGCTTTTTGTAGATGTTTTTGCATTTTTCGATACCCTTTTCATTGAATAAGAGTTTCCAACTTTCAGAACTATTTTTCTGCCTCTTTTTGCTCATTTGCTATTTTTAGTAGGTTTGAATTTGAAGGCATGGGAAGACAAAAATTTATGGGAAGGTTCAGAACGGAAAAATAAACACTTTGGCGAAATAATCAAGTCAAGATCATTCACGGTTTGAAAGTTATTCAAGTTCTAGTTTCTGCTTTTTGCCCTGAAAAACCTTTCAAGTCCAGTTTGAGGCACTAAATAGTTTCAGATGGGCCCAAAAAATTGCTGAAATCCCAAAGTTGTTAGGCATAAGCCTATTTTGTAGACATCATCTTTTCTAGAGCTTTTCGAAAAGGTATTATCATTGAAGATCTGACAGTTGGATTAAAAGTTACGGCTGTTAGAAGTTGGTGCATATTTTAGAAATGTGCTAATTTTTGAATGTGAATTTAAATTTGAATTTCAAATTGTAATTTTGGTGCCAAATTGCCAAAACTCATATCTTGAATATTATTTTTGGCTCCAAACTGAAAAGGGGCTATTTATGGGCTAGTTTCTGATTTTTAGATAACTTTTTGAGGAAAGAAGTTCACATGCTATGAAAGGGGAATCTGGGTAATTTTATGTAAGTCTGTAATTTGCATGTATCACAAAGCTCGAGGATTTGAGATCCTCTGCATGTAAGAGTTCCATATTTTTGAATAAAATATTATTCTATGAGTGTTATTCTGTGTCTCGGGTTTGCTCCCTCATTAATTATCAAAAAAAAAATTGAAAAGTATGAGTGCATCAGATATTGAAGTCCTTGATCCAAAAAAAAGTTTGAAGTGCATCAGAGTTTGAAAAGTTTGAATGCACTCATACTTTGAAACTTGATTAAAGAAAAACTATTCAATAAAAAAATATCTAATCAAGTGGAAGCACTAGATATTAGAGTTACAAATCTAAATTCGAAGGAATTAGAATTTCATCCTTCATGGAAAAAAAGTTATGCATTATACGGCGAGCTTCACCTTTTAAAAATGTTATTTTCTAAATAATACTAGTTTTCGAGGGAGATGGAAAAAGAAATGCAATATGATTCCAAAATTTTTGAAAAAAAAAATTTAGAATCTACAGAAAAAATTTCATGAAACTCTAGTTTGCATCATTTTCAAATTCCTCACTGTTTAGCCGCTATAGGTTTCTAAAAGTGAAGATTTAGTTAAAAAAAAAATATTCGAGTGTCCAGTTTGGCCAAAAATTGTAAACCACTATTGTGGGATCACCCAAATGTGTGGTAGGAATATGCAATTCCTTATTAACAACAAAAAATGCATAAAATGCATTGGTTGTTTATTGTTGAGCCTATGGAGGGCATACATGGCATTTCCTGTGAATGGTTAGGAGTAGAGGTTGCTCATGGGAGTTGTGTGTATTTTTCAAATTTGTTGATGATGTGGTGTGGGGAGGCATGGAAATGTCTCAAGTGACAAAAAATAAGTATTTGGAATATCTTGAGTGCATACCCTCTCTAGATTGCATGTGTCGGTTTGTAGAATAAACCCTCACAAGAATTGGTGTGGCTTGATTAGTGGAAGAGCTTAGTAGACAACTAAATCTAGCCACAATATTATCAATATATTGGTAGAGTTTCCTTGTGAGGTGACTCCACTACTAGAGGAGAAATTTAATGATTAAAAAACACTCCACCTTTTGAAGGTCACTTCTCAAGGCTGTAGGTGACTTAGTATCTAAGGGATCAACTACAAGAGGAACTGTCATGATGTGGAGACCACATATATGTGGTTTTTAAAATGCTTAATACAAAAACTGTCACACCATAAAATTGCATACAAAGGCCAAGAAAATGTTTGCAACTATATATGTCTACAAGAAAACATTGCAAACAAAAACACAAAATCTTCAATCAATTGGGGCTAAAGAAACCAAGCAAAGAAATCATGAATCCTTGCAAAAAGTTCTATATTAGGAAAAACAACCAAATGGGTAGAAAGATAAGTATAAGAGAATTTGAGAGACCAACAAACTCATGAAATAGGAAAAATAATTTCCACAAATCTTTGCAGCATAAATTATTTTTAACTTGCAAACAAGCCAAACAAACAACAAAATTTTGCAAAAAACAAATTTTATCCCAAAATAAGGAAGAGAGGAAGAGGATGATTTTAGCCTTATGCAAAAATATATTTTGATTTTTACTAAATTATTTGTAATATATGGATTTATATGGTACCATATGGATTTTGTACCATAAAATAGACTATAGAGGCCCAAAAACCTGTAAAAAATCAAAGTTACCTTTTTTGACATAAATGAAAGGTAATTTCATTTATCGGGCCTTCCAAATGCAATGAACATGTCTGTTTGGCTCCACAATGCTTCGTTGATAAGAATATATATTGAAGTCACTTCAATGTGGGAAGGAACATACATTCATGGCTCTAATAACATGTTGGGACTAACCAAGATTTGAAAGCATGATTTTATAACCTTCCACAAGTGAACAATGAAGCACAATAATATGTCTATCTATAAAATTAAGAGTGTATAAATACAATGGCGAACCTTGCATATATACCTGTAAGGATGAGGATGTGAGAAGTTAGGAGTGAAACTCCTACCACCACTCCAAAGATGGAACACTTGTGAGCTTACTTGACAAGTGTGTGAGAAAGTGGTAAGTATTCATGCAATAGGTGTCTCAAATGATGACACATGTCTCAGCCACATGAAATGAGACAAAATCCTAAAAAACTTATGTAAACTTAAGCTAAGTGTGAGTAGGTCAATCTTAGAAAGTTTATATCCTAACTAGATATGTAAAGATACTATTTACATTAATTTTTTAATAAATTTATATATTATTTCTAAGGAAATAAATAGAGCATACCTGTAAAAACACAAATATAATGGGATCATATTTTGAAGTCACATAAATTATGAAGAAGTTATAAAAGAAATGCAATATTGTTAAGAATGAAACATTCAAAATAGTAAAATATGATTATAAAATTAAAATAATTATTCACAAAATCAGTTAATTACAAAGAAATGAAAAGCTAATCAACTAAAGATATAATTTAATATTATGAGGGGAAAAAAAGGATTGGGTGGATGAGTGGGGAAGCTAATCATCCAAATTTCCCTATCCTTTGTGAGGAAAATATGTTTCATTATCAATGGTTTCCCAACTATTCTAAGCATAATCTTCATTTTATTAAGGTTAAGGATCCTTAAGTTTAGGTTACAATTAATATTTGATAATGATTCATATGTAGTGAGATGACAAGAGCCAAGTGAGAGAATTTGTTGTTCCATCTAGAAGGGGTCCACCCATGTTGTTGAGAGGATACTAATGAGCAATGACCCATCCATGTCAGAAAAAACTAACTCACATTATGCCCTATGGATAATGACTAACTAATATGCTACTTAACCAACAAAGGGGAATAACTACCTACAATAACTCTATGAAGGGAAGTGAGAAAAATCAAAATGTCCATGCCATTAGCTCCATTAAGGGGGTCTAGCAAAAGGAGATGAGGAGGGTGGTATTTTGGAAATAATGCAAGGGGTATTCCCATTCCCCCAATGATCTAACAAAGTATAAATATGCATCACCTCTAAGGCCACTTTGCTAGCTAGAACCTTAACTTCTATGAGAAAATTACACCTTTAGCAACTTGGCATGAATAGAAAACTGAATCAAAAAAATTATGAATAGACAATGCTACATTGCTATATTTTCAAATGTTAAAAAGAAAATCCAATTTGAAAGCATGTCATAGTTGGGTAGAAATTTAACATCTTATTCTATAAGAACATTATAGCAAATGAAAGACTTTGATCTAAAATTCTTGACTCATAAATCCATAACCAAAATAATGGTGCACTAGTGCAAAACTAAAATAAATACTTAATTATCTCAAAGTACATATAGAAAAAATATTTGGGTTTTGAAACACTTTTATACATTAACTACTTTAAGATAGCCCAAGACCTTGATGTCCAGTAAAAATTAACAATCTTAAGCTCCACAATAGCTTTCCCATCTATTTGGAATCATTTATTCCAAAGAAAAGATGGAGTCTAGAGAGATTAAATTGAATTTAGTTTTTTAGCCATAGGTAAATATGGAGAATACCTAACTATAGATATCCTTTATTACCAATGTAACCATGCAAATGGGTATCATTATACCATTTCTAGTCCTTCAATAAAGGTATTGTAGACAACACACAAATCCTGTGCAAATGCTCATGAGGTATTGTCTCAGTGATCATCTAGTATTCTCTTAACCTACATTATTTAGGCCATTCTTAGCTTTATCTTAAGATTATGAAAGCTAAAAAAGTCATCTTTATATTATAAGTCTTGAATATTTCTAATGCATACTTTGGTGAGCTTGAGAGAGTCTATTTATATAGTATTTTTTAGTCACTTGTCTTGGAAAACTATGGTGGGAGATCACGACAATAGGGGAAATTTGAACATCAAAATATTTCTTAATTAATGAACCCTTTATATATGTGGTATTTTTGCTCTAGAAGTAATAAAAAAACATAAAAATAACACAATTTTGTATAGTGGCAACATTTGAAACTAAAGTATACTTATTTTAATTTATTTTAAGAATATTCTAAATATTAAAATTAACACATCATTGTTAATTTAACCATACTTATTTTAATCATATTTTCATATATTCTTGAACTCTACACAAGAGAATAAATTTTTAAACATTATGTTTGTTCAAATTAAAAAATATCAATACTGAGAACTACAAGATTTCTTTAAAAATGTACAGTAATTTTATGATAAAATAACTTGCAACTAAAAAATAAAGCAACAAAAAATAGGTACATGAAGTTGATTTATTTTCTTTTTGGTTTTACATGAGAGGTAATGATGAGTCTAGTTTATGGCTCAATTTTGATAGAGTTTATTATCCATTTATTGTATGTGTCATAGACTTTGATACTTGGATGTTGGCATTTTCATGATATTTCCTCAAAACCATAGACATTGGGGATAAGCTTATTTTTGTAACCTTTAAATGACATTGACATGCTATATGAACTATCTATGTTAATTTTACATGTGGATTAATGAATGTTACTTTAAGATAGTTATAGATATCCAATTGTTGTGCATACTAGTATTGTCATGTAGATATAATTAGAACCTACAAAATTGAGGAAGATTCTACCAGCTGGTCATTTGCCATAAGGGTCAACAAGGTGATCATTCAAAAGGTGAATGGAGGGAGATTCCTAGTTCAGATCAGAGATTGTAACTGCCTTGTAAATGGCCATAATAGTTTGTTGGATAATATAGGAGCTATTGTTATGATAGATCTACGTTAAGGCAAACTTTCTTGACTAGATTGCATGCATGCATAACCTCCTTTCCACTTTTTATGTTTTCCCTAAAGTGGCGTCCTCCTAATCTGTTGGAGTTGACCACCTTGCTAGGTAGTTAGTTAGTATTTTTTCCTCCTATAAATAAGACTCGAATGCCCCTTCTCAGAAGGTTGATTAATCTGATGTTGTACTCGCATTCTTAGTTTTTTAGTAGTACAATTATGTTGCTCTATTGTACTCATGCTTTCCAATGAATAAAATGAATTTATAAGTTCATGCATCTGAGTTAACATTTGTCTTAAGGGATACTCATCCAAGGGGGCACCACTTGGTGAGAATTCCATCCTTTAGTCTAGTTATTACTTTATGTCTAGCAATTAGTTAAGAATCTGGCAACTATCTATTCCTATTGCCACTAGAATTCCATTTGATGACTATTCCTACAACCAAAGTAGACAGAGTAGTTTCCTATTTTTTTGCTCATATTTTCATTACTGTCATGCACTTCAGCTTTAGTATAGTTGTTGGTTGATGTTCAACACTTATATTACTTCTTTCTAAGAAATTTACTTTTAGCATTATGTCTTTCTTAGCCATAGAATGAAAATGCCAACTACTATGGATTCCTAGTGCACATACTATGTTGATCCATTTCAAGTCTGCGTCCTTGGGTTGACAAGTTAAATGCACCTTCATGATGATTTTGATAGCTATTGAGATTCGATGTCCAATCTCTGAATGACAACTTTAAGGGCTTAGTTGTTAAATCATTGTAGGAGGCCAACATTTTTGGCGTCGTTGTCGAGAATGGTGTCAAACTATGGAGTTCTTTAGAGCCATTGATAGTTTCTTTCTTGTTGTAGTATTTTTGAAAGTTTGTTCTAAGTAGTATACCCCTCATTTAGGAAAGTAATGATCCACTATTCTTTTATTATGATATTGCTATCAGGATTCAACTGTGTAGTTTCAAGTCAAACTCATTGACCCATGTTTCATGAGTAGTGGTTCAACAAGAACCCATCACTCATGATATCGAATGGTCCACTTAGCACTCATTGCATCTAGGTGATGCTCACAGAGGTGAAGCACTGGTCCTAGGTCGGGAGGTCACCATCGATCTTGCTCCGAAGCTCAAAGCACTTTAACGAGTTTTCTCAAGGTTAAGCTTTGCTTGACTTATTACCCCATTTGCAAAACCTTCAGCAAGTGTTGTGCCTTATGAACCATTCATAATAGAGCCCTTTAGCTCATCAATTGATAAGTAGGAGGTATTTTTCCACAGCGTGTCAAATTATGATATTGCTATCAGGATTCAACCATGTAGTTTTGAGTCAAACTCATTGACCCATGTTTCATGAGTAGTGGTTCAACAAGAACCCATCTCTCATGATATCGAATGGTCCACATAGCACTCATTGCATCTAGGTGATGCTCACAGAGGTGAAGCACTAGTCAGTCCAGGGAGAGTCACCCATCCCGATCTTACCTTTCTGACTCCAGCGTGCTTAACCCGGGGAGTTTCTCCAAGGTTAAGCGCTTGAATTATTACCCATTGAAAAACCTTCAGCAAGTGTTGTGCCTTATGAACCATTCATGGGGCCTTTAGCTCATCAATGGTGATATCAGTGTCAAATTATGATATTCCTACTCCGAGGATTCAACGTGTAGTTTCGAGTCAAACTCATTGACCCATGTTTCATGAGTAGTGGTTCAACAAGAACCCATATCTCATTATGAATAGTCCACTTAGCACTCATTGCATATAGGTGATGCTCACAGAGGTGAAGCACTAGTCCATCTTGAGAGGTCACCCATCCCAGTACTGCTACAACTCAAGTGTGCTTAACCAGGGAGTTTTCTCCAAGGTTAAGCCCGCTTGAGTTGTTACCCCATTTGCAAAACCTTCAGCACGTGTTGTGCCTTATGAACCATTCATAATAGATCCCCTTTAGCTCATCTGGTGAGTGGTGGGAATTATTTTTTCCTGGCGTGTCAGGTGTGATATTGCTATCAGGATTCAGCCATGTAGTTTTAGAGTCAAACTCATTGACCCATGTTTCATGAGTAGTGGCTCACAAGAACCCATCTCTCGTGATAGTGAATGGTTCACTTAGCACTCATGGCATCTAGGTGATGCTCCACTTAGCACTCTCATTGCATCTAGGTGATGCCCACAGAGGTGAA